>CM052436.1:18544796-18565318 GCA_028533085.1 Varecia variegata
ACAATCATTTGATTGTAATTATTTCTAAAGAAGTCCAATCTCACACAGAAGAATAATTCCCCATCAACTCATTTCTATTTATATAAATTTCAATTTCCTAAATAATATGATTTATTTAAATTATAAAATGGAATGTTCTCTTGCTAATAGTTATATCAATGTCTTATACTTTGCATATGTAAGAAGCAGAAAATTTCTCAATCTTTTTGCTTCTATTTCTGTTGATGTCCACCACAATTAATAGTATTTTTTATTTTAATGAGGAAATAATTTTATATTAATAAAAAGCAACAAAGTAATGCAATATTAAGTCATGGTCATTTGTGTTTAAAACTTTTCCTATGTCATTTACTAATACTCATGAATTATTTTTAAGATCACATAAACCATATTTAGTAACATCTGAAACATTAATTATATTTTTATGATGCTTATAACTGAATAATAGAGACTGAAATATACAAAAATCCTAATGCTGTATCAATCTAGAGGATGCTTTCTTAGTTGTTCCTACTTCAGCCTTATGGATGTGATTTCATTCATTGAAATTTTCTAATCAGTCTCTACTGATACCAATGGCATGAATTTGTGAGCTTGATATATAGTATATCTAGGTTATACAGGAATACAAACAGCTTCTCTATAAGTTAAGCCTTTTGCCTTGCAATATTGGTATGAAAATCTTATCAAAGAATTAAACACTCATAGTCTGCAATCATGACCAACCCTCAATGATCTATACTAAAATAAGTATGCATATTGGAGAGGGACTCTATATCTAATTTGAGTTTATAATCATTTTAATATATAATAATAATGCAAATTCTTAAAAGTTTTTCTTAATATATTTTTATGAATTCTCTCAATTATTTTTCAAAACATTCTGCTTACCTATTAGAGACCAAGAATTCAAGCTGTTTCTCATAAAAGAGGAAGAAAAACACAAATTGCACTTTTTTAATGGGGTCTACAGTCTATGCAGATAGAAATAACTACAAAAAAACAACAGAAGGAAAATAGTGCTTGTATAACCAGCTAAATAAATGGTTTGCTAAATTTGACATGAAAATGTTTTGTTTTTGCTTAATGCAACTCTTTCGTGATGGAAAGAACATTTTTCATCCTGCTTTAAATACCAAAGTTGCAATTTATATTTTATGGAAATAAATTGCTTGGTATT
This sequence comes from Varecia variegata, assembly GCA_028533085.1. Classification (NCBI taxonomy): domain Eukaryota; kingdom Metazoa; phylum Chordata; class Mammalia; order Primates; family Lemuridae; genus Varecia; species Varecia variegata. The sequence goes on from CM052436.1 coordinate 18,545,977, forward strand.
GTAAATATATAAAATATAGATGGTCTAATTCTGTGTTATTTTTTCCATTGTATAAATAGGTAGGTAGATAGATAGATATTAATGTGCCTATATAACTTATTATTAAGTGTGAGCAAACATTATTTTAAAAAATCTTTCAGACTATTTTTATTTATTTTCTAAATTCTAAAATTGTGTGAGTCTGATGGAAGTCCCTGATAAAATCTGGAGTCTTTCTTGAATAGATGTAGCATTTCAAAGGGTAGAAAAACTTCTTCCAAAAAATATGTGGCCTTTCAAACTCTTCTTTTCCATCCCAGTGACAAACTGGGAGCATCCATCTGACACGGCTGTCTTTTTGTTCTCCATAATGCTGGCTACAATTTACTTCAGGAAGACATGAAGGACTGTTCTTCGCAATAGCTGCAGTGAAAGAGAATTGTGCCTTTTATCTGTCTTTTTTTTCCAAGATAAATGGAGCAGGTGTAGAGGAATTAATGAAGCAACTGCCAAATTGCAGGGGTCATTGGTGTGTTGAAAGCTATAAATTAGCCAGGTCTTGTGGGAAATTACCCTCTACCTCTATTGAGATTCTGCCATTTCTAAATTCAAGTTCAAGACAAGAGAACAATCTATTTGAAAGTGGAAAAAGAAAAGTGCCAATTAGTTTTTATTATTTGGAGTAATTCTAAGCAAAAAAAACACATACTAGAATATTTATAAATATTTACTGTACAGTGAAATTCATCAATGTAAATATAGTGAATTAACTTATTCTATAGAAGAAAAGAAAATTTAGCATTTATTAAAATATATATTTCTATTGATGGGAATGGTTTAAAACTACTAGGAATACAGTATAAACTGAGGTTCACAAACTTATTGGTCTCTTAAACTATATTAAATCCAATATTTTTCAGAAAATTGTTACAGCATAAGATTAGGAATTTAAAGGAATTTGAATTTAAAAATGAGTTCACAGTATATTCTTCTCTCACTTTCTGCTGCAGATTCTTTCTCATTGTTGAATAAAACATTAAAGAGACAGTGCTTTATTTTAAAATACATTTGAGATAATGGAGTAAAAGCTAAAAGAAGATAATCTGAGAAAAATCTTTCAAAACAGATGTTAAATTTTTATTTATATTAATTTGTTTAAGAGTTACAAAAACAAACCAATAGCTCTAATGCAGTGTTGCATGGAAAATAACATACTTGCACAACAGACACATTTGTAAATTATGTCAATTCTTATAAATAAATATACTGCCCTCATAAGAATCTAGAATTCTAGTAAATAGTTTGAATGTACATAAATCTATGTTAAATAAATTAAAAGGAAAACATCTGGATTATATTTGATGTGTTGATCAATGTGGAAAGAAATAAAATATTATATTGTTAAATCATCTCATCAATTAAGAAAGTAAAATTGTCCATTTACTCAGCATCTTTTATGCATGGCAATGTAGTTTTAAACTCTATCAATCCAGTTATATTTTTATTTTTTGTATACTCATTCCTTCAACATCTGAATTTTCCACTTACCAGTTTGGATCCCGTATTTCACCATTATAAAATCATATATACGAGCACAACTACCTTGCCACAAACCAGTTTTCATGATGCAAACCTGATAAAGCCCGATTTATGTCCCCAGCAGGACAGCTAAATGTGGGTTAAGATAATTTAAAACATTGCTGAGTAGTCCTACTTTGAATCTAGAAACTCTAACATCAGCTATGCCCTTGCCATTTGATTGGCATCAGTTACGCTTGTCAACCCTTCTATATTTCTGACAGTCCATTTACCTGTTCCTTCTCCTAAACTATACTCTCTCTTCTTCAAATGCCTCCTCCTCGAGCCTCACTCTCAGCTGGTGACCTGGCTTAGCTGACAAAATCGAAAGGAATTTAAAAAAACAACTTGTACATGACCTCATCAGCCTTTTACTATTACAGAATTCTTTGTTGATTTACCCTTATTTCCCTGGATTTAAACATTGGAGCATGTCAGGGTGACATCCTCTGACTTCATCCCTTCCAGGGCTCACTGTGTAGGTGATTTTAAGTTTCATTTGTATGATGGATTTCACCTTAACTTTATGAGCTTCTTAGGTTTCTTCCTCAAACTGAAGACACACATACCAAGTGCCTTCTTAACACTTGGAGATCTAATGTTTCTCAAGTTTCACGTGTCCAAAATGGGAGTCCTAATTTTCCCCACACTAACCAGCTCTTTCTGCCTTCTTCGTCTCAGTAAATTTCAGTCATTCAGGCAGTTACATAAGCTGTGGTAACAACTGGCCAACTGACTAAACCCAATCCCTTTTCTAGATAATATGTCTCAATTTCTGTTGTGTAGATGAGACTTTGTTACTAATTCTGGCCACTAGGATGTATGCAGAAGTGATGTGTATCACTTCAAGTCCTAGCCTGTAAATAAGTAACACCTGCAGTGCTGATACTTACTTATTTCTGCTCCTGTGGCTGGGATGGAGACAATCCTAGTTCAACCTTGGAAGTCAGAGGTAAAGAAGCGAAGAGCCATAGAATGAAAAACGGTAGGACCTCTAATTCCCTGCTTGGATGATATTCTCCTCACCAGGAAAATACATAGCAGATTGAAATGAGTGCAGGAAATGCATGCACAGTATGTGCTTGACATTTCAAGAGTTTGTTTCAGAAAATAGAATCATCATATAATAGTACCAAATATATTGAATCATCTGAACGCTTCATATTACACATTTATTTATGAATTACATTTATAATTTGGCCATTTTTACAACTTCTTTGTTGTAAGCTTCTATCCTGTTCTAAGCCCCTGTTTTTGCTCAATAGGATTATGGCAACTGTTGCAGAAATATTTCCCTTAGAAACACATTTACATCCTTTTCCCACTATAATTTTATTTTTAAATAATCCTGTGAAAATTTAGTCAGATAATGACATATTCTTGCTCAAAGCTATACAGTGGATTCTCTACTTAGAATAAACCATACAGATTTTACATGAACTTCCTCTTCCTCACTACCTCTTTGACCTGCTTTTCTACCTTTTTTGCTGCTCCTACTCTGCTGTGATTGTCTGGCCACTTCCTAAGTCCTCCAACAGCTAAGTGGTGGTCACTCTTTTGTTTCTTTTCTGCAGGGATTCCTTCTGCTTGAAAGGCTTACCCCTCCAAGACATATGCAAACCTTTCTTATCCCATTCATTGAGGCACCTGCTCAAAGTTTGTAGGGTAAGAATATAAACAATGCATTTATATCTTTCATTTTAGTATTTTTATTTTATGACATATGAACTGTTTTTAGTTATATGTTTTTATAAGCAATGCATGTTTATGAGCATATTTGAAAATCTCCCAATACAGTATTTACCTAGATTATATATCTTGTATTATGTTGATTGCTGGGTGAGGACATATGGATTTGTTAAAACATGCCAGATAATTCAAAATGGAAAGGTCAATTTATGCCTTCACTCTCAGTAGATGAAAATTCTAAAAGTTTAAACTCTTTACCAAAACCTAGTTAAAGTTCTGTGCTTTCACCAGTCTAGGTTTGATTCCTGGGCAGGGAATGAGCCTGTTCCAGTTTGATAATTGTGTAACTTTCACCGTTCATTTATTCTCTTCCCTTCTGTGCACAACTTTTGCTTTCGTGTGTTCTGTGGAGGCATATGGGGCTTTTAGATATTTAGAGTAGCTTATATTTAATAATAAAAGATCATAGTCTCAGAAATATTTACATGTTCCTATCAAAGATTTTACTATAAATATTCCTATCTGTTCTCCACATTTTTTTGAAATTATTACATGTTCAAAACATCTTTTCTCTTTTCATGCTTTCCCTCTTTACATATGTTTTTTTTTTCTTCACATAAAAATGGAAAAGGTTTTAAAATTGTCTCCCATTGTACCTTCTCCCTGTTTGCAAGAAGACTGCTGGTGTTACAAAGTTGTTTAAAATGATTTGGGCCAGGTCTGGTTGCATTCTTGATTTTCTTTCCTGCAAACTAGTGAAATAACAGGGAGGGGGAAGGAAGTCAATTGCTCTTTTCCAAGGGCCTGTTAATCTCTAAGGACTTTAATTCAAAATGCCAAGGAGTCATATTCCGGGGTGAAGTTTTCTGAGCTCCTTCATGTATAAGGTGAATATGAAACATAAATAAATTTGATACTTAGATTTGTGTGCCATCCTCAGGATATCTCATTATGTATGTTAGGTAGATAGTGAGGGATTCTGGGTCTCCTCTGGGCTTTCAGAGAGGCTCATGGGATATCTGCATATGCAGTATGACTCAGGTCATGCAACTCCCAACTGTCCAAACAAAGTGGATCCATGGTGACCTCTGAACCACAAGGGAAGTCCCAATCCAGGCACTATGAAACAAAGTGCAGACTGTAACCAGTCCCCCCCCCCTTTTTTTTTTGAGCTCTTCCTTTTGCTCTCCCTTTGCTATGACAATGGATCTGGTCATCATCTGTGGCGTATGTATCATGCTCTGTAAACCTATATCTTGCTCTTGCCCTCTAATCCTATCTTTCCTCAATAAACCTCATTTTTGTGCTTTGCCTAACTTTGGCACATCTGGTCATTCTTCGGCCATGGGCACACCACAAACTGACATTTCAGATTAAAACCTGACATGTATATGCAAATATTCCAAAATTAACAAAACTCTGACATCTGAAACATTCCTGGTCCCATGAATTTTGGGTAAGGGATACTCAGCCTGTATAATTGACACTGTTTTTAGTATTTATCAAATCTAAAGGAACCAATCTATACTAGGAAGTCAATAACAGATTTCCCTCTATTTTATTATCATAAATGTCCTGTCCTAATTATTACTGTGACTTATGAGGGACCGAATACCATAAAAGCATTTTTCCAAGATTTGAAATATCAAAACAAAAATTTAAATGTAGTTTGAAAATTAAATAATGTCCTGTCAGCATTACTAGGATATTTATTGTATATTTCATAGCTTTGCATTTTTCCTCAAATATATTATTTCTCTATAACTAATCAATAAAATGTTTCTGTTAGGTAGATAGCAAGCAATTCCGGGTCTCCTAGGTATGAAAGTGGGTGCCGCTTGTGGTTCAGCACACCCCAAATGAGCTTTTAGTGAGGCTCGTGGGAGATCTACATGTGTAGTAAGAGTCAGGTGATATAAGTCCCAACTGTCCAATCAAAGTGGTTCCATGGTGATATCTGAACCAGAGAGAGGTCCCTATCCAGACACTATAAAACAAGACCCAGACCATAACCAAAATCTCTCTCTCTCTTTTTGGTACCACAATGGGTCTGGATGTTATCTGTGGCATATATATCTGGCTATGGAAACCTATGTCTTGTTCTTGCTCTATGATCTTATCTTTCTCTCTTCAATGAACCTCGTTTTCATGCTTGCCTTATTTTGGTGTGTCTGGTCACTCTTCAGCCACGAGCCTGCCAAGAATTGACATTTCAGACTGGGACCCGACATTTGGAACTCTAAAATTTTCTGATCAAGAAAAATATCTATACCAATAATAAAAATATATTTCTTTTTTTTTGATAATAAGTAAATATTTGGACTCTTTTCAAATTATGAGGAGTGCATTAATCATTACTTTTTAACAATATGTAAAGGATAATTCCTATCCATTTTAAAGATGCATAAAAGTGAAAGGAAAAAAATGAGTACTGTTAATCATTTTCTTCTTTTGAAACATTCCCTTCATGGTCAGTCTTCCTCACATTCCTGACCTCATAACACCAAAGTGCTCCAGGCAACAGCCTACCAAGCTCTTCTCTTTCTATGTATTCTCACTCTACTGATGATTTTTCCACTGCTAGTAGCTTTCACTCTTCTCTGAAATTGGTGATTGTTCAACTGCTCTCTATTGCTCTGACATCTTCATTGCATGCCATTAATACATCTTTCTCCCTACTCGACATCCATTTCAATACATAACTCAGCATGTCTATTATTCAGCTTCTCATCTTTCTTACAATTTCCTCCCCTCCCATAGTGTTCCCCAGCTTAGTTAAGCAAAATGCAGTTTTTCCAGTTTCTTAGGCCAGACATTTTAGAGTCATCACTGACTCCTTTCTTTCCTATCCCCTGTGCCATTTCTCCATAAATCCTATAGATATTTTCACAGAATTTCACCACCTATTACCTTTCCAACTGCCTTCAGCCTGCTCCAAGCCCCTGCTAATCTCTTGCCTGTATTATTGCTATTACCTCACAGCTGGTCATTCCTTTTTTTCTTTTCTCTCCAGTTATTCTCACCACAGCATCCACAGTGACCCTTTAAAGTAGAAATGACTCTTTTACAAATAACCCTATGCTCCATTCAAACTGTGAGTAAAAGTCAAAGTGCTTAAACTAATTTGGCCACCTCTTACTTCCTGGAACTCATATACTACTACTCTTTCCATCGCTCTTGCTGTTTTTGTCACACTAGCCTCATAACAGATCCTTGAAGATGCCAGCTGCCCTCCTATATCAGCTGCAACTTTTCTGGGAATCCTCTTCTGAAGATACCCATACGGGCTTTCCTCTAAGCCCTGTCCTCATTCTTTGCTCTAATTGCACACTGGACATGAGTGTTTCCTTGAGATTCAATTTAAATTTGACCTCTCCCCACATCCATTACTTCCTATGCCTTTTCCCTGCTTTCTTTTTGTTCATAGCTCTCACTCACATCTAACTTACAACATGTTTTACTTATTTGCTGTTGTTTTTTTAGTAGGTTGCATGTTTTCCCCTCTCCTATCAGAAGGTAAGTTCTATCAGCTTAAGTAAAGTAAAAAGCCTTTGCCCAGCAAAGGAAATAACCAACATAGTAAATAGCCAATCTGTCAAATGGGAGAAAATATTCACAAATTATACATCTGACAAAGGACTAATATTCAGGATCTACAAAGAACTCAAACAAATCAGAAAAAGAAAGAAACAAACAAACAAAAACAACCCCATCAAAAAGTGGGCAAAAGACATGAACAGAAGTTTTGCAAAAGAAGATAGACAAAAGGCCAAAAAACATGAAAAAAAATGCTCAACATCACTAATCAGGGAAATGCAAATTAAAACCACCATGACATACTATCTCATGTCAGAATGGCCACTATTAAAAAGTCAAAAAAACAATAGCTACTGGTCTGGATGCAGAGAAAAAGGGACATTTGTACAGTGTTGGTAGGACTGCAAATTAGTGCAACCTGTATGGAAAATAGTATGAAGATTCCCCAAGTAAATAAAGGTAGATTTACCATTTGATCCAGCAATCCTACTACTGGGTATCTACCCAGAAGAAAAGAATTCATTATATCAAAAACACACCTGCACTCCAATGATTATTGCAGCATAATTCACAACTGCAAAAATATGGAATCAACCTAAGTGCCCAACAATTCATGAGTTGATAAAGAAAATGTGGTGTATATACAGTGGAGTACTACTCAGCCATAAAAAGGAATGAAATAATGTCTTTTGCAGCAACTTGGGTGGGACTGGAGATGATTATCCTAAATGTAGTATCTCAGGAATAGAAAAAACAAATGCCACATGTACTCACTAATAAGTGAGAGCTAAGTTATGGGTAACAGGAGCACAAAGAGAAGTAATGGTCTTTGGAAACCAAGAAGGGCAGAGGGCAGGAGGGAGGTGAGGGATAAAAAGTTACCTAGAAGATACAACGAACACTATTCTGGTGATCAGCACATTGAAAGCCCTGACCTCAGCATTATACAACATATCCATGTAGCAAAGACATTTGTACGCCCTTAATATTTTGAAATTAAAGAAAAGAAGGTAAGTTCTATTAGATGTACTACTTTTGTATCTCTGCAGTAACATATTACCACAATATTATCAACTTAATAGAACACAAATTTACTATCTCAGTTACTGTGAATCAAAAGTCCAGGTACACCATAGCTCAGCTGGGTTTTTTGCTTAGCTTCTTGGAAGGCTGAAATCAAAGTATCAGGAGGGCTGCATTCCTTTCTGGAGACTCTGGATATGAATGTGCTTCTAACACATTCAAGTTGTGGCCAGATTTCAGTTTGATGGAGTTGTCAGACCTTTGGTGGTTATCAGTAGAGGGTAATTTTTCACTTCTAGAACCCTCTTGAATTCCCTGGCACATGCTACTTTCATTTTCAGCATCAGCAATGGTGACTTGAGTTCCTCTCATGCTTTAGGTCTCTCTGACCTCTCCTTCTGCCTCATATCTCCTGCTCCTAGTTGGAGAAAATTCTCTGCTTTTAAGAAGTCATGTGATTAATTTGGATGCACCCCAGTAAACCAGGATAATCTCCCTAATTTAAGATTCCTAACCCAAGTCCCTTTTGCCATATGTAACATATTCACAATTTCCAGGAATTAGACCCCAGACATGTTTGGGGGTTTGAGGGCATAATTTTGCCTATCATACGGGTTATGAATTTGTGAGTGTGTGCACGTACATTTTACAACGTTTAGTTCAAATTTAGTGCACATTAATATGTACTTAATAATTTGTCAAATAGTCAACTTCCAATGAATCTTCAGATTAACATTAAAACATCAATTTAATATATTCTAGTGGTGCTTAAAAACAATATTGCAAATTGAACAGCCACATCCTTTCTAACTTATGCCCAAACATTTTAGATTTGTTTTAGTACTATAATTTGTCTGAGAAGCTCCAAGAATTATTACCAAATTTAATGCTTGGCATTGTTACCAAGAAATTTATAATCTCCTAAATGGCATATAGAAAGGTCAGAAATAACTGTGAAATAATGAATAATATTATATGTCATGAAGGGATTTATGCTTATTGAAAATTATGGGAATATATGGCGACAATGGTGAAAAGAATCAGAAAAATTTTCATCAAGAAATGTGGCTTGAAGAATTAAAGTGATTTCAATTAGATGTGATGACTGGGGAAGATGACCATAAATAGAGTAAAATATGATAAAGATGTAAATGCACAAAAGTGTAGGGCTTGTTAAAATGAGAACAAGCAGGGTCTGTGGATTTTTCTGAAAATAAGTGGTATAAATGGAGGCAGAAAGAGGTAAGTATGGAAACAGTATTAGTAACATCTATTTATTAAGCATCTACAGTGAATCATGTACCTTCAAGAGGCTTGTAATACAACAGAGAACACAGAGTTTCAATGGGTAGGCACAGAAAGTAAACAAATACGAAAATATATAACCTCAGAAAAGAAAACATTTTAGGACATATTTGTAAAAAGTGTGAGGGATGGATCCATGTTGATCCCTGATGGAATAATTTTCCAGGGGAAGAAAATGAATGTGCAAGAATCTGCTGCAAGATGGGCCAGGAACAAGTTCAATTTATCTGAGAAAAAGAGAGAAGGTTCATATACCAGTAACAGAAAGAGCATGTGTGGGGAAGAAAAGTGGTAGGAGATGTTGTCATAATGTCATCATTTATAGGCATATTATGGAGGCCCTTGACTGAAAGACTGAAGAATTCTGACTAGCTGCAATGAGTCCCCATTGGAAATTTCCCCAGTTGCGTGAAAATGATTTGGCACTGTTTTATATAGTATGAAGTCAAGCTGAAAGAGATAGTGGGTGGGATACATGTTATGGGGCCATTGCAATAATCTGGGGGCAAACAGAACATTGGTACTTGCATACGTGGTGATGGTGTCGAAGCTGAACAGGAAATGAGACACTGTAAAAGGACAATTGAGAGGTGACAGAGATGAAGAAATAGGAATATAATTTGATATATAATTTCCAAATTTAATGTAAATGGAAGTCAGGATGAAACAATCATTTGGGGAAGATAAAATATGTTTTTTTTATTATTATTATTATTTTTTTATTTCAGCTTACTATGGGGGTACAAAAGTTCTGGTTAGATATATTGCCCATGTCCCTCCCATTCCCCCGAGTCTGAGCATCAAATGTGTCCATTCCCCAGACAGTGCATGTCGCACTCATCATGTAGGTATACACCCATCCCCCTCCTCCCACCCCCCACCTTTGTCCAATACACAATTGGTGTTATTCCCAAATGTGCACTTAGGTGATGATCAGGGAAACCAATTTTCTGGTGAGTACATGTGGTGCTTATTTTTCCATTCTTGGGATGCTTCACTTAATAGAATGGGTTCCAACTCTATCCAGGAGAACCAAAGAGGTGTCGTATCACCTCTTATAGCTGAGTTATTCTTATAGCTGAGTAATACTCCATGATATACAAATACCACATTTTACTAATATGTTGATTTAAAAATATTTTATATGAGTTGCTGTTTCAATATTGTACATGACACCATTTGTGGGATGCCTCAGATTCTCCAGGTCTTCCTTATATCCAGAATTTTCTTGGCTTGATTCACCCAGAAGAAGCTACAATAACCAACTCACTGTGCTCACGAGGTTTTAACATCTGCAAAGTTCCACCACACAAAGCTGTTGCCTAACATCTTGAGATCCTCCTCGTCAAGAAGGCCCAATTTTGAGATGGGGGTTTCAATTCTATCCTTTTGAATTAGTGAATTAAAAAGAAAACTAACTAGTCATTACCCCAAATTTATGCCACAAATGATTTAAAGAGTTTATATATAGAAAAAAAAAGAGTGATGGAAAAGCAAAACAAGGCATAAAGCACCATTTGGGATAGCAGTTATACAGCTGAAGAAGTAGAGTCACATATTTGAATCTTAGCTTACTGGCAGCATAAATAATAATGTTAAGCAAAGCATTAATAATAATTTCATTGTCAATAGAGTAAGAACATTATGTTCCTCTGGGGAAACTAAGCTTTCCTGGAATTATTTCAGATTTTTTTTTTTTTTTTTCTCTTGTGGGTCTTTACATCAGTGACAATGCATGACATAAAGTGCAATGGCCTCAACCACATTTCCTCAACAAATGTAGTTGTGGGTTTTAAAACCTAATTTTCATAGGTTCTTTGAAGAAAGATGAGACTATGACACTAAAGTGAAACTCGGATAAATTTGGGGGATGGATGTGAAGGAAAGCAAAAAAATCATCTACCATTTCTCTGGCAGAAAATCCAAATCAAGTTAGAGATAGCATGCTAGTAACAACTTTACAATGGTCCAGCTTAATCCTCTCTAGTGGAATGGAAGTATAATTATGCAATGATGTGGTCTCTGCTATTGGCAGATTGGGCATGCAGCTTTTGTTCTGTTTTTCCTTTTGGGGGCTTAGCAGGATGCCAGGGATCTCACAGATCCTTGACTACCATTATATTCCATAATATGCAGGACAGATAACCAACAGTATTCAGGCCCTTCTGCTTCCATACTGGTGAATTTGTCCTGACCAAACATTAACAGGCATTCTTGGTCTAGGACACTTAAAATCCATTTCCACAAATATTTCTTCTTCTTTTTTTTTTTTTTTTTTGAGACAGCGTCTCACTCTGTTGCCCAGGCTAGAGTGCCGTGGTGTCAGCCTAGCTCACAGCAACCTCAAGCTCCTGGGCTCAAGCGATCCTCCTGCCTCAGCCTGCGGAGTAGCTGGGACTACAGGCATGTGCCACCATGCCCGGCTAATTTTTTCTATATATATATATTTTTTTAGCTGTCCATATAATTTCTTTCTATTTTTAGTAGAGACAGGGTCTCGCTCTTGCTCAGGCTGGTCTCGAACTTCTGACATTGAGCGATCCTCCCACCTAGGCCTCCCAGAGTGCTAGGATTACAGGCGTGAGCCACCGCACCCAGCCAACACAAATATTTCTTATATCTGTAGATACAAACTAGCAAGATTATCAACTCACTTATCAATGTCTATGCCCATTTTTCTTACTTTGTAATCTTTTTCTATGGGTTCACTATTCTTCTTGCCGACATACGTCATTCAGTAGTTCTTCAACTGAGTGCTGTGGATAACATTTCTTTCTGTTTGTATGTTGAGTTTCACTTTAAGTAGCATATCTTATCAGTGTTATGTTTTTAATGTTTTCTTGTTATTAATGTCCCTTAGCATTGCTACAACACATCTAAATCTGAATTTATAATCTTAATTTGAGAACACATGGCTTTTCTGAGGCGTACTTTCAGAACAATTTTTGTTGTTATTTATTAGCAAATCAATTTAGAACAATCTTTGAACCATAAATCCAGCAAGCCAATAGTTTAAGCTCTCAATCTTTGTTTTTTATTTCAAAAGAAGTTAAATTTTGATTTTCCATACAGATATGTTTTCTTTTTTGTCTATCATTACAATGTATTTACACCTGGGCTTGGTTGAAAGTTTTAACTTACAAAATCCATTCTGAATTATAAATGAACCGGTACTATGGCTAATTTTCTTATGAAATCTAAAACATGATTTTTTTTAAAAGAGCTTATATTTAATTTTTGAAATGTTTTACATTTTTTCAATTTTAAAATAATATTATTAAATGACTGGAAAATAAACATATTTTAAGGTGAAGATTACACAGGCAAATATGTTGGGGAAATGTTGTATTTGAAGGAAGGATTTGCCATCACTCAAATCACTCAGTATTAATGTAAAGACCTTCCCTTTTACATTGTCTTTGCTTTTTTGTGTATCAGGTATCTAAGCATTTAATTTGGATTAAATTAAGAATAAAGATTTGAGTGACTGGGTTATTCAAACTGTATGTCTAATTACAGCAGTTCAGATGGGTTGCAGTCAGTTTCTGGGACATTGACAAGACATTATTGTGGGAGAAAACTTAAAAATCAAATTACAGGAAGCCATTGATGGAAGGCACATACTTCACAGTTAACATGAGTTTTAATGATAAGACATATATTTGGGGCACTGGCTATACAAGGTGTTTACAGTGTTTCTAGACATAGTCTTCTTGTCTCTGTCTCCAGATTCTAGAGCCAGCCCCCATCTTCTTCCTACCCAAGAAGTCCTTCATTTATCTTCCTAGAACCATATGACATAAACTGAATGCAAGTTTCTTTTAGTTCTTCCATTTTAATTCTCAGGAGTTTCTTTTGCAAGTCAAAACTTAACAGCAATTTTTATTTCTCCTATAGTTCCAATTTGAATTATCCTTTTTTTGCAGGTAATGTGAACACTGTCGACTTATTTGCTTCAACTCTAAGGCTCAGGAGTCCGTATTCTTTCTATCATGCGAAGCTTTCCTCTTTTAGGCCTAGCCCTGTGATGAATCAGGAAGAGGTTGGCTACAAGCTACATGATCTGGAAAAGAAAAAAAAATAATATTTCAAGTTATTGTCTTGCTTCAAAATTAACTTAAAAATATATAACATATTCATAACATGCTGCCTCTATGGGATATACAAATATTTGGATAATGTTTAAGTTTTTATTTACTCTCTCATTCTTCTAGCAAGATAAAACTTTCATTGGAGCCTTATAGACTGAAGTTCTGAAAACAGCTTTAAGTATGCATTTTATAAACAATGGTGCAAATTTCAAAAGTCAAAAGAATGTTTTCAGATAGTCATTTAACTCATCACTCTGTTTAGTAGAACTACACCTAAAACATAGATATAGAATGTCTTTTCTTTAAAATTAGATCAAATGCATCAGCATTTTTGCAGATTCAGCAAAGATGTTAGCATTTACCAGACTCAGTTTATGAGCCACATATAGCTATTTTACATTTTGAAGGATTTCCAATATCACTACTTACCTAAATTATATTTAAGGTGGTGGAACTTAATGAGGTACACGTAATAGAGTACTTAACTCATAGCATCTACCAGAGAGAAAATACTTTATTAGCTGATCCTGTTCTATGAATATAAATTGATTTTTCCCCACGGTTTGGAAAATTGGCTCTTCAACTATACTTAAAGATAGAGTTAACTGGGTCCATCTAGCAAATTAGAGTAGGTTTTCTTGCATAATGACAGCATAAATGGGAAAGGGTACTTAAGTCTAGTGATCTTTGTCCCTAGGCATCATGTTTATTGATTGCCCTACATTCAGGTCAGGAAGAAAGGTCTTACCTTACAGTTTGTAGAGACCCTAGAGTTTAATCACTTTGCTACAAAGGATTAGGTAATTCTTTTTTGTTTGAATTCTTTAAATGTCAGGGTTTTAGCACAATAGATAAGGACCTAGAAAAAATATTTTTTTTTCTTTCATGTTCCTTGTTTCTGAATCACACTGTCTTTATCCATAAATGAAAATATGTATTAACTATTGTTGTGTGTTCAGTGTTTAAGGATGTATAGAATTACTTAATTGAAGAGGAAAAAGAAAGTGTTTCTAGTTTGGTAAAAAGTAGAAGTAAATTTCCTAAGGTAGAAAAAAAATTAACCTGTAAGGAACAGAAATGAAAGTTACCTGATTGATGTGGAAGCAGGTCTGAGACATGTCACTGCTAGTTTGTCCTTTTTTTGTTTTAATATATTGACAGGGTCTCTCTATGTTGCTCAGGGTGGACTTGATACAGAGCAAGCAATCCTCCTGCCTCAGCCTCACCAGTAGTGGGGACTACATGTGAGGGCCACTTGCTGGTTTGGTTGTGCTATTTCTCAACTGTGTTTTATTTCTTTTAATTTTTTATTTGAAGCCTTACAAAAAAAATGCAAGCTTTTACATTTTGTACACAAAATAGAGAGGAGGGTCTAGACATTTCATGGAATAAATAGGATATACGGTGATTCATATGAAATGTACTTTTTAAATTATATTTATCATTTTTTTTCTGTACACTAACTTTTGATTGTATTGCTAGTTTTTCTGGAAAGTGAAGATTGAGAAGAAATATAAAACTTGACTGGTAACATGTAGAGGGCTGTCATTTAAGAGAAATATCAGACTGTTGTGTGCAATACCAAAAGGCAAAACCAAAATAACAGGATAGGAATTACAAGTAATATGAGGGCTAGTAAAAAATAATAAATAGTTCTTGCAGAGTGAAATATTAGAAATAGCATAATAATAAGGAAATAATATCCCATTACTTAATGTATTTAAACACAATGTGAATGATTTTTAGACAATGGGTAGATGGAATTCCTACATTATTTTGGATAGCATCTAGGGTTCTTACTCTAAAAATGTAATATTGTATAAGTATATTCAGTAGGTTAGATAAGGACAAATTGCAAAAGTCTTGGGAATAAATATGAGGGTTTTATTCTTGAAGAAATGACCGCTAGGGAGAGAATAAAAATTTTATTAAAAAGATAAACACTATGTGTTTATAGTAATTAAGGGAATATTAGTCTGGCAGTGATATAAGAAATTAAAAAAAATAAAACTTCTTTTAGGAATCCTTATTAAATTCCTCTCAAAAATGCATTGATTATGTAACTTTGACTGTGGACTATCTTTCTTTAGAGCTAGGAAGGAAGTAAATAATAAGTCATAAAAGCATAACTTGAGTTTTTGCATTAATAGCAGAGTTTTGTTCAATAATTCTTTAGGTATTCTTAGGTCCAAAAATGTCATAAAGTCAAATGTGAATGATTGGTTTTTCTGATTTTAAAAAGATATATTTTTCATGATTATATTTTGAATAACATTCTTTCTGGATTATTTTATTTGTTGAAAAACTGGAGAAGGGTAGAAAATGAATCCATAGAAACAAACAGAGGAGAAGTGGCACAGTAAGTTAACTGTACACACAGACTCACTTGAGCATACTTAGGTATTTCAATTAGGAAACCTTCATTTACATGTAGCAGAAAATGCAAATTAAAGTAGTTTAAACAATGGCAACTTTTACTGCTACATATAACAAGAAGTTCTAAGATATTTATATTATTCAGTTCATTAATTAGACATTTTGTCAATATCATGCCACTGTCAGAACTGCTTTTCATCTTTCTAGTGTCTCATACTCAGAGTATAGCTTTGATCATCAGGCTGTTTTCCCTTATGGTTGCAAGATGCCACAGGAAGAGATAAAAATTTCTAGTAGAAAAAGATTCTATTTTTAAAAAAGTTAGGAGACCTTTTATAGAGACATATCACCACCCTCTGCAGGCCTCCATCACATATCGCTGGCCAGAAATTGATAATGAGCCCATCCCGTAAACCTAGTACCTGCAACAGAACAGGACTTCCATGACTGACTTAAATAATTAGGATTTATCCATGAATCACATGCATGTAATGCAGATACTGGGAAAAATTCAGGCTTTGCCAGTAAGAAAGAAAGAAAGAATGGCTGTCCCATAAAAAATATATGATGACAATTCATCTCTAAGTGATGAATAAATCACATATATTTTTTTTCCATTCTATTGCTGCAGATAGTTTCTTGCTGAGCTAAAGCCCTTGGAAGAAAATACAAGAATTACGAAACAGAAAAACACTTAAATTTATTATTGCTATAGTCAAAACAGTTTGCCTTGGCAAATGAAAACTAAAAATAAACACACTGTAATGTGCTCATGATTCTGTCTTCTTTTTAAACGTTAGCAGAGGGAAATTCCATAAGTCATTAAGTATTTGCATAGATGAAAAATGCACACAAAATACACATGTGCATATATATGCACACACACACACACACACACACAGATTCATGAACATTTAATTACCCAAAAAATAGCCAACTGTTTGGCTGGCTTTTTTATATTCAGTATTGGGGCCATGAAAAAAAGAGAAATTATAATTGTCTGAAGTGCTTCTTGTTAAATATATGTTAGGTATACTACAGCATGTGCTTACCCTTGCAATTTATACTTTCTTAATTATAGAATCTGCAGAACTTGGGAAAAGATTTCTTGCTCATTAAGGATTCTGATGTGCTGAATATATTAAGAAAATTATAATTGTACTTCACTCTTATTTCATGTGTGTCCCAATGTGACTCAAATGATGGATTTTGAGCACTGTTCATGTATTATTATTATTCATTTTTCTTTAAGGTTTGCAATACTCATTAACAAATGTAATTATGTAACTTTCAATGACAATCTACAGCACAATTTTGACTTGAATTCCTAAATCTGATTGCTGAAAGTGTTACTTCCTTCCCCACAACATACAGATTTCCTTCAATTATACTATTAGCATTAAAATAATCTCACCATTCTATTTTATACTAATCTGTGAAGAGCTGGATTAATCAGTGTGGGTGCACATGTGTTTTTAAATTCTTGACTGTGTGAATTCATCACAGATAACTAACATGTTTTCACCTTTTTAAAATTTTCAGTATGTTACTATGATATTTATATTCACATACCAAATGGTATGGAAAGTTTAAAAATATTTGATGAGTAATTATAGGGAATTAAACTGTGTTTTCTAGCTTAAATAATTTGAGAATAAAACATTTCTCAATCAAATTATTTTTAAGAATATGGAGACACCAGATAATCCAGAACAGATGCAGTAAGTGGATCCTGAAGTTTACATACTTCGGGGATGCCTTTTTTTAAGGAATATGGATAATTACAAAAGTATAATTTTGGTATGAAAGTAAAATATTTATTCAAAATCAGAAATAAAAATCGCATCAAATACTCCAATCTGCCAGAAACACTTGCATAGAAATGCTTTCTGATTGCAACCTACTTCCTTTCTCATCTAGAATATTCTACAACTTCAAGCAAACCCTAATACTCATAGAGGCCTGACCAAGTCAAAGACTCTGAAACTTATGTATCATTTACTGGTTAGTATATCCTCCTCTAAATGTAAATAAAAAATAATCAGCATCTTTCATTTAAAAAGAGGAAACTATTTCCTCTCCATTCTGGATAAATGGGAATTTGCTATGTATTCAAATGGAAATGTATTTCAGCATATATACTCAGAAAACATATAAGAAGAGACTGCTGTCAAATTAATTAGTTTGTTACTAATATCCTTCTCTCAACTCATCATTCTTGTTTGTACTTGATGACCTTTATAGTACTTTTGATTTCTACATTTCTATAATTATCGTTTAAAAAATATATAATTAGACACATACTTATTCTCTAATTCTTGTCTCAGTCTATTGTCAACTAATCCAATAAAATATTCAATAAATATTATATTAACGAATAGTGCATTGTTCAATAATAGCTTAAGAATTTGTTCCACAAGGGCAATTATAAAAGAAAGAAAAGGCTGAAAGGAGCTGTTATCTGTAAGACATGAATCAGTGATACCTACAAGAAATGAAATTTCTCAGTAGAAAGCTAAATGAGTAACCTTGATTTTTTCCTATTTTTGAAGAATTTTAATATATGTGTACATTTTGATTTTGAATGTTATTATAATATGTAAAAATTCTTAAACCCATGCTATGAGTATGCTTGAACACATTATTAAAGTCTGCTAAAATAGATAATTATATATTAAATGTTAGCATTTATGACAACAATTCTTGAAAGATAGGACTTTATGAAACATAATGTCACTTTGGTGTAATTGTATTTTGAGAAATTTTCCTTTCTTTAATGTACTCAATAAGCTGTAGTGATGTAGATAGATAGATAGATAGATAGATAGACTGATAATTACTGGACAACTGTATCAGGCTTATTGTGCCAACAATAAAGAACAGCCAAAAAACACTACAAAAAAGTTTGGTATTTAGTTTTTAAAGTAGTTTGAGCATTCTAATTATCAAAGTGGGACAATTACCACTTGGTTAGGATTCCCTTCGCCTATGGTATATACAATTTTTTTTTTTAAGTTTTGAAATAGAAGTGGAGGGCCACAATCATATATTAAATATTTAGACCCTTTGAAGTCTGCTCCTATTCAGATGACACATTGGACCTTACTCTTTAGTAAGATTTTACAGAAATATAAAGATATAACTCATTATATACTCAAGATTGTACATACATATCATAGAAAAACTACTTATCCAACTGCTTTTGATTTGTGAAAATGATTAAGTTTTTTCTTTGATCATAAAGGCAATTATTCTTGAAAGATTTGTCAGAATATATCAAAGAAGAAAAACTGGTCAGTTATTAAATTTTCACCAGGGACTAAATCTCAGCTTGCCTGTATATGTCTTGACTGTCTTTTCATAATGACATAATGAACAGTAGATATGTAAAAGAGTACATATTACAGGGAAGAAAAAGTTGAGGAAATTTCATGCTTTTGCTGAGTACAAATAATGTTCTCAGAGAATCATTTTGCCTCCCAAATGTAGCCAGTCTGGTGTCATTTTTACATTAAAAAATAAATAATTAAAGCATGTGTTTTATGTCTAACTTCTCAACTTTTTTCTGAGCAATAAAATAGTATACATAAATTGATTTGATATACATCCTATAATTATTAGAAAATAGCTATTGCATTTTCTTTTATTTATTTATTTATTTATTTATTATAGCTTATTATGGGGGTACAACCGTTCTGGTTAAGTATATTGCCCATGCCTCTCCCAACCCCCCGAGACTGAGCCTCAAGGGTGTCCATTCCCCC
>CM052436.1:18565818-18607065 GCA_028533085.1 Varecia variegata
GGAGAGACAGGAACACTCATACACTGTTGGTGGGACTGTCAAAGGCATTTTAATTAAATAAATTGTTTTCTTTTGAGACTATAAAAGGTAAGAGATTTTCTTTAACAACAATAGGCAAAAACAGCAACAAATTCTAAGAAAAAAACAGTTTTAAACATATAAAATATAAGTCCGAAACTACAACTTTAAAGTCAGAGCTAAAGATTAGTCACTTGAGATAAGGCTTATTGGAAGAAATCAAATATGGATAAAAAGAGAAACCCTGAGGACAGGGCCAAGAATTAGTTGGAGTAAATACAGCTGAGTCTGGGTTCATTCTTGGTTCTTGTACACAATTTCAGTAAGGTCTTGGCCTTGATGATAACATATATAAATCCTCTAAATAATAAAATACAGTTGTATATTGTGGTTAAAAGGAAAGTAGCTAATGCACAATATTTTTTATGGCTTTATCCAATTTAATCACACAAAGATATGTATTACTGCACCATTTCAAGTCATGAGTAAAGGGGGAGAGTCTCACAGGATGTGAACTTGTGAAGATTCCTCTTACATTCAAAACTTGTATTCTTTACATTATGAGTCCAGGTGTCTTTATCTTCAATTCCATGATGGAACCACTAGCAGAAATAGTGGATGCTTTGTTAAAATACAGGTCTTTAGGACTTTGGAATAAATATAAAAAATCATTGCTAAGAAATTATTTCTCTCGAATGTTGGACAACTCAATGTGTTTATTTTTTCCTCAGGTTTGCCATAGGTGGAATGTGTTAGCCTTTATAAAATTATGATTTAGCAGAAGTTCACTTAAGGGAGACAACAAGAAAAAAATCTAAAAGCACGAGAAGCAGTAGTTCTACTAGATAACATTTCTAACCCTGTGATGTCTTGCCTATTTTATCTAAACCCACCATTATAATAGACTATGTATTTTACAGTTTCTTATATTTAGAAAAGGTTGAAATAGAAATAAACTAACAAAAAATGAAATTTACACATGGATAGATGTAAAAGAAATATGCAAAATTAAGTTTATTACTTGTCAATTTGCTAAAATTAATTCTTTGCAAGCCTGGGAAGAATATTGTGAATTCTAAATTTGTCATATATTCATCTTTACTTAAGCATATGCACATTGAATTCAAGCTTACATTTACTTGTTTGCCTTATGTTTCATATTAATAAAATGCATGCACACACACTCATTACATCAAAGACAGATTTTTAAAGTGCTAAATAAGAACTAATAGTGGCATTGAATGTGATTTAGAGATGACTGTAAATTTTATAGGACTTCAAATTCAACTAAAAATATAAAAATTTAGGTTTTTTTTAAGTGAAGAAACATTTAGAATATGTATAGACCATTATCTAAGAAGATATGGATAATGATAATGTTAAATCAGTAAGAGATTAATAACTTATAAATAATACTACCATAATACTATATTTCTGACAGAATATATAGAACTTACAAACGTATCATGTCATAATTAAAAGAATTTACTTTCTTCAGCCATCGTTTTCTATGTACCTGACACATTTACTTATTGACATTTTTTTTTTATATTTTTAGTCTTTGAACTTCTTTCCCTGGATTTAGGCAAAAGACAGAAGACATGTTAACCAAAACATATTTGGTCAAAACTGCCTACATTTTCTTCTTGTGCTCTTAGTTACCTACTTTGGGAGGTTGTTCCTAGAGTTGGTTGCTTGATTAATATATAAAATCCACAATGCAGACATATTTAAAAACTTGCCTTTTCTTTTTGAATTTGTTGATGCTTAGTAGAAATCACATAGAATTGTTTTACAAAGCCAATATAAGCACATTGCCATGTCTCAACTTTCACGTTTTCTTTGTGCTTAGACGTAGAATATAAACAAAGAAAAGATATTTTAAAATCTTTTAAATTATCCAGGGAATCACTGGATAACTTTCTGCAACTTTCTCTTTCTATTAAACTCCAATTATCTTCACAAAACTGAAATAGCAATGCTCCATTAGTCTTTATGTACAGGCTTGTATAATGAATCTATAGCTTCATGACTAAAATCACAGCTATAGAATTAAGAGAATAATTGTCCTTTAGTTTTTGAAAGATGAAATTTATACATTTAGTTTAATAGGAGATACTAACTTTTAATTTGATTTAGCAAAGAAACAACAGTCTTTAAATTATTTAATGTGAATACAGAAATTTAAAATATCCTTAATTAGTACTTTAATTAGTAGTAGTTGTATTTTTTTCAATGTCAGGTTTTATGAAAGTGGGCCAATATACTAATATTGTTCCTAAAATGCTTTGTTTAATTTATTTTATCTTTCACAGTAGAGGTTGGTTGACATCTATCCAATGCCTACAGAATCTTCATACCAATAATCAGCAAGGTTATAACTATAATAATACTTTCCAGACTTTATTCATCAGAGTAGTAAGTCAAGGAAGGAGACAAAAAATAGAATATAGATTTATATTTAAACCAAATATAGACTTCATTTAAACCCAGTTTTGCTACCCCTGCTTCTCACTGGATAATTCAGTCCATTTGTATTTTTGTGTATAATGCTATATTTGAAAATATTTAAACTATCTTATTTTGCCTTTTACTTATATGTCTTTGCAGCAGATGATATTGGAACCTTGTGTAGATTCCCTTAGATCCTTTTCACCATTTGTGTTTCCCCTTGGATTTGGCAACAGCAGGTATCTGTAGCTCCTTTAAAGGATCATATTTGGAGGACTATGTTTAGGCTATTGAATTGCACTCTGCCTGCTAGTGCAGAGTTAGGAGAACCTAGGAAATTCTGAAATATAACGTATACCATAGAGCTTTTCTGAAGGATTAGATTGAGGATACCTTTGGCAAGACTTTGCTTCAAATCAGATCCTGTATTTGTTTTTGTCCTTTCTCTGTCTTGGTCCCTCTACTTACTTGTGGGGTTCACTTGAATTTTAAAATATCACTTATACTAGAAAATTCATCATTGTATCTACTTCTGTGAAACCGGATCTGACAATCATTTATATTCTCTTCTTATTTCCCTCCTCTCCTGCATTTTTTTTTTTTTATTCTTTTAGGGTGTTTTTTGTTTGCTTTGTTTTGTCTTGTCTTGTTTTGGTTTTGTTTGTTTTCAAAACTATTTTTCTCTTTTTCTGGTTTGAAAATGATATACTCTATTTCTCCTTTATTCACAGTAACCTAAAATATGAAGTTGAATGCTTAATTTGGCAAAGTCTAAAATTAAAACATTTCTGTGTCCATTTCAAATATGATATTAATAAAAGAGGGAAAAGAAAGCCTTATAAAATGTAATATCAAGCACTGCACTTCAAGCTTCAAGTTAGCATTTTCTGTTTTTGATTTTTTACTTCCATTTTATTTTTAGTATTACTAAGTAAATAATAATGCAGTATTAATATTTGAAATAGCCAATGTCTGAAATTATTTTCATGGTTTTCAATTTCTTTTCTCAGTAGTATTTATTGTTTAATTGTGTATCCTCCTCTGAAATAATCTTTTTTACTACAGGGCATCCTTTAAGAATTGTTTTTGAGACATATTTTGTGTAGTAGCTCTGTCATCCTCCTTTGCTGAATGAGCCATTTTGTTTTTTATTCTGACTCCTAACTGAAGAGATCACTTGCACGATCTCCAGTGTTATGAAAGTACCTGATGTCCAGTGCACAGCCTTGTGAGAAGACTAGGCCTTGTCCCCCTGAAACCAAGCCACTAGTAGTTCATACATTGTGGAGGTCAACAAATGATATTGGGACTAGGCAAGTAACAGTATCAGCTTACTATTTATTAATACTACCTCTTTTTCTTCTTGCCTGGAAGAGATATTTCTGTATTTTTGCAGTGATGTGCATATCACAGTAATTACAGGTGCATTTTTTGTGATGGACCTGGTGTAGGTGCCTAATGATTGCCTTTGTTTCCATTTGTGACATGATTCTCAAGAAGCCTCCCAGGGGCTTTGTCATTATTTTAACAGATTTACCAAAGTCTGTGTTCTAGCCATCAGTCTTGACTTTTTAACAGCACCAATATTGTTACTAACTTTATTAAGGGAAAAATCCAAACTCTAAACAATCAGAATCCTTTTTTTTTTAAATGAGAAGTAATGCTCACTGGCACAGCAATACTCACAGGTATATGCCTAACACTTTCTCTCCCTGAAAGGAGCAGTAAGTTGTTTTGTGTTTATAAATATAAGCAAATTGAGTTAGCTTGTTTTGTTTTTGCATTCAGTGGCAAAAGGGTGAGTCAGACTAATGCATGTGTCTCCTCCGTAGGGTTTGGCCAGCTAGTGAGGCCAGTTTGCTTAAGTCTATAGACAGAATTCAAAATTTCCTCTTAAAAGAGTATGAACAATATTTGCTTCAATGTTTCTCCTTTTCTATGATTTTCTGATTGAATGAGTCCCCCTCCATAGCACAGTTCTGTTTTATATATGTTATTGGCTTTAAACAGATTAGAATAGAACCCAGGTCAGTTGCATGGAAGTCATTTCACTTAAAGCATACATTTTAAATCTGACATAAATAAATTTATGACATAAATATATTTAAAAATTCAGCTCTAAGAAGACAGTTATTTTTTATTATTTCCTAATTCTAGAGAATATACTTTACAAAAAAATCATTTCATTGCCCCCAAATAAGAGTCTTAATCTTGGCCTTTCTTATTTGTGTTCAGGTGCTGGTGAAAAAGCAACTAGAACTAATTCAATACTGACGATTTTTTGCATAGCAAAATTATTTCACAATTCCTCATTTAATCATTACTACACATGAAGATTGTTTTTACTTTAGAAATTAAAAGCCATTCTTTACAAGACTAAAGTGTTCTGTGATCAAATCAGCATCTGAGCCTAGAAATGTAGGGCTTTAATATAATTCATGCATGGGAATACTAAGAAGGGTATAGATTTCATTATAAGTTTAAATGAGCATTTCAGACTTATATAATAGTAACACTGCTATTAAGTGCTATCAACAATAGTATAAGTTAGTCCATTTCTTTATAAACTATCAATTACTGAAAACTCTCACACTGGCAACGACTTTGTCATGACATTCATAGAAAATACGTTTACTTGGAACATGGTATTTTTTTATGACACCCGAAAGAAATCTGATTTCTTTTACTGTAATCACTATGTTTTGCAAGGCATATGACATGATGGGATAAAAGTAATGTCTTCTGGGTCTTAATATATTGTTTAAAATTAATATTTACTTAACAAAATGGCAGGAATAGATAACTATAAGGAAATTTACTTCTGTGTCATTTAAAAATTAATTGCAGGCTTTATTTTTTAATTACAATTTTACACTGCACTTTGGGAAACTTTGAGTTAACGGGTTGCAATTTTTCTTCTTTAACAAAAGAAAGGTGACCTCGGCCTAGACTAAGTGCTTAGTGGAAACATTTAGCACAGCAAAATTGCAATAGTATCCCAAGAGAAAATGAACTGCCATTGATACCAATGCCCTGTATAGAAAAGGAACTTCAAAATGCATTTTGCCTTAGTAAAAGAATGGAGATAGGACTGATTAACTCTGAACTAATCAAAAGAGTTGGCCAAAACACTAAGTGGAATAATCTCAAAGCTTTTTTTAAACAAAAGTAATCAAGAATCTGTATCATGCTAATGACTTTTATCATAAGGTTCTGAAATCTCTGTACATTTAGTCTAAGGTGTTATTTCAAGATATAGGTTGTCCTTAGGCTCTATTGTGCTATGTACTTGCCTTACACAATGATACTGGTGTAGAGTTCTAAAGATTTGTTTCAAAAGTTCTCAACTTTAGAATTTCAGAGGCTACAAAGGATTTTTAAGTTTAAAAAGAAAACACAGAGTAGAAAAATAACAAGGTTACTATAAACATACATGTGCATTTATTTATTTATCTGCTTATTTATATATTGATATATGTGAATTGACAAAAGATCACATACAAAAATAAAAATTAGTCAAGGTCAGCAACAAGAAATAAGTTGACAATATTTAGTTCTGGAAAGGCTCTTGCATTCACAATATAGAAAATATTATCTTCAGAATAGACCACAATATTTCCAGTACAATATTCTTCTGCATATCATCACATTAGCTAATGGTTACTTAATAATCTCATATAATTAAATTTTATCCATATTGTCCATTTAATAAACAACCTCACAGAAATGATATATGCATCCAAATCTAAGCTCCTACTTTCGAAGTAAGGTTATTTTATAAAGAAAGTATTTATGAGCATTTGGTTTAAAATAGTGATGCTAAATAGCCCAAACACATTTATATCCTCTCGTGGATATCCACGAGAGGATATAAGGAAGAAGGAGAAAGTGGAGAAGGAAGAAGAGCTAGTGGGTGGGGGGTGGGGGGTGGGGAGGGCAAGGTTAAAATCAGTTATCTTTTTTTAAGTGTCTTTGCTGCATAGTTACGTGTCTTAGATAGCCCACCTCTCGTTTACTAGTAATACAACCCAACTTGAATTAAGTTTAGTTTCCACAAAAGAATCTCATGGAATCTAAGAGGAGATATGCAGTAAAACCTCAGAATGGAATTGAGATCCGGGCCTGGGAACCCACCAGTGTTCATTCCCAAGTCCCTGAAGCACTTTTATACAGTTTTTGTGCTTCTCCATGCACATGCTATGAACTGTAGTTTTTCATCAGTTCTCTTAGCTAGAGGACAATCAAAATCTTCTGACTCTCTTAGTCCCAGGTTCAAAACTATGAGAACCTACATTGTTAGATATATCTTCTCTCCCAGGTTAGAGAAGATATATCCTACTTTTTAGTTTTACTTTTTATTCTTTCTTTCTTATGCTTGTTTGGGGTTAAATTGCTTTTTTCTCTCGTTTCCAAAAGTGGAATCTTGGATTATTGATTTTTGATCCTTCATCTTTTTTAGTATATCCATTTAATGCTAAAAATTTCCCACTGAGTGCTGCTTTCATTGAATTCAACAAATTTTGATAAATTGTGTTATTATTTTCAAATAATTCCAAATATTTTTAAATTTTTCTGCAGACTTTTTTTAATCCACGTATTATGTAGAGGCATGTTTTTCATCCTCAAACCTTTGTTGATTTTTCAGATTTCTGTAATTTACTTCTAGTTTAATTGTATTTTTGTCTGAGAACATACTTTCCATGGTTTTCACTCTTTAAAATGTCTTTAGGTGTGTGTGGTTGATGGCCCAGAAAGTGTCAATCTTGGTGATTGTTCTATGTAAAGTTGAGAAGAATGTACACTGTACTGTTGTTGGATGAAATATTCTATCAATAATTGGATGAAGTTGATTGGTGATACTGTTCAGATAACTTATATCCTCACTGATTTTCTAACTGTTTAATCTATTAGTTACTGAGAGAGGTATTGAAGTCTCAAACAATAATAGCGAATTTGTCAATTTCTCATTGCAGTTTTATCAGTTTGCCTCATGTATTTTGATAATCTGTTTTTAAGTACATATATCTTTAGTATTTTTATGTGCAGTGTTTTTTGAGAATTGCACCCTCCCATCACAGTGTAACACCCCTCTTCATGTCTGATAATTTTTCTTTTCTTAGAGTCTATTGTCTGAATTTAATATAGTGACTCCAGCTTTCTTTTGGTTAATGTTAGCATGATATATATTTCTCCATCTGTTTACTTTTAATCTGCCTGAGTAAAGACTTTAAAGTGGATCCCTGTAGACAACATATAGTTTGGTCTATAAATATTTAACCTCTGTGTGTAGTGACCTCTCTAGTACTTTGTGATATATATCTCTGGACATCTCATCCACTAAGATCTGCATCTGCTCTCTCTTCTCTTTTTTACTGCCGGTATTCCTACTCGGTTTAATTTACAGTCTATTCTTAGGAGATTTTTTTTTTTTCCCAGTGTGGGTCTCTGTAAAAGTGTGCTTCTTGGATATTTTGAAATTTTGCCACATCCACCACCTACTACTCTTCAAACTTTCCACAGTAATTTTGGCATCATTTAGACATTGCAACTTACCCAGTCTTGTTTTCTGATTTCATTGTCTTTTCAAAATCCACTTGCTGAATCTTCCACTTTGATTTGCTTGGCAGGGGCGGTGGGGGAAGTCCCTGTAGGCAATTTCTTGGTTCTCTGCTCTAAGTTAAGGTTTAAGTTAAGGACCACTTAGCTTTCTCCTTACCTTTGTGCTCTCCTACGTAGCTGTTCACCTTGACCAAGTCTTTCCGATGTCGGTATCTGATCCCATCTGTTAGTATTGTGGAGCAAGGAAGAGGTAGGTGACTTTTCCTTGAATTCTATTGACAATATTGTCATGGTTTCAGTTTTTATTTGTGTATCTTTTGCACTGGCTCTCTTATTGCTCTGTCAATGTTAGTGAGGAAATTTCGGAGGGGATGAAAAAATCAATTCTACAACAATCATTGAGTCATAAACAGAATCTGGCCATGACTTTATTTTATCATTTTATTTTATTTTGGGAAAAAAAGAGAATGATTTAATATAATAGCCTCAGTGAAAGTTGCAAACTCCTGTGAATAGATTAGAGAACAAGCCTTTTCGTTTTTTAAAACTTTTTGTTTTGAAATAATTTTAGACCTACAGAAAAGTTGAAAAAAAGTACAGAATTCACATACACCCTTGACCTAGCCTTCCCCACAGTTAATATAACCACTGTCCAATTATCAGATTATTCTTATCCTTAGTCTTTCTTTGACTTTCTTTCTTTAGACTATTTTGAAGAACATTTGTAAGATTTTTTTTTTTTTTTTTTTTCAGAATGGCTCTCAATTTTAGGTTTTCTGCTGTTTTCTTGTGATTAGATTCAGGTAAAACATTTTTTCAAGAATACCATAGAATGATGTGGTGTCTTTTCATTGTATCCTATCAGAGGGTACTTAATGCTATCATGTCTTATTGCTAGTTACCCTTACTCTCTTGGTCTTCTGAGTTTCTCCATTGTGACATCAATATTCTTCCCTTTGTAATTCATAAATATCATGGGGCTACACTTTGAGACTACACAAATATTCTGTTTCTCCATAAGCTTTCTCCTGCTGATTTTAGCATCCAGTAACAGAGCTTGCCTGCAGCAATTATTATTACAGTAACCATTGCATTTAATGATACTTAGGTTTTAAAATTCTGACTGGGTTAGTTCCTTCTTTTTATGATTCTTTACTGTACAAATTATTTGGAGGTTATTTAAGTAAAAATAGCATATCTGCCTCAGGCCTTTACCATTTTAGGAATTTTAAATTTCCTTTATTTTCCTATATTTTCACTAGTTTTGACCTCCTTAAAAATAACTGTTCTAAAACACTAAAATATATGGAGAAATAACATTAAATAATTTTTTATTAGAAATAATAAGTAATATTAAGTAATTTAACATCATAAAATTTTGTGAAGCAAACAAATACTTGATGGTGACTATAGCAACAGGAAGCAAATTTATGGAACTGCTTTTGTGTAATAATCTTGAAAAAAATTAAATAACAAACATTTGGCTCAAAATTAAGATGGGCAGCTTCTAAAAGAAATTATGCATTTCAACCCATACCCTCGCACTAGTTATTGACAATAAAATACTTTTGAAATACAATAGCTTGATGCTTTCATTTTAACATAAAAATAGTAATTCTACATTCTTGGATAGCCTAGAAGTATAAATATTTTAATCCTTTTGGTAAATAGTTTTTCTGTCTTCCAAGCTATCTTACACATATACACATAAATATCACATACCAGGGGTATTCTACAGAGTCTACTTGTCCCAACTCTCAAAAAAAATTTTTGTGAATGCAAAAGTTCAAAATGTTTACCTGTAAATCCTAAAGTACACTTCCTAATCTGGGAAGAATCATCATGTTTACCATTGCTTAATCCTGCTATACGTCAAATCCTGCATAGCATCAAATACACACAAAAATATGTAGATATAAGAAACAGTTTTGAGTAAATATTTTTAGGAATTTGAAATTATGTTTTTAAACCTCCCAGTCTTTTTGAAATAACAATGCTTTATATGCTACTCATTTTAAATAGTAGCATCTCTTCTTCGGTTAATAAAAATGATAAATATTTCATGGGCTCTAAAGTGTCTTCCATGTTTGATATGGTAATCTGTGATCTCTGTAATTAGAAGTAATTTTGTTCTCAGCAATATAGAGTTTTCTTCCAGGGTAAGCGGCAAATTCATGAATGCTTGCTCTAAACTACATGTCTTAAAATTACAATCATTTTTAGAAGTTTTTTTTTAATTTTTAAATGATTATAGATTTGGAGGAAGTTGCAAAAATAGTACAGAGAGACACCATATACTCTTTACTCAGTTTCCCCCAATTGTAGCATGTCACACAACTATGGCACAATGTTGAGACCAGGAAATTGATGTTGGTATAATTCACAGAATTTATTCATACTTTACTAGTTAACAAATACACACAACTACCAGAATCAAGATACAAAACTGTTCAATTACCAAAAAGATCTTCTTCCTACTGTCTTTTTACGATTATCACTACCCTTCTCCCCTGCTTTGTCCCTAAACCCTGACAACCACTGATCCGTACTCCCTATGTATATATTTTTTTTCATTTTGAGAGTATTGTATGATTGGCTTGGGCTCCAGGCAAAGTGCTCAAGGGGACCATGTCTAGGAGAAGGGAGTTGGGAAGAAGTTTCATTCAGACCCAGAGGTCGGCCATCCCTGCCACTGGCCACTTGGTCCTCAGTGGTAGTATGAAGCTGCACCTGGAAACTACAGCACCACCTGCTGTTGCTCTTCAGCACTACCCCGGCAGGTACAACAACGATCTATGACCAGAAATTCCTGAATAAGGGTCTGAATTCACCTTTAACCAAAACACCCTAGGAGACCTGCCCACCATTCCTGGGGACACCAGGCCTGCCAATTATGAGTTGCCCTCACCCCCATGGAGGCCAGTCATAGCCACCTGTGTCAACAGCTGAGAATAAAAACTGATGAGCACTAGAGAGTCACAGTTTCAGATAGACATTTAAAGGACCAGACATCAGATTGAACATTGCCTCTGGGCCCTCAGGCTCTTCTCAGAAGAGTCACAACCACCAGACCTTTTGAAAATTACCAGCCTGGGCAGGCATCTGGTATGGGCTTGGCCTCCCTGGCCCTCTCCTCACTCACTCAGAGCTCCCGCTTCCCCTTCCTCTTCTGAATTCCAGCACATACCTCCCTGACCACCACTGATGTGTGTGCACACCCTTAGAGCCAAGGGACAGGAAGTAGACAGGGAGAAGCCCTTCGTAATGATAATCTTGCTCTTCCAGCCCCATCTTCTGGGTCACACCTACTCCTTCCTTAGATTGATATGCACTGGGAAAGCTCTTCTACTTTCTCCAGAACAGGAAATAAAAGCAATTTCACCATAGAGTCAAGGTGAGTACAGGGTGGAGAATGTTATATAAATAAATTAATAAAATATGTACCATTTTGGGATTGTCTTTTTTCACTCTGCACAATCCTCTGGAGAGTAATTCAAGTTGTGTGTACCAATAGTTCCTTCCTTTTGATTGCTTAGTAGTATTTCATATTATGTATGTACCACAATTTGTTTCACCACTCACCTGTTGAAGAACATATGGATAGATTCTAGTTTGGGACTGCTATGAACATTCATGTACAATTGTTTTGTGTGAATATAAGTTTTCATTTCTCTGGGATAAATGCCCAGAATGCAATTGCTGGGTCATATAATAGATTCATGCTAAGATTTTTAAGAAACTACCAATTCTGCTCAATTCCAAAATAAAGCTGCTTATTTATTTGATGTGTTTGTTTATTTAAATATAGGAATTTACTGATAAGTTTCTCTTAATAGTGTGTATTCATGGATAAAGTTTGGGAGAAATTGTATCTTTGTTGAATATTCTAATCTATGAACACGATGTATTTCCAGAATTATTTAAATCTTTGATTTTTTTCATCAGCATTTTTGAGTTTTCAACACATAAGTCCTTTACATCTTTTGTATGAATTCATATAAATTAAATATGTATTTTTCATATTTTGAGCAATTGTAACTGTTATTATGTTTTTAATTTAGGTTTCGCATGCTCATTGCTAGTGTATTGAAATATAGCTGATTTTCTATGTTAACCTTAGTGACTTTACTTTTTGAAGCTTTTGTGTACACTCCTTAAGATTTTCTACATAAACAATCATGTCATTTGCAAATAGGACAGTTTTATTTCTTCCTTTCCAATTTGTTGGAAAGAAACGATGTCAGGACTATGTTGAGAAAGAGAGGTGACAACAGATATCCTTACCTTGTCCTGGACCTAAGAAGAAAATAATCAGTCATTAATCATTAAATACAATGCTAACTGTAGGATTTTTACAGATGTGTTTTATCAAGTTGAGGAAGTTTTAGTCTATTTCCAATTTGTTCAGAATTTTATCACTGGTGGTTGTTGATTTTGTCAAATGATTTTCTTTATCAATTGATATGAACATGTGATTTTTATATTTTACTTTCTCGATATGGTAGATTATGTTGACTGATGTTTGAATACTAAAGCAACCTTGAGTCTCTGGACTAAAACTGCCTTGGTCACAGTGTATAGTCAACTTTACATATTGCTAGATTTGATTTGCTATACATTTTCTTGAGGATTTTTGCACCTGGGTTCAAGAGATTTCTTTTTTTGTACTGCATTTGATTTTGGTGTCAGGATTGTGTTGGATTCATAAAATGAGTTGGGAAGTGTTCCCTCATCTTCCATTTCCTGAAAGATATTGGTTAGAATCAGTGTTAATGTTTGGAAGTTTTTAGTATACTAGAATTCCCTGGTGCAACCATCTGTACCTGGAGATTTATTTTTAAGAGAATTTTCTAGCTACAAATTTAATGTATTTAATAGTTAAAAGGCAAGTTGAACTATATATATTATTGACTGAGTTTTGGTAGTTTGTACTTTTTAAGAAATTAATCATCATCACAGTGGTTGAATTTATGTCTGTAGAGTCCTTCCTACTATTTCCTTATTATCTATTTACTATGTAGGTGGTTTGAGTTTCTATCCTCTGTTGTGTTCCTAATGAAGGTAACTGATTTTTTTTATTCTTCGTCTTGCTAAAAGCTTGTCGACTATGTTGACCTTCTAAAAGAACCAGGTTCATCTTTCATTTATTTTCTCTAATGTTTTTCTTTTTTCAATTTCATTGATTTCTACTCTTATCTTTATTATTTCCTTTGTTCTGCCTGTATTGGGCTTATTTTCTTCTTTTCTTAGTTTCTTAAAATGCAGACTTAGATTACTGATTTGAAACATTTCCTCCTTTGTAATACAAGCATTTAATGCATAAATTTCTTTCTCAGCACTGCTTTTCCCAAATTCCGTAAATTTTGAAGTGCTGTATTTTTAATTTTATTCACCTAAACACGTATTTTTGGTTTTGTTCAAGACTTCTTTAATGTATGTCTTATTTGGAAGTATCTTCCTTAATTTCTGAGTGTTTGAAGTTTTTTGACGGTATGATTTACCTGCTATTTAATTCTAATTTCATTCTATCAGGGTCAGAGACCAAACTTTGTATGATATCAGTTTTTTGAAAAGTTTTTGAAGTTTGTTTTATAGCCTAGGATATGGGCTCTAAATGAAATAAGAGTCTCAGTAGAAAAGGAATGTTAAACAATTGGTAAGTTCAGACCTAAACATAAAGACAGAAAACAACCAAGAAATCTTCAATGTCAGGAACTTTAAGTATATTTTGATAATTACCTATATGTAATGGGTCTCTTGTTTTGCACTATGTTGTTACAGCTTTTGATCATCCCTTAAATAGAACTTTTTGTTATTTCAAACAACCTAACATACTTAGTCTATGAGCTTTGAAGAAGAACATCTTTCCACATGTGGGGTGAGAAATAGAACAACAGGCACTAGATCTTAGTTAAGTACAAATTGGCTACTTAGAACTGATAACTATAAATAATGACAAGAAAATTCAATCCCAAACCACTGCACCAAAATCTACACAAAATTGCGATACTTGTTAACACATCATATGACATAGACTAGAACATGAACCAAAATAGAACTTCCTAAAATAATAGATGGCTTGAGACATTTGGGTTTCAAGATAAATGTATTAAATTTAGTGTTGAGTTTTTATTCTAACATGTAAAGGTATTAATCAATAAACCAGAATTTTAAGAGTTGATTTTGGCTCTGTTTCATTTGAACCTCGATTTTTTTTTCTTTTATTTAACTTCTAAATATAATTAAATAATGTTCCATGGTAAAAAAATTGAATCTATATTGTATGTTTGCATTTTAAAGAATCATTTCTCAATAGAGTGTTTGAATTCTTGTCATTTAAACACATAGGGAAACCCCATATATACAACCTGCTATCCACCCATGTAAAAAAGGAAAACATTTTAGCCAACCTTTTTCAGAAAACTATTTCCTGCTGACAAGTCAAGACAGAAACTCACTTTCAAAATGATTTTAAGAAAAACCCCCAGGCACGTTTGCTGTGTTTAAAAGAAGTAGAAAGTGCAAAAATGAAACAGGAGCAATAAACAGTGGTTGATATACTTTATGAACCCCAAATTCCTCTGTGGCATTTATTCTAATTTCTGCAGAATAACTTGAAATTCAGAAAACCTTTGCTATAACTAAAACTACAATATAGCTAAAACAAAAAGGAAGACCTTTTCTAGTTTTGACTATAAGGTTGTTTTACTATTTCAAGCATTTTAGCTCTTTAATACTCTCATTTTAACTTAATGTTAAATATATATCATGTATCTGAGTGTTACTTAGAATTTTAATTGGAATTTGCAAATGAAAAAATGTTTTTGTATTATTGAAATGTTATTGAAATCACAACTGTTTTCAATATTATGTGCAGTAGAAACTTGTTAAATTTGAAAAAGAATGAATCACTTAAGCTATATTCAAACCAAATTGAAAAAAAATTATAATGTTAGAATGACAAGTAATCACATGAAGGTAAAGTTTCTAACTACAGAGCATTTTTCAGAGAGAGTTACAAGTTAAGTAAGCAATGACTTGTGTGTCCATATAAAAAGACACTTGATGGTGTTTCTTAATAAAATCAAATTCACTACTAGTACAAATGTATTTGATGGAAAACCATATTTGATTAAAAATTGAAATGTTAAACCTGTTTTGTTGTCATATTTTTACTTCTTCAGTAAGTTCAGGTGTGCAAAAGTAAACATAATGTAATAAGTTAAATATTCATCTTTTTTCCATTGATCTTGGTATAATATTATACTAAATTAGATTTTTCCTGTGGCTTGATAATTGGGACTAAATCCTTGTATTAGTTCACTATTGCCAGTAAAATGATGCATAGCTAACCATCTCAAAAATCGCTGCTTAAAACAATAATAATTTATTCTCATTGATTTCCACATCAACTGAGAGTTAGTTAATAAAGATTGGGTTTAACTGGGAGGCTCTGCTGAGCTTTGTGGCCCTCCCACATGTGCCTGGGGTCCTAGAAGGAATTAGTCAGGGTCCAGGTTTTCAAGGCTGGGCTCAGATGGAGCAGGATGATTCTGTTCCATGAGGAAGAAATCTTCCTCTCCTGATAAAAAACAGACTAGACTAGCCATGTTTTTCTCACAATAATTTCATATGTTCTGGAATAGGTGCAAGAGTACAAGCATTTTTCAAATCTAGGCTTGCTTCTTGAATGATCATCCCCAAAGCAAAGTGAATATCTGGACTGTGAATCTTGTAGTGGTGAACTATGTCCCTCCCAAGCTGCTACATAACAGGCATGTATGCATGATCCTGTTACTGAGGGAAGGTAGAATGCTGAAACAATAACTCATTCTACCATATGTCCCAAAGCTCAAAGCATAACTAGACAGTATGTATGTTTACCTGTTATTCTAAGTAAACCTTCCAAGATGCTGTCACAGACATATCCATAGGATCCCCATCAAAACATATGAAGAAGGCCTTCAAGATGTTTCCTGATAAAGATGGGGGATGGTTATATAAAGGGAAGACTAGCATCTCATTGTCTGGCTTGGTGTTTTGGTACATATAGTGGCATTAATTAGCACTTTTTATAATTATTTGAACAGGAAGCTAAGATGAGTGGAAAAAGGTAGTAGAGGAAACAAAGAGACTCTTAACTGTCAACGTGTATGCCATTATTTCACAAGAATGAACTGGTCACTGCACAAGACAGTGATTAAGGCAACCCATTGAGAGACTGGGCTGCTAGAAGGGCCTCTGTAATAGCTAGATCAAAAAAAATGTGAGGGTTTAGAAGAGGTAAAAAGGTCAAGTCAGAGTAATTAGGAATGAAATGGGAACGTCCCTCAAATGAGATTTTCCAAGAAATTATACACATGTGAAACAAGAAACCAAACATTTAGCCAGATGCTGCATGGAAGGTATTATCAGGTAAATAACAACAGCCAAAAGCGATGACTTCACTACTAGATAGGTAAAACTGTTGCTCCATTTTCCTAATCCTTTCCTTGAATCTCCAATGCACCAAACGTTGAATATGTTCTTAGGAGGAAATCGAAGTGAGAGGAAAATAATTATCATACATCCATTCACTTTCCTAATGTATGACAGACACCTCTCTGAAATTTGGAGAAAGATTTGGAGAAAGAAAAGAGAATATGAATATTGAATTGGGTGAGCCAATTCAATATGTTTTGAGCCAACTCAAAAATGAGTTTTAAACTCATTAATTTGGGAGAGACTGATTTTTTAAAACTAAGTTTCTAGATAGTTATAGAGCCTTTCCAAAGAACGGGAAAGGGAATTTAATAAAGCATGGTCAAAAGCAAGGACTGGAGAAAATTAGAACATCACGTTTAACCCCTTTGAGAGGTGAGGGTCAACTTGCCCAAGACTGGATTGGCCTCCTGAATTGCTCCATGAACAATCAAGGCAACCAAGTTGTAAGGCAATCAATTCACTAGGGCGCTGAGGGTAGCAAATCAAGTCATTCATCCACCCTACTATATTAGCCACAACCCAATGTGAGGCCTTGTTGCCTGACCATGGCAGAAGACAGACCAAAGTTTCCCAACCTTGAATATTCAGCTGGCAAAATAGGGCTGCAGCGAAGCTTCTATCATTTCTTTATGCTGTTGAATTTACTCCTAGATAATGGCAAGAAAAGGACCAGCATTTCCGTAGTCATACAGCTTAAAGTACACAGCCTAAAACTAAGAACCTTTTCCCTAGACTTTGAAGCCCTTCCCTGCTACCCAAGGATGAAATGGAAAGCAGGGACCTATACTTCTGTAATTGTTTCCCTTTTCATGTATGTTCCTATTTGCATCTTTTGCTAGGAAAATCCAACCTATGTTTCTTCCCTTGCTAACAACAACCCATACTTTAAGAATAAAGTATACCACCCTTGCATTCACTCCTGCTTTCCCACCCCCACTCTTGCATCCAAATCTGTGATTAATGCTCTTTTATTTGCTTTTATTTCAATATGTGTTTTCCTCTTTCATAGCGTCTGTAACATTGATTTGTGAGTCAGTGTGCTCACTTGTTTGCATGTTTTATTTGTGTATTATATATATATATTTTTTTACTCTTCCATAATTAGATGTTTGATTTCAACAAATATGTTCAATTCATGTATATTGTTAGTGGCTTGCAGGGTACCTGGCACATAGTAGAAAGTTCAATATATTACGGTATAATGCAATTAATTAATTTCTTCTTTTTTGAGTACCTACAATGAGTTAACCACTGTGCTGGGTGACTTACATGTGTGCTTATATTACCTTGCACAACAAACCTAGTATATTTGTAGAACATATTTTTCAATCATCTGCCTAGCAACTATCCTTGCTTACATTCTGCCACCAGAAACTCTAATTTGAGCATCCACCACTCATAGTCCTTACTGACCTTAGCTAAGCATGTGGTTTCAGTATAATTGGCAGAGATTGGATTAGATATGAGACGTGTGATGTAATTCTGTTTGGAGAGTAATTAGAAGAAGCTTTCTGTAGAGCTTCTGGGAAGGGTTTCTTTGACATTATAAAGCAAGGAAGTAAAGACTGACTGCTAGAATTGCTGCACCATCTTGAATCAATAAAGATTACTATACTGAAGACCAATTGGAAAGCTAAAATGGTGTTGTAAAAAATTGAAATCAAAGTGAGTCCCTGATGAAGCAAACAAGTCATGGAATTAAACAACTATGGGGCCACACTTAGGTGAGGTCTTCCTGTGTCATATGATCATAATTTCCCATTAGGTTTAAAAGCATTTAAGTCATTCTTTTGTTTTTCTTTTCTTTCTTTTTCTCCGTTTTTTTTTTTTTTTTTGGCCAATGCAGGAAAAAATAATTACTACCGTATTTTTTACCAACATTTTATATGTGGAAATATTGAAGTCAAGAGAGTTTAAGCAAATCATCCATCTTTAGGCAAGCAACAGAACAAGAATTCAAATCCAAGTCTCTCTTGCTCTTCAACCAATGGTTTTCCATGGAAACGTAGAATTTGTGGGATATTTCAATAGCTAGTGAGTGGCTTTACTAGTTCCATTGCAATGAGCTCTGCTTTTCTAAGCATTGTTACATACGACATAAGCAAAAATGGCATGTCTCCCAGATTTGTAAAACTCTAACGTAGTTATTGCATTAAATTGATACCAATATCCAAAACAAACCCAATCATCGATGTTAATAATTTTTAACAATTCCTATTTTTAACTTAATAGACAATGCAGTTTTTATCTTTGGCTAGCCTGGGCATAAGTGGTTTACTTAAAAGGAATAATTTTGATAGCTGCTTTGAACCAAGTGAATAATAAGGTTAATAATTTACTCTGTAGTATTGTGAGATCCCCAAGGTAGATTTACTGATACTAGAGTTGATATAATGTAACCATAGAACCATAGGGAACGTGGGGAGGAGCACTCAGACTTTGTGTGTAAAGGTACTGTTCATTCCAATATAGAGTTATTAAGAGTATATTATTCCCTATGGATAGTGAAAATAATGCCCTATATACCAAAAGGGATAAACTCAAAAGAGTATATGCATAGAACAAAAAAACCTGATAAGTTACTTCACATTCTGAAATGATACAGATGTCCACAAAAAATAATTTAAAAATAGAAAGCTCATCAGAATTAGAAAGCTAAACAAAATGTATCAGGAAAATATATGTAATAAGGCATTCTAGATATATCTCTTTTTCAAGTGATCATAAATCAAATACTAAAAGGAAGATCAAAGTGGTTAGTGGAAATACATGGCAGATTGGTTATAAATTTGGGATATGTGTCAAATAAGAAAGAAAAGAAAGACAATTTTACACATAGTTAACTGTATGAAAAGGTCTGCTTCTGAGAAATGATATTAACTCCACGGCAGTGCCTATCACACTGTAAATGGATCATCCAGAAAGCAAAGGGTTTCTATTAGACTGTGGCTGGTTCTAAACTTCCAAGAAAGAAGCAGAAATTGCATTTGCAGTATTCCCCAGAGCGTTTCTTACTTCTATCACTTTGGTCTTGGCTGCACTGACAGTGAAGCTTTGCACAGTCCTTTGCTTTACGAGAAGCTCAAAGAGGGTAATTGAGTACAAGGAAAGAAAAGAATTCACTGCAAGGTTATTTTAAACTATTTAACATTGAATTCCACCAATGAGAAATCTGCTGGCTTGCAGCAAAGTTGAACTAAGCAAAATAGATGAGCTCTTTGAGGTAAGTGCTAGAACTCTATACAGGCACTGGGATTTCACGAAATAATAGTTGATACATGTGTGCAAGTAATAAGAACTGTTCCATTTAGCCGAAACAATATTCAGATATTCAAGAAAAGTACTACAGCCAAAATAAAAACTTGAGAAAAGTATATGTCAAATTGTCAATAAACAATGTTCAATAAATAGATATTGACAAATTCCTTACCTATGTGAATCAGCTATCAGAACTTATTTATCTTTCCTTCTAGGAAATAATCAGGAATTCAATGCAATAAACAGTAAGTTATACATAACAATAAGGTTAATAGCTGGCCTATCACAAATGTACTACTAATACCAACAGGGGTGCCAATCTAAGAATGAAAAATAAAACGATCTTTAAGAAAATTGAGTAATGCCAAATTGTTGGAATTTATTGGAGGACAAGATGCTAAATCCTTCTTCCAAACTCCCATCAAATACTTAGATTGTCAAAGAAGTAAATTTTCACATGGACTAACGTCAATTTCTTGGTGCTTAAACCAAAAAATTTACTGCCATTTTTTCCATATCATTTGATTATTGACAGAGTTCAATTTTTAAAGAATCTAACTTTGTATTAAAATCCAAACATTTTGCATCTCACATAATGGTCAATGCAATATGCTATATTTTTAGTAGCGACACAAAGAAGCCTATCCATAGAGAAAATTTTACACATATAGAAAAAGGCAACTATCAGAACAGAACTCAATGGAATTTCCACTTTTGGAGGAATGAAAAATTGCCTGTGCTAACAGTACAGACTGTGAAGTCTTTGCAAGAAATAGATGTGGGACAATAGTAATAAAACTTTACCAATAGGTTCAAATAAGACAGGATAACCTCATGAGCATTGCTATCAAATTTAGCAGATTGAAATAGCAAAGCTGAGAAGTGCAGCTTGTCTATTACTCTGACATCACTAAAGTTGAGGCTAAAATGAGTTTTATGCTTTGATTTAGTAGCAACATTAAAAGGACTGAGGAAAATTAAATAAATGCACAAACACCAGAAATGTTTAACTGGCTTCATGGTTCTTTTGCTGTAAACTTTTTTGACCCTGACACATTCAGAGAGATCAATGAAACATTTCTGTGCTCACAAAAGGGTGCATGCATGTGTTGTGCAGGTTTATAAGACAATGCCATTAATAAACTTTCAACAGCTACAGTTTAAACTGTTTCAAGTGAAGAAGTTAAATTCTCTAATGTGGAGGCATTTTCAACTTCATTAATTCAGTATGCTTTTTTATTGGAGGTCAGTAGGAAAAGGATAAAACTTATATTAGTCTAACATGTAATAGTGTTAAATTTTCAAATAGAAAGCATGCTAATTTCTGTACCTATAGATAATTTAATAACAAATACAATTAACATTATTCTTTAGTTTGCAGGGACAGTGTTTATTTTATATTAAACAAGGATGATATTTAAATTGCTGGCATGATTTGATCGCAGTAGTAAGGAACTGAAAGGTAAAGATTACATTCATTAGGCCAGGCACTGTGGCTGACACTTGTAATCCTAGCACTCTGTGAGGCTGAGGTCCGAGGATTGCTTGAAGTCAGTAGTTCAAGGTCAGCTTGAGTTAGAGCAAGAGACCCCTAACTCTACTAAAAATAGAAAAATTAGCCTGGTGTTGTGGTGCATGCCTGTAGTCCCAGCTACTCAGGAGGCTGAGGCAGGAGGATGCTTGAGCCCAGGAGTTTGAGGTTGCAGTGAGCTATGATGCTGCGGCTGCACTCTACCCAGGGAAACAGAGTGAGATTCTGTCTCAAACAAAGAAAAAGAAGAAGAAAAAAAAAAAAGAAAAAAAAATTGCCTCCATAAGATTATCACTGGAGCACTAACCTGTCCTATCTCACCTTCAATAAGGTATATAGACTCATTGATGGATTTATAGGAACATTATTTTAAGGTTAGAATTACTTTTGCAGAGAAAATGGGTATAAAAAGAAGGAAACACTCTTCATTTTTCTGCATTATTCATGATCTGAATGCTCCATTAATCATACAACTGCACTTGTTCCCCCCATGAAAGGAGCTGAATATTCACCTTTTAAAAAATACACATTTCATGTTCTTAAGATGTGAAATACTGACAGCTCCATAACATTTCTAAATAACCCTATTAATGTTTCTCATGTGTAACTTATAAGAATTGAGGGGGAAAATAAGAAAAAAGGGTCATTTTTTTATTCTCCTTTTATTCTTACTGCTGTATGGACACATCACAGCTATGTTAGTGCCTTATGAGAAAGGAGTTTCTCCAATAACTAGAGCAAACTTTAACACTTCCTCAATTTCTATCAAAAACCACTCAGGTGGTAGCACACCTATGATTTCATAATAATGCCTCTTAAATTCAACAAATAAATACTATGTGCAATTGGGTAAATGATTTAATGTAATAATTGAC
Source organism: Varecia variegata (assembly GCA_028533085.1). Lineage (NCBI taxonomy): Eukaryota > Metazoa > Chordata > Mammalia > Primates > Lemuridae > Varecia > Varecia variegata. The sequence goes on from CM052436.1 coordinate 18,587,995, forward strand.
ACCACCTTTCCAACATCAAACAAATTTAATTGAATATCTGTAATAGTAGTATATTTTAATATTGAAGAAAATGAGAACATACAGCACAATCCTCCTAGAATTGCCTTAAATTGTACAGGAATTTCCCAGGTTTTAAGTTTTTCTTCCCTCAATACTTAAAGAATTAGCATATGGAAAAACCAATCCCTAAATATCTGAGTAGGTTTGCAGAGTTTATACCACAACTTTCACTTATAAAATCAATATATATTTTTTCTTTTTTCTTCAGAACAAAACTCTAATAATTGAACAAAAATTGTTTTTCCAGCAACTTTTGCAAACCATCCAAATGAAACTAAAATATATTATTTACCAGCTGAGATTTCTCAGATTTGAAGCAAATGAAAGGTGGGTTTGTATTGAGAATATAGAGATTATAAGCTGGCTTCCATTGGTTAAAATCTCCAGAGAGGGAGGATGCTAGGTTTACATTCATAAAATGAACATGCTTTCCCTAGAAGAAAGCTATTTAGTAGTAAAATGAATAACAACAATTTCAATATTGAAATCAAAAATCAATTCATTGCCTTCTTTTCTTATGTTCTAAATGTTATCTGTTAGCTTTTCCCCTAAAGTAAGAGATTAACATTAGTAAAATCTGGTTTGTCTTTTCACAAAGCAGGATTTTGTGATGAGGATTAACACAAAAATAGGTCTCACAAAGTACTAGAGTTTGTTGCTGTTATGGATTCCTTTGGGACAGATAAGACAAGGAAATCAATTAACATCAAAAGTGATAGTTTAGTTTAGGCTTGCCAAGGAAAAGGTAGTTCAAGTCATTATTTGGAATTACGAACATGAAGTAAGATCTTCATCTAACCTCTAGTATTATAAATGTATAAGATATAGGTGTTGAATAAATGAAAAGTTATTATATCTTATTGTTTGGAGTAAACCTGCTCCTGAATAGAAAAATAATGAATCAAAACCATAAACCTTATAGTTTGCTTTCAACCTATAAAAATGTAAGTTTGTTTATAATATTAAAAATATAATCTTGGTGTTTATTTTACACTGTATTGTGTTCTTAACATTGTGCTCATGTTTCAATTTCAGAAAGGGCACATTGTGTCAAGTGTTATAAATAGAATGCTATTAAAAGAATCCAGAGGATATTATATCACATTAACTAGTGCCTTTGTTGAAGAACAGTGTTTAATGTTCATGTACAGAAGAGGTGAGTTGTGTTTCAATTAAATAGCATTACAAAGTTTATAATTATGAGTCCTAGTAAATACTTACAATTAATTATGTGGCAGGCAAAGAGTTTTTAGGTGGACGGTGGTGATGCCTTTATATATTAATATTATAAAAGCAGAGAATTCCATCTTTCCTGATTGGCAATCAGTAAATGGTTAGAAAAATTCTGCCTCAAAGTGCAGGAAAGCATATAGGATATTGTAACTTTTGTTGAAATTCTATAAATAGTTTTTTTTTTCCAGAAATGGCTGTGTTTCTAATTATACTGGAAGATATTATATGCTACAGAGATTCTGAATAATTAAATGTAATCACATGTAATACCTAATTTTAATAATCGGTGTCTAGAGCTAATATGCATTCCACCTGGTGCATAAACTGCACAACCATTGGAAGATGTATTAGCCAAAGTGGACTTGCTAAGTTTTACTATTGGAATTGAAATATATTTTGTCATGTAGAACTTGAATGTTTTGACGAACACATTGGAGATTGCTTCCATGTTTAAAAGAATGCTTATATTCATCAGTTCACATTAATAAATGTATGATGTCATAAATCACAGTGATATCCTCAGATGTAGTCTATAAGTTGTTAGTCATTGGTTCTGCTAAATCTTTCTGTATGCCCAAGCAGTAGGATACTGAAAGTACCTGGTTATTATAATATTTTGTTGGTGAGTAGACATAATATTATTATTAATTACATAGCTCAAGGCTTATTTTGTGGGACATATTTATTCAATAAAATTGTTCAGAATTGCTTAGATTAAAACAGTAATTTACTTAGACCCCTCTATACTTACTGCCAAATAATACAGTCTTTATTTATACTTATAAAACATGCATATGCTTTGGAAGTTTTCTAGGTATTGCTTGCCACTACCCTTACTCTTTCTTATAGCTATAGCTGCAGTCAGCCATTCTATATCCTGCAACATCTACACTGGTAAAACATTATTAATTTATTTTATACCTTGAGGTGGTATCTAGATTATGTTGTAACTATTATATCTCGAGTTCTTGGCCAAATCTTGTGCCCATATCCTCTAAGCTGCTAACCCTGGTGAAAGTGAGTCTAGTTTTCTGAGCCTTTTTGACTACACTTCTGACTCAATTAATGATTAAACCTCTAGTTTCCTTCCTAGCATTAAAGTCCTATTTCTGACTTCAGTTTATTCATCTGAATTCTTCTTCCCTGGGGAATGGACTCTGACCAACATATTTCCAACAACTTTCTGGCAAGTTGCTCCACAGAAGATGGTCTTAAAACAAAATGAAACCCTCCACCTGCCTTGGAGTATAAGTTATTGCAGAAGAATTTGCTTAAGTACAGAAACCCACCACTTAAGTCCACTGGGATAACATTGTTGAGATGTACCATAAATAAAGTTGTCCTACAGTTTCATTTAAGTTGGTTTTCACAATTCCCAATTAATTCATTTCTGATTTTCTCCCTTTTTTATTCATTTAAAACAGAAGATTGAGCAAACCTGCTGGAGTTTTGACAAATACAGCCCTGAATGCCTCATCTCTTTTATTTTTCACCTGTTCCTACTCTAATCTACAAAATTTATATTCTTTTATCAGTCACACAGTAATTTCCTGTTCTTTGTCTATGCTAAAGATATTGGAAATAAAGTATTTTTAAGTTATTTACTATGTGTGTGAATAATGGCTAGAGATAGGCAGCATCTGCTATTTATTGAAAGCAGATTAATATGTAAATTTTAATGACAATTTAATATATTATATTAAAAGCCGACACTTTAAGCTGAAAAAAGTCCATGAGGGCAGACAGACTCTTAAAAATGACTTCTTGTATTCAGTAAGAACAGAACTTGGACAACTTTGTTTTGTTCTTTTATAAAAATCTAATGTCTTCAGTTCTATTTCAAATATCAAGTTTTTTAAATATGAGTTTTTTCTGTTTTATTTCTTCATATAGTTAATACACTACTGCCAATATAAAAGCCAAGTTTTTGACTTTTCTAAGTTAGTTTTCTTATATCATTATGAAAATAGAATTTTTCTTTATATCTTAATTAGTGTCTTGTCTTTCAAGACACAAATTGAGCAAATCAAATCAACATAATAATCACCTAATCATATGCTTAATTCAACTAGAAGCATATGCACACTTTTGTAGCTGTCATTTAAGTGCGCATGCATATCTTAGCAGCACCTCCTTCTATCCTTTTTAATCGATTCATAAATTTGCTGTGTTTAATTACGTTGTAGGTTGTAGTTTATGACCCCTCTACTGTAATGGGGAATGTCAAAGCATCAGTTTATGTCTTCAGATGTATTAAATAACTCTGTGCTTCTTGGAAGGGAAATCTTTCCTCATCCTTTGTACTGTGTTAATTCAGTTACTAAGAAAACATTTGATTTTTTTCCAGAACCTACAATTATCACTGTATTCTTATTCAGTATTATTAATGTCAAGGAGATTGGTGAGAAACAGTACAGTGATGTTAAAAGATAACAGTAGATTCATGGCTTCAGTTTCATCATGTAAAAAACTTAGAAGTTGTCACTTCTGTCTTTACAAGAAAAAAGGTAAACATAAATAAATCAAATGACTTCTTGGACCTATGAGAGAACTGAGATCACAGGGCAAACTGCCACCCTGAAGTCCTTAGAGGTAGATGAATCCAGGTGGTCACACCTGAGATCTGTTCAATTCAAACAAGCTTGCAGAGCCCTAAATGGGAAGAAACAATAAAATGGTAAATTTTGACAAATCGCTAGAGGTTAAGTATGAACAAACATGACAGTGCAAGACTCTGGGGAGCCTCAGCTTAGGGGACTGCCACAATTTCATAGGTTTTAACTCCAGGAATCCCATCAGATTCTCACCCAGAAGAGATGAGAGAAAGACCCTGTTGCTCTGGTGAAGGAGAGAATAATCATTGTGAAATGCTCCCAAAGTGTTTTCCATAACAAAGGCTTGTGATCCAGGAGAGAAGATTTAATCAGTGCCTTATCCTGCCTGGAAAAGGGACATTTATTTACTTCAGCTGCTTCTAGATTTCTCATCTAAAAAAAAAACAGAAAAAAAGAAAAGAGCTAAGAAACACTTGTGAAGGTCACAGTTCCACTAAAAGCCTGAGATTTAATCATAAGATTATAGCATTTTTCCTCTACTGCACAATTGCTACCAGATCAATAGGACTCTGGTATAATAACAGGAGTTACAGCTGAAAGGGCTGAAAAACACAGACTCTCTCTGAGAGTAGTACTTAGGGAAGTCCAAATTTAACAAATGAAACAAAAATAACATTGAAGAAATGTAAAGCCTCTGCCACATGAATCTGGAGCAAGCATTGAATACAGCTAACTCCTAGCTGGATTGACATAAAGCCTAATACTCTAAAGGCCTATCTACCTCACTGCCTATTGCCTTGATGCATCATTCTGGCTTTCAACAAAAAGTATAAAGCATGCTAATAGGTAGGCCAAAAACAGTCTAAAGAGACAAAGCAAGCATCAGAACCAGACTCAGATATGACACAGATTTTGGAATTATCAGATAGGAAATTTGAAATGATCACAATGTTAAAGGCTATAACAAAAAAGTGGACAATATGCAAGAACAGATGAGTAATATAAGGAGAGAGATAAAAAGTCTAAGAAGGAGTCAGAAACAAATATTAGGAATAAAAAACCCTGTAACAAAATTGAAGAGTATCTTTGATGGGCTCAGTAGTAGGCAGGAGTGGCCATAAAAGGAATTAGTGAGCTTGAATGTAGGTCAATAGAAACTTCCCAAACTAATACGCAATGACAAAATTTTTTTAAAAAAGAAAAAAGATCTAAGGGGCAATTTCAAAATGTGTTACATATGTTGTGTATGTAGGAGTATATGAAGGAAAAGACAGAAAAGGAACAGAAGAAACAAGAAACAAGAAAAGAAAAGAAAAGAAAAAAGAAAGAAACCTCACCTAGGCATATTATAAGCAAACTGCAAAAAAACCAAAATATTGAAAGAAAAGATAAGGAAATTCTTAGAAGTTGGAAAGGGAGGAATTTGCATTTAGAAGACCAAGGATAAAATTACTGTGGGCCTTTCAGTAACTATCTAAGATAGAAGAGAATAGAGAGAAATATTTAAAGTGTTGAGACAAAAAAAGTACCAGTGTAGAACTCCATATTCAGTAAAATAATCTTTCCAAAGTGGACTAGAAATAAAGACAATTTTAGACAAACAAGAACTGAGGCAGTTCATAGCCAGCAGATCTGCTCTGCAAGGTGTGATAAAAGGAAATATTCTTTGAGATTGTAAATGATTTACATCACAAACTTGGATTTGCATAAAGAAAAGAAAAGTGCTGTAGAAGAAATTAATAAAGGTAAGATTATATGTATGTGTGTATACACACATATTTTATTTTTAATGCATCTAAAACATACCTGTTAAAGTAAAAATATTAATGTAATGCATGACTATAACATAAGAAAAAGTGAAATGGATGTTATCTATGCCATAATGAATGGAAAGGAAGAATTGGGAATATTCTGTTATTAGATACCTATATCACACATGAGGTAGTATAGTGTTATTTGAAGGTGAATTTTATAATTTAAAATTTATATTGTAAACTCTAGGTTATTGCTAAAAAATTAAAAAGAAGAATAATTCATATACTAAAAGAAAATGTAAAATGGAAGCATGCAAAGTGCTCAATGAAAGGCAAAGACAGAAATGAAGGTCAGGGAACAAAACAAATACAACAAATAGAAAAACAGTTTCAGAAAGGCAGGTATTAATCCAAATATATCAACAATCACTTTAAATATGAATGGTTTAAATATACCAATTAAAATAAAGAAATTTGCAGAGTGCATAAACAAACAAGATCCTGCTCTATGTGTGCTATGATAAAACCACATTAAATATAAAGGCCCAGTATTTTTTTAAAATAAAGAGATGGAAAAAGATTTACCATGTTAACAATAATCAAATGAAAGCTGGATTATTTACATTAATTTCTTGACAGTACAAAGCAAGCATCAGAACCCTGAATTCTGATAGCACTAAACATGCATACTGGAATTATATAATTAAGTAAATGGATGATATACAAAGGGTGTCAGGTTTCTCACTGTTGGGATGGTAAAGGTAACCAGACAGAGGAGGCTAGAATGCCCCATATAGTAATGGATTAGAGTTGGCGATATAAGCATGAACTCATGCTTACTTTCATATAGGTACACAAGGTTGCATATAGACACATTTGCAAATATGTGTCAGCATACACTTACACACACATCTATTCCCTTATTCTGTCAACAGGGAAGACCTAGAAGCAATGATATCCCAGTAGCAACAAGTAAACTTGGTCCTCAGATCTTGGTTCTTAATACCATTTTCCAATAAAAGGAACACGGATTTCTTAGAGTAATGTCTGATTCTAGGACTACAGCAGAAAATAAGCCTGAAGTATCTTATAGGGCCAGGATTTTCTCTAAAAATAAACAAACAAAAAAGGTAAAGAGGGTATGTCAGAGAGACACAGGAGCTAACCGAAAGAACTCTCTATGGCCAAAGCTGGCAACATTTGAGCAAAAAATTACAAAAAGTAGGATTTTGAATTCTAACCTAAACCATCACATAAATATTCACAAGTCCATCCTGACTTAAGTGATTAAATGGATAAATGAAAGTGGGAGAATAGAAATTTCCCATGCAGAAGACTCCAAATAATTTATGTAGATATCCATCCCTCAAGGAGAAAGAGCATAACTTCCCACAACTGAAGTGTGGACTCCACACCTTTAGGGAGGACTGCACCTAGTAAGTGTATGGAAAGGGGATACGAAGAAAAACTTTACAGTGGAGAAACCTGGCAAACCTACCTGGACCAGGTGATCAAGAATAATTTCAGCAGCGATGGCATGTTGATGGTATGTATTTTTGATATGATGTGATGAAATAGCTTTTATCTATGTTTGCTTCTCCCCTCAAATCTATAACCGTAGTCAATCAACAACAACAACAAAAAGTTAGGCAAATCCCATTTGAGGGGACATTCTATGAAATATCTGACTAGTACCCCTCAAAACTGTCAAGGTCATCAAAAACAAGAGAAGTGTGAGAAACTGTCACAATCAAGAGAAGCCTAAAGATATATGACAACTAAATGTAATATAGTACGTCAACAGGATCCTGAAGGAGAAAAGGACATGCACGTAAAGAGTAGGAAATCTAAATCAAGGAGGGACTTCAGTAAATATAGCGATATTGATTCATTAACTGTAACAAATGTACTATAAATATGTTAATGTAACATATTAATAATAGGAGAGACTGGGTAGAGGGTATATGGGATCACTTTGTACTATCTTTACAATTTTTTCTCTAAATCTAAAACTGTTTTAAATTAGGTTATTTTTAAAAAATGCAACAAGAAAAATTAGATTATTATAAAATATTAAAAAGGAAGACATTTTAGATTTGATGGAAGGGTGTTCTGGGCATCATCTGTCACTTCATGATCACTAGAAATGAGTTTCTGATGTGACTGGTGAGTGTTCCTAATTCTCCTCCAGCCTTCATGCATATACATTTTTAACTTTTATAAAGATACAAAAAGGACAGGCTTTCTACAAAGAAGAGTGCTGACCTTTTTTTTATAGGAAATATGAATACCAGTGCTTTCCTCTAATACCTCCAAATAAATCCCAATATTCTTGGCTTTCTAAACTCACAACAACAAAATTATCTTAAAAAGGTACAAATCATAAAAAAGAAAGGACTGCAGTATAATGGTGTCAGTAATTTGCAACTACTTTTGTACTACTAAAAAAATCAGACATTAAGAAATCATAGAATTTATCAATGTTATTTTAGCATCTCTAAAAATGTTTTTATGTATGTATTAAATAAATATTTAGGTATAATCTACTTTGTGTTAGTCTCTCTTTCCTGGGGAACATGACCTATGAGGATTTGTTTTCATTCAGCTTATGTTCAGTGGGAGACAGATGATTATGGTAAATGAGACATGGTTCCCTGGGATGATAAGTGCAATGAGAAATTAAAATAAGTAAGTAGATAGAGTTACTTGTAGTGAACATAGGGTAACTCATGGCGTAAAGTGCCTCTTCAAAGAAGTAATATTTGAGCTAAAAGACAAATACTGAGTGTAATCCATGTGAATATGTAGGCAAGACTATTTGAAGCAGAGAAAATTACAGGTACATGTGCATAGAAACTGGAAGAAAAAAAGTTTCCTGTGGATGCAGGGGGGAGAGTGGTTCTGTTATTTTGGTCACAACTATGAAACCAATTAACTGGCATTACTAATACCTAATTTAAGAGTTTTATTAAAATTAGAGTAAAAAATACAAAAGAAAGAAAGAAAAAACAACCCCAAAAAGAGAAAGGTTTTACAGCCAGTGTGAAATAGGAAAGAACAAATGATGATTATTAATAAGTAATGCAGTTCATGTTTCCATAAAAATTATACACTATGGCTTAGATTTTCATTTATACTTTGGTGGATCTGGCCATTGCAAACTAAACCATGGCAAATAGTAAATATAACAAAAATTAAAAAGTATGTAAAGCTCAGTTAGTGGATGTTTTGCCCATATAAAACTGAAAAAGTAGTAAGAAATAATGATAAAAGTCTGAGGAAGAACATAGACCTGAGGACTATGAGACATAGCAGGTGGACCCTGAAGAGCAAAAACCTTGCAGGGAATTGGCAATTCCATTGGTGGAATTACAGCCATTTGTGTTATATTTCTCTGTGATCAGAAGAGTGGCCCAAAGGAAACTTCCATGGCTAATTGCCATGAACTATGTTTAATTTAATAAATCACAGCTGCAGTGCTCCCTAACAGGGAAATCTCTTGAGTCTGTATTGCTTGAAGGGGTTGATATCCATAAAACCACAGCATTTTCCTGCCTGAACAGTAACTTAAAGCATCTAGAAAGATAAAAGTTTACATGAATTTAGGTACAGAATGCAGTGAGTTTAATTTAAGATTAACATCGAATAGCTGTTTGAGTTATGCTATTTCCTTGGATCAAAGTAAACATTTTAAATTTTGAAAAGAATAACATATTAACATTATAGAGCATGATAATGTTTATAGTTTTCCAAATATATCTACTGGGATAAATGATCTAAAACGCATATACTTCTCTCTCCAATAAATGTAAGCACCAATGCCATTTCCCTAGTACCTAAAACTCTGATAAAAACATAGAATGCATGAAATAATGTTTGTTAATTAAATGAAAAAGTACAAGGACTATGAAGAGATACAACTAAATACATATAAAAATTTTGCATTCATGCATGCTTATTCAGGACATTTTTACTGGTAGTTTCTTATTAGATCACTGAGAAATAATGCTACTTAAAGGGATAAAAACAAATGCATACTTAGATGAAGTAAAAAATTAAATTTTGAAAAATCACAATATGATAAAAATGTATTGAGAAAGTTTGTTGCATAGGGAACAAAGTGTGAAATATGAGTAGAAGGCTCAATGTATCCTGCTTATGTGATCAGCATTTTTTCCTTGGTGAGAATGCATTCCTTTGCTGCTCACTTTTATAAAATTTGTCAAGAAAATTTGAATAGTAGAAAACTTAGACTAGTAAAAAAGAAAGTTGTCCGGGGTATTTTATCTATTACAGGCATCATATTATCATCGGATTTAGTCAAAAGCATTTTTTTTCCAAAATTGCATAAGATTCAAAACCAGCTATTTTCTTCTACAGTCATTGATTTCAATAGACAGACAAGAAAAATAGAGCATTTCAGCATGGACCAATTGAAAGAGAAAAACTTGGAGGAAGAAAAATATAGTTAAGTGCACAGAAAAAGTGCTAGTTAAAATTGTCTGCAGTTATGTGAAGGGTAACTGCAGGAAGAATTATATTTGAGTCAGGTAGAATAAATACTAAGGTAGTAGGTAGAGACGATTATGGTTAATTCAATAGTCTATTGAATTTAGGGAGCAGAAGACAGTCATAGCTGACTCTGTGCTTCTTTCCCATTAATCTGGAATACAGAGAAACAAGAAGCAGGAACAATTACAGGGGTGTTTTGCCATGTAAATGAGCCTATAAATTACATATTATAAATTATATCCAATAAATTATAATCTGTAGATTATAAATTTGGGGGCAAGCACTTGCCACTATTAAATTTTTATAAAATATCAATCTCATTACTAACAAAATCACTGGTGAAAAAAGAATTCCAGTTCAATATGATATACCTCAAATTTGTTATCAACTGGATTTTGCACAGCTTGTGCACTGTTATATATTTATTATTCATAGCATAGCTAATACATAGGCATAATACTTAAGGGGATGTTATTTGAGAACAAATGTATATACTATCTGCCTTTTGGTTTTAACTTGAGAATATAGCTCTGTCTTTCACAGAGAAGAGTAGTTGTGATGGTTAACTTTAGCTGTCACCTTGACTGAGCCACAGGATATCAAGATATCCTGGTTAAAGATTATTTCTAGATGTGTCTGTGACGTTGTTTTCCGAAGAGGTTAGTATTTGAATTGGTGAACTGAGTGAAGCAGAAGGCATCACCCAACCCATTGAGAGCCTGAATAGAACAAGAAGGTGGGGGGAGCGTGAATTGTTTTTCAGCTGGACTGATGGAGCTAGATACCAGTCTTCTCCTGTCCTTGGCAATCCTGGTCCTCATGCCTTTAGACTTGGACTAGAATATGCACCATTGGCTCTCTGCTCTCAGGGCTTTGAACTACACTACCAACTTTTCTGGGACTACAACTTACAGATGGCAAGTCATGGAACTTCTTAGCTTCCATAATCATATAAATCAATTCCTCACTCATTTTGTCTCTCTCTTTATAAATAAACAAATAAACACGCGGCTATAAATACATACAAACATGTACACACACATCCTATTGGTTCTGTTTCTCTTAGGAATCCTGACTAAAAAAATATCAAAGTATAATTCTGAAATTAACATGATAGGAACTTTCTAAAATTCTATTAATGGAATAATTTTTAATTTTTATTTTCTGCACTATTTTTGCATTGTGTGTAGAAATTCATTCAATCTAATCAATGAATTATAATTAGTAGTAATTTGTATATATTAGCAAATATTCAGACAAACTCATGTCTGAAAATAGGGGGTGCAGAGGACTTAACCAAAATCAAAAATAGGCATCATTCTATCCTTAGTTCTAGTTTTTGGTTTTGATAATGTCTGTTTTTCTCTATAAGCCACAGTTCAGTTATCTTTTCCTACAAATAAAGACAAGCATAACTGTACAGTGATTGTCACAGTAGAACAAACATCTAAAATTCTGTGGCTCAAGGAATAAATTTACAGACCAAAGTGTAAAATAAACCTATAATAGTAAAATTATGTTAAAGTCTAAAAAACTATGTATCTTTATAAACTATAAAAAAAGAATAGAAACATGTTCAAACCATCAGACGTGTTTCTGGTTTTGACTTTCATGGTGTGTGTGTATGTGCGTGTATGTAGGGAAGTTTAGAAATTTAACTATGATTTCAATTTTCCTTAGATTTATTCAGACTACCTTAACCTATAACTATATGAATTCATACAGAATAAATTTTCATAAGATAAGCTTCTCTTCCTTTTCTGCAGAACCTGAAGCCCAGGCAAATATAACCTAAATACATTATTCTAACTTTAGCTGTCTCTGGTAGAACTTCATGAGCACACAGTAAAATCTTCCATGGTTTTTACTAGGTAAAGTCAGTTACTTTCACATGCTATAATTCTTCTCAGAATATTTGATATCATTTTCAATCACACACTATCTTAGCAAAGATTTTTTTCTTTACCATTATTAAAAATATATAACTTGAAAGGATTGCTGTTTATAAAACCATATTCATATACATTAATGTAAAGAAACTGAACTTTTAAAAAAAGTAGATCATTGATTATATAAGTTTATATCTGAATGATATTCATTTGAATAGTTCATACCAGTTCTGTTAACATAAATATAAAGGAATATCTAATTCAAATTTATTGTGTACAATTTTTAAAATTTAGAATTTTAGTTCTAAAATTAGAAAACTATTGATATGTGACATCCCAAAATGACCAATACATTTTAGTTTTTCTTAATGTGAGGCAATTATAGCTTCCCTCTGGCTAAGAAGTTGGTTACTTTCAAACCATGTTTATAATGTTTTTCCCTTCATGTTTTATGATAATTTTTCCTCTTCAACTCTCAAGTGAATTCCAAGCTGTCTCAGTAAACTGATACCTTGTGCCTTTCTTCTTTCATAAGAAATAGTTTAATTAAAACTTTTGTAATGTTTATAAATGCATCCTGAATGTGGTTTCACATTTTTCAAAGTTTCCATACTTTATGAAGTAAAAAGATTAATTAATATTATAGTTCATCACAATTCTTTAAATTCTAAGCAGGCATACCACCATGTTGTGAGTGAATTTGTAAGAGAATCTTATAGATACGTGAATTATATATCAGATTATGTTTGAGAAGCAGGTATCTCTGCCTCAGAGAATAGTGACATTCTTGTTATGTTACCTAAAATCAAATCATGAAGATGACCATCAAAGAAAATAAAATATGCTTTTTATCTTAATTTTTTAATGAATAAATCTCATTAGAATGATTTCTCCCAGAAATCCTAAGTACACAATTTTTATCTTATTTTAAATTTTTCAAATAATTTTTAATTTGTTTCTCTAACAACAGCCCTCCAGCCTCGATATATTCAAATAAAGCAGGAGCAGCAGGAATCATATCTAATTTGCAATTTTAATATAGAAAATGCTCTTAAAAAGACATCAAAAATTTAAATTTTTTCCAAGTTTAATCAATAGTGCCACCAGGTGGTTACATTAATGCAAGAAAAGAACACTGTTATTAAAATGATTTAATTTTTAAAAAAATATTGTTGGGGCTTATATTTCATAAGAAAGTAACATAAATGTCTATACTGAGTACTTATATTTAATGGAAAACAATATAAAATTCCTTTAGCTAACTTCTATTTCTTTATAGTAAGTTACTTTTAATTATCCAGTTTCATAAAAACTTGATAAACCTTATAAATTTTATTTGTTGCATGTAATCCCTTCTTTATTAGTAAGTAAAAATCTTATTTTTTCAATTCTGACAGTTTAAATAATACATAAATGGCAACAATTAAAAATAATCCAATGATAAATGCATAGAATGTGTCAGTAATAATGTAATATAAATTTATCTTCCTCACTGAAATTTTTCCAAAAGTGCACCTTAATAAATACTCATGATCTTTCGATTTAGATGGTACTCTGGTTTTATCAAAATCAATAGCTACTTGATCATATTTTTATCAATACTAATAGTTGTTTGTGAGCCATACTCATTGCAGCATTTCAATTTATTCATTTTCTTTTATTAAATGCAAGGATTGTTTTCTTTTTACATTTTCTTCCCTGTCCTGCTACAGCCTCTCCACTACACTCACTGGAAAAGGGACCCAGCTAATAGCTTTGGAATCAGAAAAGAACTTGGCTTGCATATTTCTGTTTCTTACTCTTCTGATTGGGGTCTATCCTAGCTGCAGAGGGTTTATTTACTGAATTTCTTTCAGCAATGAGTAAACTTGGCTATATAAGTCTATAGTCTTTCAGCACTGTTGATGACTAGATCATCAAGAGAAATTAAGAAACAACAGGACCATATAAAAGCTGTATTCTATCATATCAATATTTTTGGTAACAACGATGGTAGTTTGGTGTTTATCTGTTCCCACTTTCATTGATTTCCCAACTGGATTACCACTTGAGTGGGGAAGAAAGTATAAAGGAACAACACATGCATTTAGTAAAAATAAATGAATAAATTTAGAATTTCTTTAAGAATGGCCCCTGCCAACAACTGGACTGTCCTGACTCTAGACCTTAAGATAATAAATATTTGTTGCTTTAAGCCACTGTGTTTGGGATAATTTATTACACAAAAGCAGTTAACTGATAAAGCTGTTTACTGTTGACTGACAATGAGAAGCCTCCGTATCTACAGACTTGCCAGATGAATTGGTTAAAACTCTGGCTCCTTCTTCCTGAAGTGGCCTGGGGAGGTCCAGCTACCACAGTCAGAATTGCAGGAATGATAATGATTATGCAGCCAACTTTGACCAGTGTGAGGGAGGAGAACAGAAGGCTCAATTAGCAAATATCTCACAATTTGTTGCAATCCCCCTTCCATCCTCAAAAGAAAAAGCCCAAGATGTGATAGTTTCATCTGGACTGTCTTCAGAAGTCCCCAAGATAGAGCTGTCAGCTGTGTTTTCGAGAACTGTGGCCAGCTTGGTAATATACTTTTTGGTATTTACTAATTCCTTGGCTGCCTCTTTCCTCTTTCTTTCCTCCAGCTTCACTGACATTACACTCCCCAGCAAGCTGTAACCCAGATTTTGCCTCGACAATTCTTTTTTAGGCAACCTCTTTGCAGCAAATATTTAATACATTACTTAATTTTGCTCCTAAAAGTACAAGTTCACCAAAACCTAGTTTTAATTATCTTTAGACTTGCTATAAATTATATTTAACTTATATATAATATATTTAACTTATTTTACCCACAAGAGAGCTATAAGGAATGTGACAACTCAGATTTTTTTCCCAATATTTGGAAACATAATTCTGAAAATTTAGAGTTTTGTGGCACTGCTGGTATAAGGATATTATGAGTTTCGTCATAGTTATTTTGAAGTAGAAGTAATATGCTCAGAATAATGAGGGTAGACATTAAAAAATACCATATTACAAATGCATACATGTATATACATAATGGGCTAGAATAATTACTGGGATTTTGAGAGCAAGGTATTTAAGTCATAACATGGCAGCAAGGGTCTGAGTTTAAGGTTGAAAATGAGTAAGAGTTGGCATCATCTCTGATAAATAACATGTGTACATGAGAAGAGTACACAGCATTATTTTTTTATTAATTTCTATGCCCTACCTTAACTGGATCTATCATAAGAGTTGCTAGATATTGTGAAAAATTATATTAAGAAAAATTACAATAACAAAAACCAACCATACATCGAGTTTCATATAAAAGATATTTAACTTCTCCTTAGCAGTCATTGAATTACATTGAATCATGGAAACATATTGGCTATATACAAATTAGAGAAGAGTCAAAGGACAAAGAGTGAGGATGACCTGAAAATGTAAAACCGTGCCAGCTGCAACACAGGGGATGAGAAATATCTGCGGTCTTGATCTTAAGGATACTTGGAAATTTGGCAAGTAATAAATTATACCTAATAGGAACAGTTTGTAAGAAAATGCAGAGAAATAGATTCAAGCAAATTAACATTTTGAGCATGTGAATGATTCATAGGAGGTTGTGTTAGAGAGATCATTATACTAAACTGATCTTGGTTCCAAAAAACATGTTAGCTTTATATCCATACATTTATATAAATGATAGCCTTCTAGGGCATACTCTCAAGGTGATCTTGAAATTTTTAAGCAAATTTTGTTTGCAGATATAAAGTAATCTTAAAGCAATGTTTATCTAAAAATAAATATTCCAAACTGCAATTTACCATTGATACTCATTCCTAAATCATTATTAAATCTTATCAATGTAGCTATATAACCATTATTCAATATTTTGGAAAAAAATCCAAATATACTGGTTTATTGCATACACACACACACACACACACACACATATACTTATATATATATATATACATTTAATTTCTTCTTAAATAGAACTTCCTACTTATTTTGATAAAATATCCTGGTATCGGTTATTCAAATTATGTGATTCACTGATTTGATTTCTTATCATGAATATTCTCTGGTTTAAACAATAATTATTAAATTAATTTTTAAAACTTTGATAGCCAACTTTAAGCTAGATTTCTGCCACATCAATGTTCTATTACAAAAAGCATTTAATTTACACAGACTTTTTCATGTAATGTGGGTCACTGGCAAAAATAATAACCCTGCTGTCATCACAAAATTAAAGGGTTCCAAATCATTAACATACAAAATTAATAATAAACCATTTAATATAGACACTTGAGGGAGCCCAGATGTTCTTGCCTAATTAGAGAAGACCTGACCCTGAATGACAGTATATTTCAATCACTTTTTAAAATAAGCATAATGCTAGCATACAGAGCTTTAACACAGCCCACAGTGACATTCCCAGGATTAAGGAAGGCTCAGGAAAATGTCAAAACTATCTAAAGGTCAAAGGGGGTAAAAAACAACTATCACAAATACAGAAACTAATCTCCCCTTTTTGTCCTTACAGAAATACAGAGTTTAGTTTTTCTATTATAATAATAGTTGAATAATGAAAAACCCCTAAACAATCAAAATTTGAGCAATGCAACTAAGGAAGTATTAAAAAGTAAAGTCTAATCTTAAGTGTGTATATTTATATTAAAATTTAAAGGACTATAAAAATAACCTACAAAATAATTTTAAAAATAAAAAATCATAAAATTGAAAACACTGAATAATTAGTCATAGTATCAAACCAAATGCTAATGTGTTAAAAGATAAATAAACTATGTAAATCTCTTTCAAACTTGATAAAAAAAGTAGAGAAGACACATGCACAAACAAGATTAGATATGACAAAGCAAAAGACACAAAGATGTCAGAGAAGTAACAATAGTTTGAAAAGTCTAGAAAAAGGATTGGCAAAATAAGGCTCATTTTGTATCAATCTGATCCTTCAATCTGTTGTTGATTTTTAATACAGTTTTATTAGAACACAGACCTTGTTTACATATTGTTTATGTCTACTTTGAGCTACAAGGGCAGAATTGACTAGTAGTGACACAGACAGTGAATACAAGGCCAAAAATACTTCTATTTGAGCCCTTACAGAAAAATTTGCTAATATCTTCCCTAAAAGAAACTTACAACTTTTGGGAGGAAACAAAAAAGGAATAGCAGAAAATTTACTCAAGAATATACTAACATATTGAAAAAATTGGAGCAGTAAGAGAAAATAATTACAAATAAACTGAATTTCAGACAGTTTTAACACTGAATTTGACAAAATGTCAAGAAAAATATAACTTCTTATGCTCTGCAAAATATTTGAGATAATTAGAAAACAGAGAAGTTCCTCAACCTTTTTTTTTTTTTTTTGAGACAGAGTCTCGCTCTGTTGCCCCGGCTAGAGTGAGTGCCGTGGCGTCAGCCTAGCTCACAGCAACCTCAAACTCCTGGGCTTAAGCGAACCTCCTGCCTCAGCCTCCCGAGTAGCTGGGACTACAGGCATGCGCCACAATGTCCGGCTAATTTTTTCTATATATATTTTTAGTTGGCCAGATAATTTCTTTGTATTTTTAGTAGAGATGGGGTCTCGCTCTTGCTCAGGCTGGTCTCGAACTCCTGAGCTCAAACAATCCGCCCGCCTCGGCCTCCCAAGCTAGGATTACAGGCGTGAGCCACCGTGCCTGGCCAACCTTTTTTTTAAACTAGTAAAATTTGTAGTTTTTATATATATTCATATATGTAATTTATATATGTGAACATCTGCATGTGTATATATATTTTGATATATATATATATATATATGAATAGTTTGGAAAGTTAAATTATAAAGCAGACTTACTTTTGTATACAAATGCAAAAAACAATTAAAACACCCATAAGCCAAATCCAATAATATGTGAAAGATTAGAGATGGATAGACAGAGCTTATCATAGGAAAAAAAATCATTATTTAACATTAAAATTTGATAATTTAATTCATCATCTTAAAATGTCTACCAAAAACAAACAATCTTATCAATCCAATAGATCAGGGATTTTTATTAGCAAGTAAGTAATTATTTTGCAAAATACAGATATAAACATACATATGATGGAAAATATAAGGAAATACTATGATATTAGATATGCATATCATTTTGGAAAGAGAAATTATATTCAAAGCTTATTAATATATTCTATAGTATAGAAGTTAAATAAGTGCTCATGTGCATACTGTAACTATATCTATCATGTTTTAAATATTTTCTTTTTCAACATTATTCTAAAGCCAAAGTTACGACACTTTAAGGTTTTTATTTTATTTTATTTTTTTTTATTTCAGCTTATTATGGGGGTATAAAAGTTCAGGTTATATATATTGCCCATGTCTCACCCATCCACCCGAGTCAGAGCTTCAAGCCTGTCCATTCCCCAGACAGTGCGCATTGCACTCATCATGTAGTTATACCCCTATCCCCTCCCCCCACCCCCATCCTCCCGAATCAGAACATTCAAGCGTGTCCATTCCCCAGATGGTACGCAAGGTACTCATCATGTAGGTATGCACGCATCCCCTCCCCCCTCCCCCCAACTCAGTTAGATACCCAATTGGTGTTATTCCCAAATGTGCACTTAGGTGATGATCAGGGAAACCAATTTGCTAGTGAGTACATGTGGTGCTTGTTTTTCCATTCTTGGGATACTTCACTTAATAGAATGGGTTCCAACTCTATCCAGGAGAACAAAAGGGATTCTATATCACCATTATTTCTTATAGCTGAGTAATACTCCATGGTATATATATACCACATTTTACTAATCCACTCATGAATTGGTGGACATTTGGGTTGTTTACACATCTTTGCAATTGTGAATTGTGCTGCTATAAACATTCGGGTACAGGTGTCTTTTTTATAGAATGACTTTTGTTCTTCTAGGTAGATGCCCAATAATGGGATTGCTGGGTCAAATGGTAGGTCTACTTGAATCTGTTTAGGGTATCTCCATATTGCTTTCCACAAGGGTTGCACTAGTTTGCAGTCCCACCAGCAGTGT
>CM052436.1:18607565-18671195 GCA_028533085.1 Varecia variegata
GCCAGTACCATGCTGTTTTGGTTACTATAGCCTTGTAGTATAGCTTTAAGTCTGGTAAATTGATGGCTCCCAATTTGTTCTTTTAGCAGAAGGTGGCTTTTACTATTTAGGATCTTTTCTGGTTCCATAAAATGTGTAGAAGTATTTTTTCTAGATCTTCCAAAAATGTTAGTATTTTAATGGGGATTGTACTAAGTCTGTAAATCACTCTGGGTAGTATAGATATTTTAACAATGTTGATTCTGCTGATCCATGAGCATGATACATTTTGTCAATTGTTTATCTCCTCTGTGATTCCCTTCCTCAGTATTTCATAGTTCTCCCTGTAGAGGTCTTTCCCTCCCTTGATTAAATATATTCCTAGGTATTTTATTTTCTTTGTTGCTATTGTGAAAGGTATTGAGTCTTTGATTTGATTCTCAGCTTGATTATTGTTCATGTTTAGGGATGCTACTGATTTGTATACATTGATTTTGTAACCTGAGACTTTGCTGAACTTATTTGTCAAGTCCAGTAGTCTCTTGACATAATCTTGGTGTTTTTTAGATATAAGATTATATTGTTTGCAAAGAGCGATAGTTTGACCTCTTC
This sequence comes from Varecia variegata, assembly GCA_028533085.1. Taxonomy (NCBI): domain Eukaryota; kingdom Metazoa; phylum Chordata; class Mammalia; order Primates; family Lemuridae; genus Varecia; species Varecia variegata. Next base: position 18,608,157 of record CM052436.1, read on the forward strand.
TGCCTTCATTTGGATTCCCTTAATTTTCTTCTTTTGTCTGATTGCTCTGCTTAGGACTTCAGCACTATGTTGAATAGAAGTGGTGATAGAGGGCATCCTTGTCTGGTTCTAGTTCTAAGCAAGAGTGTTTCAATTTTCCCCCATTCAGTATGATGTTGGCTGTGGGTTTGTCATATATGTCTTTTATAATATTGCATATCTTCCATATATGCCTATTTTGTTAAGAGTTGTTAACAAAAAAGGGTGCAGAATTTTGTCAAATGCTTTTTATGTGTCTATTGAGAGAATCATGTGGTCTTTGTTTTTGCTCCTATTTATGTGGTAAATCACATTTTTAGATTTGAACCACCCTTGAATCTCTGGGAAGAAGTCCACTTCATTGTGGTGGGTTATTTTTTTGATATGCAGCTGAATTTCATTTGTTAAGATTTTATTGAAAATTTTTGCATCTATATTCATAAGGGATATAGGTCTGTAGTTTTCTTTCTTTGTTGAATACTTTCCTGGCTTTGTATCAATGTGATACTGGCTTTGTAGAATGAGTTGTGGAGGATTCCTTCCTTTCCTATGTTATGAAATAATTTTTGCAGTATAAGTACCTGCTCTTCTTTGTAGGTCTGGTATAATTCAGATGTCAACCGCCTGGTCTGAGACTTTTTTCTTTTTTTTCTGGGAGATTTTTTTATTGCTGCTTCACTTTCATTACTTGATATTGGTCTGTTCAGGAGTTCTATTTCTTCCTGACTGAGCCTAAGGAGATTGTGTGTTTCTAAGACTTAGTCCATTTCATCCACATTTTCAAGTTTATGTGCACAGAGATTTTTATGGTATTCAGAGGTACACAGAGACATTTTGTATTTTCATGGTATCAGTTTTAATATCTCCTTTTTCATTTCCGATTGAGTTTATTAGGGCCCTTTCTTTTCTGTTTCTGGTTAATCTAGTAAGAGGCCTGTCAATTTTGTTCATCTTTGCAAAAAAACAAAGATCCCTTTATTAATCTTCTGTATAATTATTTTGTTATCGATTTCATTTATTTCTGTTCTAACCTTGGTTATTTTCTTCTTTTGGGCTTGGGATTGGTTTGCTGTTCTTTTTCCAATTCCTTAAGATTGTTCATTAGATTCTTGAGTTGTGATCTTTCTGCCTTTTGAATGTAGGCTTTTATGGCTATGAATATTTCTCTTATGACTGCTTTTGCTGAATCCCACAGATTTTGACATCTTGTGTCACCTTTTTCATTCATTTAGTTTGAAGAAGCTTTTGTTTTCCATATTAATTTCCTCCTTGACCCAATAACTATTCAGCAGTAGGTTATTTAGTTTCCATGATTTTGTGTAGGGTTGAGGTTGAGTGTTTCTCTTGGAATTGATTTCTAATTTTATTCCACTGTGGTTGGAGAAGACACATGGTATAATTTCTACATTTTAAGAATTTTTGAGACATGTTTTGTGGCCTAGGATGTGATCAATCTTAGAGAATGTTCCATGAGCTGATGACAAAAATGTATATTCAGAGGTTTTGGGGTAGAATGTTTTGTAAATATATGTTAGGCCCATTTATTCTAGAGTTCTGTTTAAGTCCATTGTTTCTTTGCTTATTTTCTGCTTGGAAGATCTCTCCCATTCTGTCAGTGGGGTGTTGAAGTCTCTGGTTATTACAAAGCAACTGTTTATCACTTTGTCTAAATGTAGCACGGTTTGCTTTATGAATCAGGGTGCACCTGTGTTAGGTGCATAAATATTTATGATTCTTATATCTTCTTGTTGAATTTTATCCTTCACCATTATATAGTGACCATCTTTGTCTTTCTTTACTCTTCTTGATTTGAAGTCTATGTTATCTGATATAAAAATGTCTATACCAGTTTTCTTTTGGTTTCCATTTCCATGGAATATTGTTTTCCCACCCTTCACCTTGAGTCTTCATGAGTCCTTAATGGTTAGATGTGTCTCCTGGAGACAGCAGATACTTAGCTTATATATTTTTTTAACCATTCAGCCAGCCTATGTCACTTCAGTGGGCAGTTCAAGCTATTCACACTTATTGAAAGAATCAATAAGTGCAATAAGTGGGTGGATTTCTGTTCATCCTTTTTAGTAGAACTTTACTGTTTTGTTTTACCTTTTGAGCCATAGTGGTATCTGGGCTCCAACTTTTAACTTTTGGTTGATTTTATACTGGTGGGTGTCTGCTGTGCTGATCAGTGTGTAATGCAGTTCTGATTAGTTCCTACAGGGCAGGGCTGGTTTTATCAAATTCCCTCAGTGTTTGCTTGTCTGAGAAAGTTTTTATTTCTTCCTCATATAAGAAAGTTAGTTTTGCAGGATGCAAAATTCTGGACATTATTCTGTTTGAGAAGACTGAGAATGGTCTAGTTCCTTCTAGCTTGTAAGGCCTCAGTTGAGAAATCTGCAGTTAGTCTGATGGGTTTTCCTTTGTAAGTTACCTGCAGCTTTTGCCTTGTGGCTTGTAGGAGCACCTCTTTCATGTTTACTTTGGCAAGTCTGTGTGTGGTCATGATTGCCTTTTCACAATGAATCTCCCATGGGTTCTTTGAGCTTCTTGAACCTGGATATCTAGATTTCTAGCAGGCTGAGGAAATTTTCCTCAATTATTTACTCAAATACACTTTCTGACCCTTGTGTTAGTATCTTCTTCACTCTCAGGGATGCCTATGATTTTTATGTTAGGCCTCTTTGCATAGTCCCATATTTTTCATATGTTTTATTCATTTCTCTTCTTTTTCCAGTTCTTTCTCTTTCTGTTTAACTCATAGATGTTGTCTTCAAGCTCTGAGATTCTTTCTTCTGCCTGATCTAGCCTACTCTTAAGGTTTTCCACTATTTCTTTGAATGAATTTTTTTATTTCTGTAAGTTCTGTTTGATTTTTTTAAAATAATTCAATTTCCTCAGTAATTTTTTTTATTCATTTCCTGACTTGTTTTGTGTTTCTTTGTGTTGGGTTTCTATTTTCTCTTGCATTTTATTGAGCTTCCATACAATCCATATTCAAAATTCTTCATCTGTCACTTCAATCTTTTCATTTTGGTTGGTATCCATTGGTAAGGAGTTATTGTTTTCTTTCTGGGGATGGCCTTTCTCTCTGATTTATCATGTTTCCAGAGTTTTTTCAGTGAGTCCTTCTCATTTGGCCTCTCAGCCAAGACCTGGGGGTCCAAGGCCTGGCTTATAACCCTCTCTCCTGGTCCCTGAAGATCAGTCCTTGAGCATGATAGAGACAGGAGTGCTGGGCCTGAGTTGCTTATGGGGTGTTCTAGCAGGTTTGGTGTACCTCTCAGGTTACCTCTGACTTGTTGTCTTTAACTTTTCCCAGCAGTGTGTAGTGAGTTAAGTCTCCCAGCTTATTCTTGATGATGGTGGGTAGTACTTGTGAGTGTGAGTCAGCCACACCCTGTTTGTTTGAGTTGGAAGATGCTATGATGAGCTGTATCACTTTTCTATTTGTTATTAGTTGATGTTTTGTGATAGAGCCAGTTGCCAAGGTGTTCTTTTGTGTCTGTGGTAGACTCTGGTCTCCCAGGTGGAATATTTGAGTGCTCCAAGCTTTAGGGGAAACCCTGTAGCTCCCAGGGTGTTTCTTAATTTCTACCACCATTGAGGTAGAGAGAGGAGCAAAGCAGTTCACAGCTAGATTGTGGGAGCTCAAAAGGCTTTGCAACACCTCGGCAGGGCTCAGAAGTTACTTTTCCAGCAATTAGGGAGAGATACTGGTAGGAAGGTCAGGACAAGCTCTCCAAACTGGGAGAGCAGTTAATGGGGAAGGGAGCTAAATGCTTGTATGCTAAGGCCCTGGGCTGGGTTATTTGTGTCCTTATTTAGTAGCATAATTTTTCTGTGGGGAGGGTGAGCCCCCCCCCCAAATTGCCAGTCCTTGGACACTCACACACTCTGCAAAATTGAGTCAGTATGTGCTGTAAAGTATGTACCAATTGACCTCCCTGTCAGTAGGTGGCACTTGCCAGAAGGAATAAGCTACCATGTTGTTTTTGGGTCCTATGACTGGCTCTAGTCCCTTAGAAGAAGAACTCGAATGCCATAGGTGATGGTGGGTGGGGTCCTGGAACTTCCAGGAGAGTCCTTATTCTCTGCCACATCAGAGGAGGGTGGGGGAGTGGCTGGGTGGGGCTGGGGTGGGTGTGCTTGCCCTCAGGCTTCACAAAACCTGGAAAGGTAGCTGTTTTGGCAAGTTCAAATGTCTGTTCCCAACTTCTGGGCAGAGCTGCCAGGGAGGGGCTGAAGTGACCCCACCTAACCAGCAAGTCTGCTTATGGAGCCAGGTCCATCTGAGATTCAGAAACTGGCAGTCTGCAATGGGCCTTGCTCCTCTCCCCGCCTCCTCTGCTCCACAGTTTCCCCCTGATGGCTGCTGGCAGGCAGGAGCCCAAGCCAGCTGAGCTGCTCCACTACTGTGATGTGGGCCAGGCGGTTCCCTGCCCAGGATCCTGGTCTAAGCTGGAAGTGTAGCCCTCCCATGGGGGAAGGGGTTCCGTGAGCATGCCACAGCTAGAATCCACACTGCACTCTCCCCCCAGATCTCTGCACACAGGCTCCTTTGCCACTCAAGACCAAGAAGATCAATGCCTGACCATTCTAGGGAGAAGCACAGTGGTTCTGAGTTGCCCACAGGGTGCCTGAGCAGGTTTGATGGCCCTCCACCAAAGGGTGTGACTTTCTTTGATGGAGTCCCTGGGCAAAGAGCACCAGGGATGGCTGGCAAGCAGGGAGCTCATAGTCTGAGCACCCCTCATTCTGTTGCAGGACCCCAAGAGGAAAAGCCTGAGTCCCACTCTCTGTGGAAGCCTCTGTGTGGTGGCTCAATCCTCTCTCTTGGCAGCCAGGGATGGGGGAGGAGAGGGGAGGAAAAGAGTCTGATTGGAGGAATGCTAGCACTCTGGTTGTCTCGGACCCTCTCTCTGGAGGCAGCCTGCCTAGAATCTTGAGTCACACAGATCACCTGGGACCCAATCAACCCCTGTGGCTCCTGCAGTCTGGGCCAGAGTTGGGAAATATCTTTGTGGGAACAAGCAGGACAAAACCTGAGGATTTGAAGCCCATGGGGGAGCCCAAAGGTACACAGTGGGTGGAGAAGCAATATGACACCTGCCATCCCGACTTGGGTCTGTGGGGACGGGGAGTGCCCCAGTGGGACTAGGAGCCTGGTGCCCTGTCCACAAGAATTTCCCAGCTCATCAGAGGTCACAGCCTCTGGGCTTATGTGGGCAGAAAGTCTTTCTAGCAGATCAGGAACCCACCAACTATCAGAGATACGAGAGAGGGAGAAACAACCCATTCCACCTACCCTTCTCAGTGGACTCCAAAGCTCTCAGGGGTTGATCTTTGCTGATAACTTGCTCCTTCCTGTTCTGCTGTGTAATTTCCTCCCATGGAGTCTCCTGGGAGTCTCTGGCACCCTTCCTTCAGACCCACATCTGATCTATGTCTGTCTGTCTCTTTGTTTTTTTTTTCTTGCATCTAAAATTTCTTCTTACTGAGATGTTCTGGCAGCTGTGTTTCCGATCAGCCATAGTGTCACTTCTCTCAGTCAGAAATGAAGCTGGGAAATACCATTTCTGGAGGCTGGAAGTCAGACATCAAGGTGTCAGTAGGGTTGGTTCCTTCCTGGATCTGTGAGAGAAGGATACGTTGCAGGTCTCTCTCCTTGGCTTGCAGATGATGTCTTCTCCCTGTGTCCCTTCACACTGGATTTCTTCTATGCTGTATATTCCTTTGTATATTGTAGTATTTGTTAAATTATCTGTGAATGAAGACAATTTACATTTCTGATACATTTTTATGCCTTTTATTTTATCTACCTATTCCACTAGCTAGCACTGCCAATACAACACATGGTCTTCCATTCAGTAGAAGATCTTAGACTTCCTTGTCTTTTCCCTTGCCTTATACTTCTTTTTGTAGGGATGTTGCTCAAGATTCACCATTTAGCATGATACTAGTTGTAGGCTTTTTGTAACTGCTCTTATCAGACTCAGGAAGGTCTATTACTAATTTGCTAAAAGCTTATGTTATAAAAGTGTTAAATTTTATCAAAAGCTTTTTCTCCATCTATTGGAATGATCATGTTTTTCTTACTGTGTTCTGTTAATGCCATCAACAAAATCAATTAATTTTCAAATGGTAAACCAAACTGCATCTCTGGGACAAGGCTTCATAGGTATGTTGTGCTTATTAACTTTTAATATATTTTGGATGCATTTTGCTAATATATTGCTTTGTATTTTGTGTCTATGTTCATTGAAATTATTAGCATGTGAATTTCTTTTCTTGTAATACCCCTACATGTATTTCTCTTTGAATTTTTCTGCTTAGCGTTTGTTGAGATTCTTGAATACCTGGATTTTTTGATGTGATATTTGGATGATTCTCATTCATCATTTCTTGAAGTCTTTCTTTCTCAATATTTTATGTTCTTCTTTTGGATATTAGACCTTTTGATCATGCTCCATGTTTCTTTATGTTCTAAGTTGAATATAGGAGCTCAAGTGGGAAATCTTTTGGAAGAAAATTTTGGAAGCAATTATACACATTTATAGCAATGATCAGTTATAGGTACTATTTCAATATAATCCTGGGGAAAATATAGGTGACAACATATAAAAAGTTGAAGGATGCTTTACAAATTTAGGTAGAAAATGACTGATGATGGGATTTTTAATATACAGGTAAAGAGTAAATAGAAAATAATATTGTTTGCAAAATGAGAAATATGAATTAAATAATGAATCATCCTTCAATTATAAATGAGTTATTTCAAATTATTTTATTACTTAATTTTATAAAAACTACACATGTACTCTTTTTGAGCTCTGATTACCTGATCCAATCTGAAATTAATTTCATGCTAGAAATAGGCAGTCTGTCTTCCATATGGATGTGTTTTGAAAAATACCAAACTATCTGCAGCTTAGTTTACTTAAGTTTTCTTGAAGCAGAACAAGTTGTATAAATACATTGTATCAAAATCATGTTTATAGTAAATAAAGCTATAATTCCCTCATTTTGCAATTGCTATTCCAGCTGCCTTGTTGATTTTCCTAGCTTCACTCTCAATCCCCGAAGGACTAAGAGACTACACTATTAAAGGGTCATTTTCAACACTTCACTTCTACCTAATACATATAAATAGATCTTTTTCTTCCATAATTCATAAATTTCCTGTCTGACTTGGAAATCTAGTCAATAAAACTTCCAACTTTACAACGTAACTTTTATCATCCTTTTCAAGTTCTTCATTCTACCATACCTATTTCTACTTTGGTTCCATTTATTCAGCAATTGGCTTATTTGATGCTCTTTTGCAATGTTTTGCCTGATTCCTTTATTAATTATAAAGTATAGTAAAAAATGACTTTGGTTACAATTGTGTCTTGGTTAGGCAAATTAACCATAAATATTTAGTCCAAGAAACAGATAATGATTAACTCAGATATTTTCAGTTATATAAGGAATAGGTTCCTTCCAAAGTGACTCTGTCAAAATTTCATTCTAAGCACAAAACTGTTCACATACAGGTGGCCAAGAAATATTTCTTAATTGAATAGCTATCAAGTAGTTTATAGGCATACTTCTGAGAACAGTGAATTAAAGAGTTTACCTTTTTTATTACCTTATTTTAGTAAAGCCAATATCTAAACTATTATTTTTCATATAAAAGAAAATACTTCAGGCAAATAGATTATAAGCATGATTCACTGGGTAAATGTGGTGATTTTTTACCTATTTTTAAAAAAGAGAAATTAGTGTTCAGGTTTATAAACTTATATAAAATATGTTAACCAGTAATATTCCAGAAAATATTATAAATACATAGGTACACGAAATAGCAAAAAAGAACTTTTTCCACACATATAGAAAAAAATCACCTTTTCACAGTAAATTAATCTCTTCCTCTAAATATTATTTTTAGCATATCCATGTTTACCTTTTCCAAGTCAATGTTATCCTTTCCATGGCATTTTGAAAATTATTTAATAGTGGTTTATTGTTTTTGAAAAACTGATTTATGAAGGTGAACATATTTACTGTTTTGGCCAATACAATATATTTTCCTATTGGACCTTTTGTGCTACATTTCACACAATTTGAATGATTTTATACAATAATGGAATTTTGTCTCAGACAGATGGCCAAAAGATCATATCCTTTCTTCCAGTTTGAAAAATTTTAATAACTATCTGGAATGGTATTGTTATCATCAGACTCAATTTTGGCAATAATACAGTAATGTGAAACATGATTATAATACTTTCTATTATACTTCAAATTGCAATAGAAGTATAGAAATAAAAAGTATATTTTAAACCAGAGACACAAATCGGAACAGACACAACCAATGTAAAGGTATTACAGTCTATTTTAATGTCAAGAGTTTAGAGACTACAGGTGATTTTATAGATTCAACCCTCAATGCAATATACACCTAAATTAAATGATAGCTCTAAAAATGAAATAAAAATTGAAGGCAGGCTAAAATTACAGTTAGGTGATTTCAAAAGTTTGAGTAAAAACAGATCTATTTATTTTACTTCTTTATCTAAAGAGAACAAATATTATCCGTACTTACGATTAAGTATAATTGAATAAAGTAACTTTCTGTGGGAATTTTGCAACAGGTAAGACTATGAGAGGGGTGAAGGAGGTAGACATACTACCTTGTATTTAATAGGAAATAGGCTTGCTTCGAAGCAAATAACTACAAGATAAAATTATGCTTCTTAGAACAGAAATCAGTTCCCTAAATGTGAGTGAGTAATAGCTCTCTAAATGACACTGAAAAGGATAGGGTGATTGTGCCTATCTCATTCCTGCTATAAACCTAAATATTTTGGAATTGTCATCTCTTTTTTTGTTTGTTTGTTTGTTTGTTTTTATTTCAGCTTATTATGGGGGTACAAAAGTTCTGGTTAGATATATTGCCCATGTCCCTCCCATTCCCCCGAGTCTGAGCTTCAAGCGTGTCCATTCCCCAGACAGTGCGCATCGTACTCATCATGTAGGTATACACCCGTCCCCTCGCCCCACCTCCCACCTCTGTCCAATACACAATTGGTGTTATTCCCATATGTCATCTCTTTTAATTTAATATTAATGATCTTCAAATTATCTTTAAAGATAATATACTAGTATCTATATATAAAGTATCTAATGTTTCATGAATTTGTAGTCAAGATGTTAGCCAGGTTTGAAATCATTTGAAAACTCTTGGGGCCACAGTATCTGCTTCCAACGTGGCTCAGTCACATGGCCACAAGTTCCTTGTTATGTAGGTCTTTCACATAGAGTTTTTTGAGTGTTATTTGACATGGCAGCTGGCTTCATCTAGAGTGAGTTATACTGAAAGTGAGCAAGAGAAAAGCTTCAAGGTCTTTTATGACCTCCCTTGAATGTCACACACCGTTACTCTGACATATTCTGTTCTAAATCAGTGAGTCACTAAGTCCAGTCCACAGTCACTGGCAGAAGAATTAGGTTGTACTTTTAGAGGAAGAAGTGTTGAAGGATGAGTGGGCATATTTAAAAACTATGACAGAGAAGAACACTGAAATTTCATTCTTATAACAAATGGATACGGTACTTAAATATGGCCAAAAGCTAGAGATGATATACTTGAATGACCATAAATTATTGTTGAACTCCTTTCTAAGAGAATGTGGTAGGCCATGCTAACTGCTGGGCTTCTTGTTTTGCTGCATTTAAGTAAGGATCAAGATGGATTATTGTGAAAAATAAAAGAATATACAGGCTGTAGAAAAAGAAAAAAAAATGATTTTAGAAGGCAGGAACCCAAACAACTTTGTGCTCAAAATGGAAATGTCCAAAGAGGAGGATGGCTGACTGATGTAAAATACAAATCCCTTACATTATGTTTATTCAAGTCATTTCATACGATATCTATATTCACTAAAAATTTTGGAATTTGAAACTTTTTTTGGGCATGTGTGATCAGCTGTATGGGGACTCTGGGTAGATGCAAGTCAGGAGGTATCTACTCACATTAACCTTTCATGTCTAAGTTATATAAATCCAATGTATTCACAAATAATTAAGAAAACTAAACAATCAGTCAAAATCCATGAATGTTAGTTAAAAGATAATTTTTATTTGTTTTATGTAAGTCTTTATGTGCTATAATGAGCAAAACTATCAACAAAAAAATTGGATTTATTTATTTATTTATTTAGAGATAGGGTCTCACTCACGCCAAGCTGGAGTGCAGTGGCGTGACCGCAGCTCACTGTAACCTCAAATTCCTGAGCTCAAGTGATTATCCTGCCTCAGCCTCCCAAGTACCTGGGACTACAGGTGTGCACCACTATGCCCTGTCCAAACAATAGCTTTTAATGAAAAGCTGGTTAAGAACTACACAGAAAATATAAACAAACTTTTCTATGAGATAATGTTGAATTTATACTCTAATACTATGGACAGATGTAATCATACGTTAAGAAGAAAATTTAAATGGCAAGTGTATTAGGATAAAATGTAGGCTGTAACAAAGAGCCTAAAAATAGAGTAGACTACATAAAATAAAAATGCATTTCTCTATCACGTAATGATCTAGACAGTCCAACCTTGTGGGGACTTTGTTTCACAGGCTGGTTTGTTATTTGCTATCCCCAGTGGTTTTGTCTGTTGCTGAATGGCCAAAGAGGAGTCAGTGCCCTGGCTGCATTCCTATATGAGGTATGTGTGAAAAAAGAAAGAGAATTCTCAGAAAAATTTTTTGAGTTGAGGATGACTTGAACATTGTACAGCACACTAGGGTTACTTTCATTAATGTGGACGTAATGACATAGCCACACCTTGCCACAAGCAAGGCTGCCAACGTGAAGAAAGGCAGCCACGGGCCCACCTCAAAGTCAGGAGAGCTCTACTACTACCAGGAAGGAGGTAATAGATAATGGGAAACCTTAGCAATCTCTACCGCAGTAAGAAAGTATAGGAGTTGGTCTACAAAGAAAATTTTAAAGACCTCATATGACTTAGCTAGAAAAAGCGAAGATTGAATATTTAAGTACCTAAAAGAAAATGTAAATAAATGTAAAATTTGCATTATTAAAATTTCTTCTTTCTAAAGCAGGATGAGCATTTACCTTTGAAACCTGAAAAAGTTCAGTTTCATGCACTCAAGAAAAGGCACTTTGATATTAACCTATTCTCCATAGATTTGTGGCAGTTTTTACCAAACAGTCTTTATTCATGGTGGCCTGAGCATCTCAGTAAATTTTTCACAGACCTCCTAGAGTAAAAGAAATACCAGAGTTCTGTTTATTAAGACATTACTTCCAAACAACTTAAGAATATATATCCCGATAATTTAGTACCCTTTGAAAAAAATAATTCATATAAATGGAAAGAAAACCTAATACATTTATTGCATTGCTAAATAACCCCAATTCCTTGCCAATGGGATGTGTGCCCCACTGCCAAGAAACTCTCTTCATAAAAATGTGACGTCCTCTAAAGAAATACACCATGATATAATATTGCAACTGTGAATTACCTTAGGCGAGCAGTGTGCATGATATTTAAGACATGACAAGTATTGCTATTTTTCCCTTGAAAATTTAAAATATCCCATGGCATTCCTGTGACTTTGCCTTGGCACACAATTTGAGAATTGTGGGCATATGGAATAAAATACCCCAAAAACATACTGGCAAAAAAATACAAATACATATATTTTAGAAAAATGTATCAGTGATAATGCCATAAGAAGATAAAATGATTTTTAGAAGAGGGTATTTCACTATGGGAATAGTGGGAAATTAATCAGCAAGAAAGTTGAAGTATTGCATAGATGAGACAAAAAGCCCAGCCTTAATTGTTTACAATAGGTGGAATCCTTACATCTACAATCACTGATTGCTAGGTCAAAAATAAATAAATAACAATCCACATAAAATGCAAAAGAAAATGACAATATATTTAGAAAATTTAAGTTAAGAAATAATAAAGTATTTTAAAAAATAGCTAAATAAATGTCAGCTTAGAAAAGCTCATAAAGTACTTGTAAATACAAAAATAGAATAAGTAAAATAAAATACTAAGAAAAATAAATTTTAAATATTTGTCAGTTGGAGATACATTAAAATTGTTTTCAACAAAATTAGGTAAAAGAGATAAAATAATTTAGACTATTTTGAAGATTAAAATTATTAAAAATGGTCTAAGGAAAAGTAAAATTAAACAAAATATTAACAGCAGGAAAGGACTGATAAAATAAAACAACACAAAATATTACAAATAATTCTAAGGCCAATGGATACCTGTATGTAATGAACTTCCATTTCAAATTATCTCCTTAAGCCCCTAAGTAGACTTCTTGGTGCAGGAAACAACAAAGAGTAGAACTGATTATCTTCTGTCTTATCCAACCAGTGATCAGTCTATTTGGAATCCTTTGTATTTGAGGAGACAAACTTTCTTAGTAAAATTGTTAATAGCTCAAATTATCAACATAGCAGTAGTGCTGGAAATTTATGTGTGGTCACTATTTGTTTATTCATTTATTAGAGAGAATACTATTCCCCTTTATGAATGTGCTATAAAAATAACTATATTTGCTTATTTTTATATGTTGAGGTATAGTATATGTAATATGTATATACATGTATACATGTATATACATGTACATGTATGTGTGTATGTATGTGTATTAATATGTGAATGTAATGGCATTTATACACATACACACACAACCTTAGCACCATCATCCATATTTCCCTGCAAGGGAATAGGCAGAAGAATGTTTTTTTCCAATGATATAAACAAATTATTTAATATTATTCAAAGACGTATGTGTAGGTGTTTGCGATGTCTTTTTTATGATGTAGAAGAGAAAAAAATATGGTTTTCTGAGTTTAGAAACTACAAAGAGAACTGAAATATTTATATCTTCAGTTTCATTAGTGTAAGGAAATCATTACCCCAGCTTGAGATATAACCAGTGGGGAAAGCCCCACCAAATAAAGAGCATGTTTTGATACTAGGGAACCAAAAATGAAAAACAAAATATGTCAATCGTAGTTGATTTTTTTTATCTGCGAAACATCTATCTACCCATCCATCCATCTTTTAAATCTTCAATGAAAACAAAACAAACATCACATTCTATAAAGTATTTATATCCAAATTACTAGATGTGAACTAACTTTCATCCCCAATGGGACAAGTATAACTTTTATCAATAAGGCATCAGGCCCTAAATCTAGAATCTGTGACTCACATCCAATACTATTGAAAATATTTTACTTTCTGATTCTCAATATTTTGTAGCCTATGTATAAACTTTTAACATTAAGTACCATTAACATGATGCATCTACACAAAGGGAATGTGGATGTGTTTAATGAGAAAATTGATGAAATGCGTAAACATGTTTATGACTAGTAGCTAAAAAATACAAGTCAGGTCTGCAGTCCTTATTTTTGCAACTCTTCACAAGCCCGTATTAATTCTATACATTACCTAGTCTATGTTATCTTCACCATCCATCTTTTGGGTGAAATTCTTTATCTGGTGGGGGATGTGAGTCATCATATAGTAATTTTCTTTTAATGTTTAATTTTGAACATGAGGCATGCCAGGTAATTTCTTGGACTTCATGTTTACTGCCTCTCTTTGAAAGCAGCACTTCTATTACCTCTGCATAGTCAAGATCAATTACTGCAATTTGTATTGTGTCCCGTTTCACCTGTTCATGTAGTAGGAAAGAGACACTGAAACGAGAAGATATCTGCCTGGTTTTAAATGGAACTGACTTTGCAGCCTTTGGCAGAAGCATTTCTCTTTTGGGTACCAAATGCTTTAAAACAAGAAACTTAGAGCCATGGGTTTGAGATGCCAATTTTTGCAAGTAAGTAGATAAAACAATCATGAGAGGAACTCTTCCCAGTGTGTGCATTATGGTTATGAGAGGAAGAAAAATACACTATATGGTGGTTATGCAGTACACAGAGAGCATTCTGGCAGGCAGCAAGCCCTGTTGCATATTTTGTCTTCTCTTTGATACTGTAACTGAAACATCGGTAGGTCAATCCATGTAAGACCACCTTTCTCCGTAGAATGCAGAATATTTTTGCAGTAAAGGCATGTATCTTGAGCAAAAACAATGCTGGATGGAATACATGGAAATATATACAACATTAAGATAATGTGTAGCTGTGGAGAAAGAAGCCTGAAAACCAGTTTAAAAAAAATTCAAATCTAGATTGTGTTTACCCAGTGAGAACAACTTGCTTTTGTCTCTATAGCAGAGAAACTCTGTACAATAAAATTACTACCAAATGTAATTTATTCTCATTCTGTTTGTTTTTGCTGATAGAAAATTAGGCTTACATCAATGATTATGGCCGTGAGTAGGACATTCACATAGCTACCTTTCATTATCTTCCTATTGTTAAGAAGCCCACTGATTAATCAGGGAGGGGTAGGAAGGAGAATGTCTAAATCCATGTAGCAAGTCATTGTTACTATCTTATTATTAAGAGACTTACCCACAGTGGGGTTTTTGGGTGAAAATTAATATAAAACTTTCTCATCCTCTAGGACTACTAAAAATTATCCACATATTTCTTCCTCAAACCTCCTCTTAATGGAATTTCTAGTTTTGCTCCCTAAATTAAATACTATTATTTAAGTACTATTATCCAGCCAAATCATTAGTTATTGTCATGAATAAGTAGATCAACAAGACAGTCTATTTCTTTTTCCAACCAAGATAGCATGGTACTTAAATTCTGTCCTTTGCAATGATTTATTTTCTCCACACTGCAAAAAAATCAAAAATTTTTAAATCAATAAGTATCTCTCCTTCTTATGAATAACAAAAATACGCTTTTATCTGGGCACATTTATTCCCAAACTGTGGATTTTCATCCTGACATGTCACAGGCTGTGGACCTTTTATTTCTTGTGAGAGTCTCTTTTTACCCCTAGACCAAGTGGGTAGCCTGCCTCTGTGCCATGTACTCCGAGTAGCAATTAGAGCTTTCTCCGTGGAATTGTCCCTTCCCCATACCTAGCATTATGTGGGGAATCCAGTTCCAGCTTTTATGTGCAGGGGTCTGTGGATTCATGTCCTGTCCCCTGGGGATTCAAAATCACAGATACCAAAGGAACTTACTGGAATAGGGCAGTTATCTCCTTGGAGTAAGCAGGTTTAATTTCTACCATCTCCTATGGATTTTCTTTATATTTCTGGCTCCTGGAAAAATTTTTTGGCTATTGAAATCAGCTTGAAATTTATAATTTTCAAAATAAATTTTCCTTTTCCTTTTATGATATCAGAATATGATTTGATTTATATTTTTTGGCTTCTTACATCAAATCTCCCCAACATTTTGAGTGTAAGAGTTCCATTTATGTCATGATTTGCATGGTTTTCATTTTCCTGTTTTTTTTTTTTTTTTTTGCTTTTAGAACTTTTATTATTAATGCAACCTAATACAGACTCCATTGAGAGAATATAAAGTCTGAAAAGGGCAACATTGTATAAGATGTGACACTTATTAGCCCTTTCTCACACACAGATCCTTGAAACCTTGACTGCAAGAACCAGTCACACCCTCTATGAAAATATCTGGAGGGAATTGTTTTGTTAGACTTCATAAATATAATATGTGATGGTTAATTTTATGTGTCAATTTGATGACACATAAATCCCAGATACTTGGTTAAGTACAGTCCTCTCTCTGCTTCTGCAGGTTCTGCAACCCAGGAAAAGATTAGCATTTGAATCAGTACACTGAGTAAAGAAGATCGACCCTCACCAATGTAGGTGGGCATCATCCAATCTGTTAAGGGCCTGAATAGAACAAAAAGGCAGAGGGTGAAATAATTTACTTTCTCTATGGGAATGAGCCCAGGACATTGTTCTTCTTGTGTCCGAGTAACACTTAACACCATCAGATCTCCTGGTTCTCAGGCGTTTGGACTAGGACTAGAAGTGCATCCTGGCTTTCCTGTGTCTCTAGCTTGCAGATATCAGTTTGTTAAACTTCTCTGTAATTTCATGAGCCAATTACTAATAATGAATGAAGAGAGAAAGAGAGAGACCAGATAGTCTCTTAGTTCTGTTATATGGAGAACCCTGACTTAAACACAGTAATAAAGACTAATTTGCCAATATTCAACTACAATATTCAATTACATAAATGTTTGTGTATGCTTATGTGTGTATATAATTTCTCTATACAATTAATGTATCAAATTAATTCACATACACACAAGATTCTCTTTACAAAGGTTTTAGTGTAACTATTTATAGTAGATTATAAAAGTACATAATTACTAATACGATATCAGATTTTTTATGTTTTGATGCAAGTGTTGGAAATATGGTAAGATACAGGTAATTTTATATACATATATGTGTGTGTATATACATATATGTATACATTTTAAATGAGGTATCTGTATCTAAATTTTATCATCTACAAAATGAGGATGATATAGCACATGATTCATAGAATTACTATCATGATTGAATGAGATTTAACATATGAAGCACTTAGCACCTTACTTGGATTAAATAATGCACACAAAGCATGATATAAATATTATTATCAATATTAAACAGTGATTGACATCACTTTGTTAAATATGAAGTTGATTACTTAGGAGTTAGAATGCAAAATATTTTAAAAGTTATAGTACATTCATTGGATAAGTTATCATACAGTTATAAAACATCAAATTTTCAAAGAATATTTGAATAACTTGCAAAATATTAACAATATAATATTAAGGATAAAAGAGACAAAACATAATATAACAATATGGAATTTCACACACACGCACACACACACATACACACATATTCCAAAATATTAAAATTGTTTTTTTTCCTTTTTGGAAAGTGGAATGTGAAAGATATTTTGCATTTTGCTTCTATAAATGCACCTGTAAGACCATCATAATGAAGCAACTAATTAGAAAAAAATATGTTGTCTTAAATTTTTAAAGCTCACATATGGAAGATATATTCTCTCACACATAACAGTATAATAATTTGAAATCTATAGTTTTCTCAAAAAACATGGCTCATTTCAGCTGGTTATATATTTAAAAGTGGTATGCAGAGGATGCTGTAATTCCATAACATTTTAAACAAATAAACAAATAAATAAATGCATAACTTATAGAGGGCCACATTCTCTATAAAAGTCAGAGAACCAGTCAGCTGAAAGGTGGTGGAACTTTTCCAACTTCCTGTCCCCAGTTTTTCTTACACAAATGTTTGAGAAGTTGAAGTATTTTGATCATTCTACAAGAATGTCCAAAGAGGAGAAATGGGTGCTCTTAGGATTTTAGTTTAAAGGTGTTGAAATTGTTACTTTCAGATATGCTTGTATTTTCTTTTTCAAAGGTAGAAAATTGTTTATTTCACTTTACCGGTGCTAGGACATGTATGGGACTCACACTTGAACTGCTGACCAGTTAATAAAGAATGCATGAAAAAGGCTGGAGTAATATGAGCTTTCCGCTTGACTATTCATTCTTTTATTCCATATCAAATTTAGTACTTGAAACTAATTATGCTCATCAAAGCAAAAAACACCAGTAAGATAATTTCATTCTCTCCAGACTCTCTCAATTTGCTGTAAATGAAAGAACTAAGGCAGAAAAAGCACATGAAAAAACCTTTTAAAAACTGGAGTAATGCTTGAGTAAAAGTGTAATAAATATGAAATCTACAGATTCCAAAATTTAAGTTAAAAATATCTTCTTCTTTTATTTTTACAGTGTTTTCTTTCTTTATATTTTTTTATTTGGAAGTTTAAAGCTCTGGGAAGTGAGAAGTATTGCAGAGAATTATGCAAGTGGTCATAGTTTTATTTGTTAAGAGTCTTCTAATAAGGAAGTTGAGATGACTGAAAATATAAATTTTGTTCAAAAACTTAAAGATGATTCATTCATTAATTCAACAAATATTTATTGAGTGTTTAGTCATTATAGGGGGCTGGGAATACAACAGTTACAAAAACAAAGTATTCCTGCTCTCATGGAGTTAACACCCCAGTGAATGGATTTGGGTGTTAGTGATGTTATTGGGATGATGAGGAGGTGCATATTCATTGTCACCTTTTACTTGTAGTTTTTTGGGGTCACACATTACATAGTCCCTGTATATCATGTGATTATCCATGTCATATTATTACTGTCTTTTTGTTTGTCTACACATGCACATACATACGTAAATGATATCCAATGAATGCAGGAACCAAATATTATTTATGTAACATCTTTATTTTTGAAAGCAACATAGTGGCTAGTACATGATAAGTACTTGATGTTTGTTGAGAGGTGATGGGCTAAAAACAAGAAACTTTGTTGGACAGATTAATCAGTACTACTTTAACTTCATTTTTCACATTATTTGCTCTCTACATTTTGGTTTAACCTTCATTTAAGTTTAGGTTTAAAGGATCCAATGCACGTGGCAGCAATGTTCAACGCAAAGAGAGCCACAACCAGAGCATCAGCTGAGCTGAGACAGATATAATGGATCATGGCCTTGAGGAAGCAGATGAACACAGAAGATTTTAGTGTGATGAGAATCTGCAGAGCTTAAAGGCAGCGACATGCATTGGCTACAAGCTGTGAGAAATGAGGAAGCAGTAACAAACACTAGAAGAAACACCTTTTTATAGCACACTCTAGATTTACGTTAAAATTTGAATGATATATATTTTAAAGGAGCTTATTGCAAACAATTTGGTCTGGCGATGTTTATTCTTAAGAATCACTCCTACCTGAAACTCTTACAGAAGTGTTGTTTCCATGCAGGTTACAAAGCTTGCTATTGTGACTTTGGCTTTGTTTCCAGTTAGTTTCAGCCATTTATCTTGTAAAACATTTCATGATGGAAGATCTTAGGCAATTATTTATTAAGTATACATTTTCCAACACTTTCTCTAAGGCCAAAAGGAATATAAAGTATGTTCAGAATGATTTACATTTTCTTTCTCCTATTTCTTTATTTTTTCTTGTGGCTCAGATTGTGAATAGAATTAACATTTTGTTTCCTAAATTTATAGATTTTTAAATTATTATTTCAATTTTTTTTAAGAAATCACTTTCCCTTGGGTAGATAAATTTTCTGCATACTAGCAATAAAAATCAATTCAGAATTATGCAAGATAATGTACCAGTTTTTCTTTATGCACAAATATTAAATATTAAACACAAATTATTTTTAAGAATCTTGAACCAAAAGTGCTATTGAATTTCTACAATAGCCAAAAATTGGCTTTAATTCTATTTTTTCTCAAGAAAAAAAGAACAGGAAAGTAGATATGATGTGGGGAGGAGAGCCCAACTAATGACTATATTTAAGAAACCAACCAAACAGAACATTTGATAACTAGAAATCAAGATGAATATAAGAAAACTGAGTATATAGAAAGTTAAACAATGAAAGGAAGGAAGGGAGGGAGGGAGGGAAGGAGGGAGAAAATTCTCCCTGCAATTATTGACCTCCATCATTTTCGGTATTCAGTACATTCCTGACTTGAAACTGTGTTATTGACTCTGTGGACCATTTCATCTCTTAACACTTTAAATTTGTTGACTAACACAAAATAATTCACTCAGTCTCAAATGCTATTTCTCTGTTTTTGTGGATTCCTATTTCTCCACCAGGACTACCAAGTTAGTTTGCCTCAATTACTCTTCTCTGCTCACTCTGCATAATCTCTGGGTAATATCATTCTGGTCTTCCACTACGAATCAGTCTAGTGCCAATCCTTAAATTTACGTCTGCAGTTGTAGCATCATAAAAGCTGTTCTTATGAGTCATTATCATCTGAACATCACACACACATCCATTTTAAATCCACCGCCCACCTTTTCACAGCTACCATTTTTGTTCAGGCTCATCTTTCTGATTTTAATATTTTTCCAATTTAAAAAAATATTTTCATAATCTATCCAATCCATCCTCTCACCACTTGCAACCTTTTGATGTCTCCATTATTTCCAGAATAAACTCAGATTTTCTCAGCATAGTATACAAAAGCTCCATGATGAATTCCTGACTTCTTTCCTAACCTTAGTTCCTATAATTTCTTTTACTATTTTCCTCTTTTCCACTCTTTAATTTTATGAAACTAGTTACAGTTATCTGAATAAAACAACACTAATGTTCTTTCACACAATGAAGAAATTAACCTCTTTAGAAGTTCTACATGGCAGTCTATGTAACCATTTATGTTCAAAAATTTGTCATTTTAAGAACTATAAATTAATTCAATCCTGCACTTTGAACCTATTTAAGGATTCACATACTAATGAGAAAGCATACTTGGAAAATCACATGTGCCAAGGGAATTAAGTAAATTTGTATGCCTCTGTTAAAATGTTTAAGTGATATTACTTATTTCCTTTTATTAAGACCTGCATATAGGCCGGGCGCGGTGGCTCACGCCTGTAATCCTAGCACTCTGGGAGGCTGAGGCGGGTGGATCATTCGAGGTCAGGAGTTTGAGACCAGCCTGAGCAAGAGCGAGACCCCGTCTCTACTAAAAATAGAAAGAAATTATCTGTCCAACCATAAACATAAATATAGAAAAAGTTAGCTGGGCATGGTGGCGCATGCCTGTAGTCCTAGCTACTCGGGAGGCTGAGGCAGTAGGATTGCTTAAGCCCAGGAGTTTGAGGTTGCTGTGAGCTAGGCTGACGCCACAGCATTCACTCTAGCCCGGGCAACAGAGTGAGACTCTGTCTCAAAAAAAAAAAAAAAAAAAAAAAAAAAAAAAGAACTGCATATAATACATAAATTAAAAAAAAAAAAATTAAGCTTGTCACTGTACAAATCCTAAAAAGCAACCTTATTCTATCCAAGCCAAACGATACAAAGTACAATTTCTAAGTACTTAAGATAAATGTATAAAGAACTTATAATTTCCTTTGGCTCATTTTCTGCTCTGTTGGTGGCATTAGGCCTGACATAGTTGATTGATCGTCCTTCGTGCTTTTATGAGAAGAATTAATGCCAAATCTTGGGCCAATGACCTAGAGCCCTAAACCCTTCATATCTTGTCCTTACTCCATGAATAAGAAATAAGAAGAGGAAAGCAATATCAGCTTATATGTCATTTTAAACTGATTGCTTTCTTTTATTTACATGATAACCAGTTAGATACAATTTTCTAGGGTAGAGTTATACAGTTTACTTAAATACATATGTTTAATAAACTTATGCTTTTTGATTCCAATATTAATATTTCTAAAAGCTGTACTTCATTTTTATTGTCACATACCATTTTAAATTAATTTGTTTTTACTTACTATAAAATAAAAAATATTTTCCCATTGTAAAAGAAAATAATGTCAAAGAAACGTATTAAGTAAAAAAGTTAAAGATCACACACCTCTCTTCTCCTCAACACTGCCTTGCAACATTTAAGGTATGGACACTTCCATTTTTGTTTATTTATAATATATATTTATGTTATATGTAATACATAGTATGTTCTGTAATATATCTGTGCTCCATAAATGACTATGGGGCTTTTCATGGAAAAGTCACAAGTTACCAGTTACTGTAAATTCCATTTAGAAAAAGAATGTTTGAAGGGAAAATTGAAAGATCTTAAACTTCTCTACCTATAAATTTATAATTAGGGCAGAAGTCACTGCCAGTATCATGAATGTTCTTAAATTTGTCAACATTCCCAAAATGTATTCATTCATTGGATATTTGTAGTATTTTTAAGTATTCACTCTATGTAAAACAATTTCCTATTATGGTATATTTTTGTGATTCCAAAGAGAATAGCATAGTCATTGAAATATCTTGTATGACTAGCAAGTGCCAGTGACAAAGAAAGTGTTCTATAAATGTTCTGATAAAACCTGAGATGAACTGAAAAAAAAAAAAAAAAAGAACTGCAGAAAACGCAAATCATGACCTTTCTTTCAATGTTGATTCTGGTTCCAGTAATTAATACTTTAGAACATAAGGTAAAAGGAAATGTTTTGTATTTAATTAATAAGAATTTCCACTGACTTATTTTTAAATTTTTAATTAAAGTCATCATATACTTTTTGATAAACATTTAAATATACAATAATATGTAGAATAGTAGTTTTACCCTAATGAGGTCACTGTTTACCAACTGCTTTCCCAATAGAACATCCATTTAAAATTACAGTATCAATTCAATAGGAAAATATGCTTCAGTTTATAAATTT
The DNA here is from genome assembly GCA_028533085.1 of Varecia variegata. Taxonomy (NCBI): domain Eukaryota; kingdom Metazoa; phylum Chordata; class Mammalia; order Primates; family Lemuridae; genus Varecia; species Varecia variegata. The sequence goes on from CM052436.1 coordinate 18,630,399, forward strand.
TCCAGGTCTGTAATCCCATGAATTGTCAATGAAATTGAAAAACAGTACCCAGAAGAGTTCATGAAAACATGATTTTTTTCATCTCTCAAATGCATTTTAAATATTACAAACCATTTCTCTTTCCTATGAAAATGAAAATACCGTGAAATGCCAAAATAAATGATGGTAGAGTATAATTAAATTAAAATATGGCCTTACCTCAAGCAGGGAATGCTCTCCTAAAAACTTTTACTTTTTTATAATTTGTTTTTTTATGCTACTGATTTACTTTGTTTGAATAGTCTATAATTTTTTCATCTTCTCATATGTTTTTTCACATTTATGTGTTATTTAACTAACCTTAGGGGCCCTCTCTTCTTTTGCCTTAATAACCACGAGGAACCAAATTTTTTCACTTATATTCCCTGGAGAAGGCAAAGAAAAAGAAGAGACATCTTTCACTCATAGTATCCAAACAATCCACATCTCCTGGCAACTGTTTATTTTTCTTTTTTCTTTTGATTTGTCATTCTTCTCTAATGTCAATTTCTAACAAAACTATAGTAAACAAATAATATTTGTTACTCATAAAAATAGTTTCAAAAATTAGCCTCCAGAATATTGCAAATGCTAAATATTTAAAGAATTAATTTGTAACAGTCATAGTCAGAGATCTCTTTTAGAAGAGATCTCCATTTTCAAATGTTAATCCAAAATATGCATTAAATCACAGCATAGAATATGTTTGAATATTTAACATGGCAATCATCTTGCACTTGTAAAAAACTCTGACTTTTAGAATGTAGCTGGCCAGAATTTGAAGACTGCTTTTATACTTAGGCTAATAAGAGCTTTTGAACTAAACATTATGCATTTCTGTTTTTATACGTGACCAAAAAAAAAAATTCTGGAAATAATGTGATTTATTTTAATAATTAAAAACATTGAAAGATTTTAATATTGAGTATTATTTTTAAAAAATTAGAAATTTGTGCAGTAGTTTTTCCAAAGGGAAACCAAAAAAAAAAAAAAACAAATTAGAAATTTAATAGTTCAGAGATATGTGAATATTATACCATTATGGATATAATGATATTTATAAAGGCACTTAAATTTTCATCACATATGGCATTTGAAAAATACAGAAAAGGTAAAAGTTATAAGAAAGTCTTATGTCTATTAAAATATATATTTAACAAGATAATTTTCTGCTGTGAATGTGTGTTTTCTAAATTTTTATTTTTATTTACCAAATTATAGAGGAGAGAAAAGTATATAAAATAATGTATATTTAAGAATAAAATACAGTTTATAATATATTTCAAATATTTGATATATTCCAGAAATTAATATAATTTATTAACCCATTTGTTTGCATTATTGGCACAGAACTATCAATTATTTGAGATTTATTGAGATTATGTAAGTTATTGATTTATTTATTTCAGATTTATAAATGTATTTAAATTTACTTTGATGATACACTAAACATAAACAATTAATTAGTATTGAATAATTATTATTTTCTTAAAATAGTTTTCTAAAAAAATTTTTTGTGTTTTATAGAACAGTTTTATAAAAAATAGAAGTGATAGACTATACTATAGATAAAATCAGGATGTTTCTGAATTACCATATTAAGAAAAATGAAATTTTTAAGTTAAAATTTTACATAAATTCATTTATTTTGCTAGTATGTAAAGAAAATGCTGATGCTTCACTTTTCCTCAATTTGGCACTTGTATGTTTCTTTAAGCTGGTTCTTATGCCTTTATAGTATGAAGATATTGGTAGTGGAACAATTTTTAATTCTGGTACAAGAAGTCCCAGGCTCACTGTGTAATGTCCACATCCCAGAATACAAGTCAGTCACTTCTCCAAAGATCTCTGGTTTATTGTACATGAAAATAATACTTACAAGCCAAATTTTGGACAGTATGTGTGATTGGTCACTGCTCATTCAGTGGACAGATGAGGTAAAATTATATAGACACACACACACACCATATTTTTAAACAAATACTGGGAGTATGAAAATGAGGTGATAGATGAAATTTAAGTTATAAAATTTTTATCACTATTTTCTAGTATGTCTACTATGTGAAATATCACGTGCTGAAGACATTTTGCATCCACATTAAAATATATATAAAGCCAAGGAAAATCTGTTAATTATTTTTTTGTAGTTACATTGTACTTCATAAACAATTTATAATTAATTTTCAAGATTTATGTCATTCAAGTTTAAAAGTGAAATACAATCTACTATCCAAATGGGACCCAGCTATAACCTAAAGGATTTCTTAAAAAATCTGATTAATAGCTAACCTTGAATTTATAGTTCAATATTTATCACTCATGCTTGAATCAGTTCCTATTCATCAAATGCGTGGTATGTGATAATTTGAAAAAGTCTGAAAAAACTCGTGAGTATAGCAAAGACTTTCCAGCACATATATGCACTAGTCATTATTCTAAGGACTTGCACATATCATGTTATTTGTGCTTAAGAATTTAATTGGCTAAATATTTTCCAGTTTTGCAGGTGAAGTAACAGAAATGTTCAGCACTTACAACCTATTGAGAACCTGATTCAGTAGACTTGGGGAGCTGCCAGGTCATACAAATTTTTAGTAAGCTTCATGGAAAGTGTACGAGTAAAGGAAATTGTCCTCACCTCCCTCAAATGTTGGATAATTTGAGTCTATATAATAAACTGACAATAGATTAACAGGAGAAAAGGTATACAAATTTATCTATGTGCCCATGTTCATGGAAGCTACACAAAATATGAGACTAAAAAAGGGCCAGATGAGTGAAGTTTTTAATACTGTATAGAAAGAAATAGGGTCTTGGAGCTTCTGGGAGGAGTTGACACTAGGCTATTGGGGTAGTGAGGGGAGGAAATGCACTGTGAACAGAGGTTTTCTCATTATGCAGATAAAGTCTCTCAGGTAATTGCTCTCAGAAAATCATGCCACATTGGTGTGGCATATTTTAATCTCCCCAAAAAGTCATGCTGTTGATAGGTTGTATCTGATGCAGAGAAAATTATAGTGTATTGCAGGGAATAAACAGATTATCAAGAAATTAATTCTTCATGGCTTCAATTTATATGAAATAACAATGGAAATTTTTTCTAATTTATTTTCCCTTTAAATATAAAACGCAGTATAAAGAAAAGAAAAGTTTGAAAGTATAAATTAAATAATTGCCTAAGTCTTTTTCATACTATTTATTTTTGAGAAACAAAATCAGGCTATAGGATCAAAAAACTGAATTTGAAGCCTAATTTGGCTGTCTGATCCTGATGAATATTTTTCATTTATTTACCCAGGATTTGCTGAATTTGTACAATGAGCAGGCACAGCTTTTTACACAGGGAAAGGAGCAATGTTCAAGATGGCTAATGTCCTAGGTTTAATTAATTTACATTTTAATAGGCAAATGATAATTTATAAATAAGCAAATATACCAATGAGACAATTTCCAAGTATGACAAATGTTATGAGGGAAATAAGGTGATAAGATTATGACTAAGTGGGTGGTGAATATTTAGTTTCAAAATAGCAGACAAGATAGAGAAAGGTGAACAGAGTAGAACTAGGTATTAGATTTGATATAGTTGATGTAGAGATAGAAAGTCTCAGAAAGTTTACTGGGTTTGCAGAAATGTGGTGTCATTTTAATTACTGCAATGGAGAAAATTGGGAAGAGTTCAGATTTGAATATATTTAACTTGAAGATGCCCATTAAACATTCAAATGAATTTACCATGAAGGCAGTAGGCAGTAAGTTTAGAGTTCAGACTCACTGACAGTACAAACATGTAAATTGTCAGCCTAAATAGAAGTATAAATATGTAAACTCAATTCATGAGTTTCCTCTCATCATGCTACAAAGAACTCACATTTTGATGCATTTCTTCCTACAAACAAACAGTGCTGTTAGATAAGTAGAAAGATAGAAAACAACAATTAAACAAATATTGATGAGCCCCAAAGCAACATAAACCTTTCTGCGTTACAGAAATGGAATAGAAACACATAGTGGTGGAAGTTGTGTAAAGGTGACTCTTTGTATGTGCTAGATTACATTTTCAAGAGAAAATCATGGACAAAGGGGAATAAAAATAAAAATCCCAAGAAGCAAAGAGACTGGCAATGTACTATCAACTGAAGCCAGACTTCCAGATCTTAATTGGAGGCTGAAAAAAAAAAAATGCTGCCAAATGTCCTGAGGATGAAAGGATAGGGAGTTTACTACATAGCCTTGCAAAAGGAATTTAGCCATAGGATATGCTAGATTTGTCCTTTGATGTGAAAAAAACTCTATTATGCATGTGTGTGCACACACACATACAAGAAAGAGAAAAGGAGAGAGATAAAAAGAAAGAAGGAAGGAAGGAAGGCAAGAAGGCAAGAAAGAAAGAAAGATGGGAGGGAGGAAGGAAGGAAGGAAGGAACATGCTAATACAATCCACAAATGGAATGTGAACTCATTTCAAATAAAATTTATTTTAAGGCCAGATAAAGATCTTGAATTAATGAAAAGATGTTTTTGAAAGATAAGTGAAGCTATTTGGAAGCTGGATTGGGGTGGGCAACATGTGTCAGAAAGGAAAAAAATAAAACTGGGGGAGAGATAATAGCTGAGAGAAATATTGCTTATAATTTTCCAGAATTAATAAAAAATGTGACTTCTTATATTAAAGAAAAACTCTTTATAAATTAACTACAAGGATAGAAAACTGCATTACAACAAATTCTCTCAAAGGAAAACTGTACTGGATGAATTAAAGAGGTATGGAAGACTTTATTCAAGACTATTTCAATGGATGTCAAGATTATTGCAATAGAGGAGAGAGACGGAATCAACTCACTTGAAACAAAAGACAGGAAGATTCTTAAGCGTTGGGGTGAGTTAATGAATAATTTAGGGATGAGATTGGTTAATGTGATTAGGCCATTGATGTTTGCTAATTGTAGCTTATTGAAATTAGTCTCTTATCAAACAACAGATATTAGAAAATAGGGGCACTATCTTTCAGGATGAAAGACTACATTTCTAAGGAATGGCTCCTAGGTCTTGAGAAAGATATTACTGGGCTAGAAAATTGACAAAAGGCTGGGAGAAAATATGCATCCCAATGGGGCAAACAAAGAGTTTATAATTGTGAGTTATCTCAAGGAAATGCTCTAAGAAAAAAATGTAAAGGCCCTATGATTAGGAAGAAACTTGACTAAAGTTTAGTTAAGCTAAGGGGAACTTTAATGCCATCTTGGTAAATTCAAAGAAAATAATCCTAAGACTAAGAGGAAAAAAAATTTCAGACCAATAACAAGATTTTAACACTAAATACAGTTTATCAAAGCACCACAGAAAGATGAAATGGGGGGGGGATATAATCTTAAAGGAAGAAACAAGAAGCAGGAAGAAACAGGAAGCAAAGAGCTTGGTAATCACATGGATAACTCTAAATAAGAACGGCCACAGAAAACAAAATCAAAAAAAAATTACTAATTTGTAGCAAGTTAAAAAACAACCGTGAAGGAACTGGCACCTATTCTTCTAAAATTGCTCCATAATATTGAAAAGGAGGGAATCCTCCCTAACTCATTCTCTGAAGCCAGTATCACTCTGATACTAAATCCAGGAAAGGACACAACGAAAAAAAAGAAACTGCTTATCAATTCTTCATGAACATAGATGTAAAAATCATCAACAAAATACTAGCAAACCAAATACGACAACATATCAGAAAGAAAATTCAACATGATTAAATGGACTTCATCTCAGGGATGCAAGGATGGTTCAACATATGCAAATTAAAAAATGTGAATTGTCACATAAACCAAATTAAAAACAAAAAGCATATGATCATCTCAATAAATGCAGAAAAAGCATTTGATAAATCCAGCACTCTACATGATAAAAACTCTCAGCAAACTAGGCATAGAATGAACATACCTCAAATCATAAAAGTCATATATGACAAATCCACAGCCAATATTATACTGAATGAGGAAAAGTTGAAAGCATTCTCCCTGAGAACTGGAAAAGACAAGGATGTCTACTGTCATTACTTCTATTCAGTATAGTACTGGAAGTCCTAGCCAGAGCAATCAGGCAAGACAAAGAAATAAACGGCATCCAAACCAGGAAAGAGGAGGTAAAACAATCCCTGCTTGCTGGTGATATGATCTTATATATAGAAAACTATAAAGATTCCATCAAAAGAATCCTAGAATTGAAGTCTCAGGTTACAAAATTAATGTATATAAATCAGTGGCATTTCTATATACTAATAACAATCAAGCTTAGAGTCAAATCAAGAGCTCAATACCATTTAAAATAGCTGCAAAGAGAATAAAATACCTAAAAATATGTTTAACCAAGGATGTGAGAAATCTCTACAACGGGAACCACAAAACACTGGTGAATGAAATCGGATATGCCAAATTAATGGAAAAACATTCCATGTTCATGGATTGGAAGAGTCAACATTTTTAAAATGTCCATATTTTCCAAACTGATTTACAGATTCAATGTAATTCTCATCAAAATACCAGCTTCATATTTCACATATCTAGAAAAAATAATTATAAAATTCATATGGAATCAAAAAGAGGCTGGACAGCCAGAGCCATCCTAAGCAAAAAGAACAAATATGAGGCCGGGCGCGGTGGCTCACGCCTGTAATCCTAGCACTCTGGGAGGCCGAAGCGGGTGGATCGCTCAAAGTCAGGAGTTCAAGACCAGCCTGAGCAAGAGCGAGACCCGTCTCTACTAAAAAATAGAAACAAATTATCTGGCCAACTAAAAATATATATAGAAAAAAAAGGTGGCGCATGCCTGTAGTCCCAGCTACTCGGGAGGTTGAGGCAGGAGGATCGCTTAAGCCCAGGAGTTTGAGGTTGCTGTGAGCTAGGCTGACGCCAGGGCATTCACTCTAGCCCGGGCAACAGAGTGAGACTCTGTCTCAAAAAAAAAAAAAAAAAAAAAGAACAAATATGGAGGCATCAAGTTACTTGACTTCAAGTTTATGGTAACTAAAACAACATGGTAATGGTATAAAGGTAGAAAGACAGAACAATGGAACAGAATAAAGAACCCAGAAATAAAACTGTATAGCTATAACCAACTGATTTTCAACAAAGCAGACAAAAGCATGCACTGGGGAAAGGATGCACTAATAATGTTGAGAAAATTGTACATCCACATGTAGAAGAATAAAACTGGATCCCTGATACTCATCATTTACAAAATTAACTCAAGATGGATTAAAGATTTAAATTTAAGAACTGAAATAATAAAAGTTTTCATTTTATTTCATTTTAGTTAATTTTATGTAGCTTCATGTGGCTAGTGTCCGCCTTATTAGACAGTGCAGTTCTAGAATATGTCTGTATAATAAAAACATATCTAAAAATAGAGTATGGCATAAGAGAAATAATAGATAATTGAAAGTGTGAAGTCTTTGAGAAAACAAGTGTAGAAGATATTCAGGTGTTAAGAGAAAAAATTGGATTTAAATGGACCTATTTATTTTTCTGTAACAATAAAGACAGGATAATTATGCAAATAAGCAAAATTATTATTAAAAAAACTACAGGCTGGGACCTAGGTGATAAATTGCCTATACATTTAGAGTTTTCTTTCTATTGGAGAGAAAGATAATAAATTGATATTTAAATAATATGAATCCATCCATCAAGGATAATGCCTTTGAAGAGGCCGATGTTAGGGTGGCCATTGATGTCTTCTCTGAGGAAGAGATGAAAAGAACAAAATCTTGAACGATACAAAGAAGATAGCTAATATGGATGAAGATCATTAAAGTGGGAGGAAACATGAGATTGACAAGTTCTGGGGACAGAACACAAATTGGCAGGTTTGAGACAGACAGAAGGACTATGTTGATTCCAGCAAGCAAGCGATGAGCAAACAGATGAGGTTGGAGATGTAGACTGCAAGAAGACCTTCTGAGATACCTTAGGTTTGCAAACCATGGAGCAAAGAGAAGTCATGTAAGAACTTTTATTACAGAAGTGACATGGTCATTTTTCAGTATTCATTTTCAACTAGCATTTATTTAGCGAATACTAGGTGTTCTGACTCAAGATACATTTAAAAAATAATTTCATAACTTGTTGATGGGGAGATTTTAGAAAGATAAGAATAGAAGCAGGCAAAACAATTCCTTCTCTCAGCAAATATTTATTGAGTAACTGCCATGAGGCAGATGCTATTCAAGACACTGGGAATATATCAGACATATTGCATAGTATTTCAACACCTCTTTCCTATTTTAAAACATTTTATCTCAAAACTAAGAGCTATAAGATTCACAGGCAAAAATTAATTTCAAGGAGAAAACAGAAGTACCTGTTATATATGCATATTAACATGCAGATATAGACAGAAGAAAAGAAGGAGAAGATGATAGAGAACAAGAACAAGAAGGGGTGGGGGAAAGAAAGAGAGGAAAGGAGAGAAAAAGTGAGTGAGGTGGAGGAGAACTAAGTCTAAAATAAAAGAAATTATTCCAAAAAACAAATGACAATGCTTGGTGCTGATGGTTTGTTTTGTGATGTTGTTGTTTGTATGTATGCCCACAGTGTTTGAACAATCAGATATATCTAGTATACTCTGGTGCTTTGTCTTAAATTCATTAACAAATCCCTGATGTAATTTTGCCTAACCCCTTTCTCTCATTCTGTCTCTTCTATTCACCTTCCTTTTTTTTTTTCCCTTTGGCTATTCTCCTTCCTTAGCACAGCCCTTGATGATTTTATTGACACCATTTTCTCTAGGAGTTGTTTTCATTTTTATCTACCCACTTACTTGAGAGTATCAATGACATTTGTCTCATAAAATTCTGAATCAATAACTCCTTTTTGAGATGGAAAATATTACTTATTTTAAATACATATTTCTCTTAATTTTAAAAGAAATTTAAATATAAATTGAAAAAATTACTCTCTCACATTTTACATCTCATTTATTTATGCCAGTGTTATCAAACATATTTTCTGTATACATCATGAATTTGCAGGTTCTGTCTTCTTGTTATTGAAAAGGATTTTCATCAAGTCCCATATTAAGAATAAACATTTCTGGTATTCGATTACTATGTCTTCAGAGTTAAAATGGATACCACTCAATTCAAGACAGAGTTTCTCTGTTGTCTATTTCTATTTTATTCTAAAGGTTCTATGCATTTCCTGTACCCCTTACATCAAATTTTAAGAGATTTCAGTACAGTAAGAAGAGAAAGAAATGAAGAAAGTGACATGTATCTCATTAAAACAGATGTCATTTAGGTTGGTAAAAGGGATGGCTTTTCTTATAGATTTTAAAATATTGACACTTTCTCTTTTCCAATTATGTTCATGTTGCTTTGAAATATCTGCTGCTTTACAATATGGAGATACCTCAAAGAGATACAAATAGATATACCATTTGATCCAGCAATCCCATTACTGGGCATCTCTCCAAAGGAACAAAAGACATTCTATAAAAAAGACATCTGCACTCGAATGTATATAGCAGCACAATTCACAATTGCAAAGATGTGGAAACAACTCAAGTGCCCATCAATATATGAGTGGATTAATAAAATGTGGTATATGTATACCATGGAGTATTAGTTAGCCACACAAAGCAACGGTGCTATAGCACCTCTTATATTTTCCTGGATAGAGCTGGAACCCATTCTATTAAGTGAAGTATCCCAATAATGGAAAAATAAGCACTACATGTACTCACCATCAAATTGGTTTTAACTGGTCAACACCTAAGTGCACATATAGCAATAACATTCATCGGATGTCAGGCAGATGGGAGTGGGGAGGAGGGGATGGGTATATACACACATAATGAATGCGATGTGGACCATCTGGGGGATGGACATGTTTGAAGCTCTGACTCAGGTGGGGCAAGGGCAATGTAAGTAACCTAACCATTTGTACTCCCATAATATGCTGAAATAAAAAAAGAAATATCTGCTGCTTTAGTTTCCTTCTCTAATTAAAAAAGCAATAACAATATTTCCCTGAAAAATTCTAAGACCCATTTGAAAATAGGTAATTTTCACATGTGTTGAATTTATCATCTCTATTATATTTAAAATAAATAACTCTTTAAGTCAATGTTTCAATACTATAAAATGGGAAAATGCACACATGATCTTGATCAGAGTTGGACTTGTAACCGCTTTATAAGGGTATATTAAGCAATTATTCATGATATGAAATTTACTCTTCAATAATTAATATTGGTCTATTTTAAAATATGAGTGCATTGGATCCAGGTTGATTCATAAATGAATGAATTGTTCCTTTTTTAAAAGTGAGTCACTGGTATATTTGAATTAGAATATTCCTCAAATGGACTCTAGTGACCTTAAATGCTCACTGAAAAATATGAGCAATTTAATCATTTGTAAGAGAAAGTCCATTACAATGCCAGGATAGAAGCCACAAAGAATTTTATGTGAGGATAATGCATGTCTTAAATCGAACATGAACATCCTGAAAGTAAGTATAGTCAATGGAGCGATTCTGTAATGTTCTCAGTTGGAATGATAATCAGGTCTCCATTTACATTTTCTAAAAGCTAGCGTAAAATATGCACAGTATTTACCAGTGCCCTTAATTGGTCCCCAGAAACCTCTTGGTATTCTGCCTCCATCTGGATCACTCACTTTTAATCAGATCATATATGTATTAATAGGAAAAACATTATACATTGATAATTATATGGTGTATTCAAAAAAATAAGCAAAGTATTTAATTACGTTATTCTCTCCAAAGGACTAAAGTAGAGTTGAAATTAACTAACATCAGTTTTTTTAGTCATTTTATGCACTAGTAAATAAAACATGAGCTTAGTTTCATATTGTAAATAGTTTGAATTTTATCTCTGCAATCACCAAGAAGGCAATCTCTCTTCCTAACTAGAAATCTTCTACCCAACATTAGAAAAGGCTAATAGTAATTGAATAAGGAAAATATTAGTAAAAGTAATATCTAGATCATCAATTTTTACAGAGACTAAATGAGATTAAATGAGAGAATAAACACACAGATTTCAATTAATTTTTCTTTTAGATGCAGAAGTTTTCACACTTTTCACACTTAAGGCTAAGTGCACATTTATGGCCTATGCCCAGGTGAGGCTCAGTTTAAGTCTCTTGTTCTAAAGACCTATCCAGTAAGGACATCTTATCATTTTCAAGAGTTCCAATTGGCATGATAAATGAATACATATGAATGTTAAGATAACTAGAATAGCTCGTTGTGCACAGTGCCTATACATATTAACTTATGTTTTTTATTTTTTATATGGATAACTGGCTGTGTCTGTTCAAAGTCTATTGTTTTCTTACTAATTTGGGATACCATCTCTGTCATGTATCTAGTTGTCATGTATTTATACTTCTCTCTCTGAGCCATATACTCTATTTAATAGATCTTTTATTTATCTGCACTAATATTACACTTTGTAAAATTATTAGAGCTTTATTATATATCTGCAATTACAAAAATTCACTCATCCAATTTTTCCTACTTAAAATATTCTTGGCTATTACTCTTCTTTTGCCTTTCCGTATGAAATTTAGAATTAATTTGGCAAGTTTCATCTTGTGAGCTTTAACTAAAATTTCATAAATTTGATAGATTAATTTGGGAAAAATTAATGTATTCTCTCCTGTTCAAAGACATATCAATTTCAATATTGATCGATAGTCTTTAAATATTTATTTATAATATTTATAATTTTCTCCCCTATGGTCTTATACATATAAGATGTATTTCTAGGTACATTGTAGTTTTGGTTTATACTATAAATAGCCCCTTTTACAGTTTCTGTTTTCTAGTTGCTTCTGGCATATGAAAATATAATTGAATTTTGTATGTTAATTTTACATGAAGTAAAATTAATAAACTCTTTTATTGATTTCAATATTTTATTTGTAGATTACACTGAATTATTGAAGTATAGAATGACATTATTCATAAATAATGACATGACAGTTTTGCTTTTGCTTTTTGAATCCTCATACCTTTTATTTCTTTTGGATAAGACCATCGGTATATTGCTGGATAGAAACAGTGATTTTGTCCTCATATTAAACAGAATTCTTTTAATGTTTCCACATTGAGAGCTTATTGTAGGATTTGGTCTATACATTTCATGTGTTTCAAAATTTGGCCTTTATTTATAGTTTGTTAATCGCTTTTATTATAATTGGTTGAACTGTATCAAATATTTTTTTCTGCATCTAAGAATGTTTAATGTAATATATTTTCTAATACTAAAACCCATTCTTAGAAAAAAACAACTTTTTAATAATTTCCCATAATTTGAGAAATGCTCTTGTTATGAAACTGAAATTGTTCGGCCAGAAACTAAGAAGCATCTAAGATGATGTCCATCTCATTATGTATCTTCTGACTCAGATCATACCTTTATAGTTCTCAGCAGTAACAGCATCCAGAGTAACATTTAAATGCCTTTTCCTCATACCCAATATCACACAGAGTGACACCATAAGAACCAAATGGTTACACTTTCATATACAATGGAGTGATACCACAGGAAGTTGAACTCTGAAATTATGAATCTTAGAGTTTATATAGTCATTGAAACACCTGTCCCTCTTCCCTTCTGGAAAAAAAGAAAGAGTTTAATCTCTTTCTCTGTAACATGAGCCAATCTTTTCGCGGGTAATAAGGGCATTGTCTCTGTGCCAGAACATGAGCATTTGGGACCAGGAGAGATGAGAAAGTTGTACTACCTTTTGAATGGGAGCAGTTGGCTCTACCATAAAAGATATAATTGGCTCCAAGTTTAATACCTGTAAAATATGAAGATCAAATATTTAGGAGGGAGAGGCATATTCTCTACCTTTATAGAATGCTAATTTTTGTTGCTTAGGATGGTGAACCTCTGCAAGAACAACAACGAAATCCAGTTAGAATCACCATTCAATAGAACCCTGCCTCCTAAAGGCAGAAACCAGACCTAATTTCAGCTAAGGCACAGGAATGTGACTTAGTCTTTGCCAGTTAGAGGCATCCAGATGATATTTTATTTGGGAAGAAAAACATGAAGCATTAGATGCTATTTATAATCGATTCCTGGCATAACTGTTAAAATTTTGTAGGAAGACATCTGATTTTTAGAGGCCATCGACACGTACAGAGCTCTGTTATTAACCCACTGTGCACAGGGATCACAGTAGCAGGTAATATTATCCTTGGGTTCAACTTTCTAGTTTTCTTGGGGGTTCTGTAACCTACTCATTATACTTTAAAACATTAACTGGGTAAAAAGTTTAATCTACATATATTATTTCACTTTGTAAATTTTGATTCCTAAGTAATCTTATTCTTACTCTTTTTGTTTGCTTAGTATCTAAATGACTAAGCAAATATGATAAAATATCCCAGAAATATAGTAGCTTTGTCAATTACTCGAATATATAAATTAATATTTTACATTGATATTCTTAAAATGTCTTTGTGTTCCTATCGACAGGTTCAAAGTTACTTGGACTATGTCTTCTTGATAATTTTTTCTTGTGCAGTAATCTTTATCTTTTATAAATTTTTGCAGTATTTCTATCGCATTTAACAGTTATTAGGATTCCCCAGCTTTCTTTTGACTTATGTTTGCTCTTTATTTACATTATTTTCATATAAAACTTGTGATACCTCTATATAGCTTTTATTACATGATCTTCATGATCTTGTTCTTGAGAAGCTACGTTTCAGTCTATTTATTGCGTCTTTTTGGTTAATGTCTTTTATCTCTGGTGACTTTTACAAAACTTTTTTTCACTTTAGTGTTCTACAATTAAAATAAGTATCTATTATGGAGGTGGTTTTGGTGTGATGAGATATGATTATTTTGTGTTAATTATGCTTGGAATTGCACTTATGAGAATCCATGTATTTCACAAATTCCAGAATATTTTAGAAAATTATAGTTTGAAATATTGCCTACCTCTGTTTTTATACCCCTTTTAGTGTTCATCTTGGACAAATGATAAAACATATGTTTATAACCTCCATGTTTTTCAATCTCTGTTTCACGTTTTTCATTTCTTTTTCTCTGGATAATTTCTTCCTATCTATTTTACAGTTCAATAATAATTTTTCAAGTGTATGTAATTTCTATTGAAACTATCTACTGAGTATTTTTTCCACTTTATTTTCAACTTCAGTCCTGTAATATATTTTTTTAAGATTTCATTTTTTATTTTTAGTCCATGCTTGTACTTAGTCTATCTTACATTTTTTCTCTCTCTATGTATGTATATGTAGACATAAATTTTGTTGTAAGAGTCTTTTGGATATAATTCTATTTATTTTTCTTTTTATTTTTAGTTATAGCTGTTATTTCCATGTGTTTTCAATATGTTTGAAAATTGAAGTTTATCTTACATGGTTTTGTTTGTGGGAATGTTTCAAGACCTGTATTTTGGGTCTGTCTCATCAAAGAGGTTTTGCCTCTATTGCTAACAGATCCTCCAGGAGATTTACCATGTTAACATAAATTTCTAGGCTTAAGTTACCCCATCTATGAAGGTAATGTAAATTTTAACTTTAATTCTGAAATATGCTAGGCCAAAGTTATATCATAGGGCCTTATTGTTTTTATTATTATTAGGTAATTTTCAATCAAGTTGAAGAGAGACACATTTCTTTATTCTCTATTCTTGCTAGTGGATGGCATCATTCTAGTCACTTTTTCTTGTGTGAAATCTAGTCCTGGTTTTATCTAGGAGTCTTATTTATATAGTCCACAATCTTGCAGAGTCCCAGATCTCATCTTCTGTCAAATAACTGCTAAAACATTAGCCTCTTTCTTCCTAACAAATCCAGTCCCTGTCTAATATCTCCTTTACTTTTGAACACTAGGTTTACATATGGATAAATATAGTTACTTTTTGTTATTTGCTGTAATTATGTTCTATAAATTCACAAACATGGAATTAACAAATACTGAACCATGCTTCTAGGGGAAATACAGGGTTAGTTTGTTGTTGTAATCCTCTATTCACAACATTTCCATCAAAAGATTAATCTATAACCTTGTTTTATGTGTGTTTCTGTTTTGAGACACCTTATTTAAAATATAGTGTTGATTTGTGAACACTGAACTCAAGCCCACAGCACTATAACTCATGACTAAACAAAGCTGATCCAACACACAGTCAGCCCTCTGTTATCTGCAGGTTCCACATCTGTGAATTCAACCTGCCATAGATGGAAAATATTTTTTAAAAATATAACACCACAGCAATAAAAAATGATACAAATTTTTAAAAATACAGTATAACAACCATTTTCATTGTCTTATGAGTAATCTAGAGGTGATTTAAAGTAGATGAGAGAGCATGTGCATAGGTTACGTGGAAATACTATGCCATTTTACATAAGGAACTTGAGCATCCCAGGATTACAGTATCCGTGAGGAGTCCTAGAACCAATCCCCTGCAGACACCAAGGGTCAACAGTATTTTCTCTATAAGATACATCATAGTCTTTTATGCTTAGGAACCATGGACAGCATTTCAGCCTTTGCTGAGGAGGCCATTTTAAACAGCAATATCACCAACAAAAAGCACTAAATAAACTGAAAAAATGGTCCTTATTAATGGTATAAAAAGCTGAAGCACGAAAGTAGAGCATTACCTTCTTTGACCTCAACTGGAATGGAAACATGCACATTGAGAGACTCAAATTTTTATTCCGCACATGTTCACAAATGACCAGGAAAGGACAAGTATTGACCTTAGAGATTACAAATAAATTTTTGCAAGTTGGAGAATTCACAAATATGGAATTCACAAATAATGAAGTGTGATGTAGATAGACAGCTATAGATGTAGGTATATGATGTACTGGAATTTCCAATTATCTATAACACCACAGTGTTAGAAATAATAATCTGAACATGTGTTTTGTACTTTTAATAAAAATATCCAGCCATGAGATCAGTATTATAAACTCTCATACATTTCTGCTAGAGTAAATTGATATTTTCTGGAAAGTGACTTGGTAACATGTATTGTGAACTTGTAAATTATTTGTTCAAATTAATTTAATAATTACCCTTCTGGGAAATCAATCCTAGCAAATTCTCAGAAATGTGAATAAAAATTAAGGTACAGTTGATCCTTGAACAACATGGGTTTGAACTGCCTGGGTCCACATAAACACAGATTTTTCTTCTCTCTGCCACCCCTGAGAGAGCAAGACCAACCTCTCCTCTTCCTCTTCCTACTCAGCTTATTGAACATGAAGATAATAAGGATGAAGACCTTTATGACAATTCACTTCTACTTAATAGTAAATATGTTTACTCTTCCTTATGATTTTCTTAATGACATTTTCTTTTCTCTAGCTCACTTTATTGTAAGAATACAGTACATAATACATATAGCATACCAAATACGCATTTATTGACTGTTCATGTTATTGGTACAACTCCCAGTCAACAGTAGGCTATTAGTAGTTAAGTTTTAGGGGAGTCAAAAGTTATACACAGATTTTCAACTCGGTGGAGATTCACTACTCCTAACCCTTGCATTGTTCAAGGATCAACCCTACAGACACAGTCACTGTAGCATTAAATTTACTCTAAAAATGTGGAAAGAAATAAAATGTCCATCCACAAGATTATGCTTACATAAATTAGATTTATTCAAGTAAAAATTACTGAGTAGTTAGCGTAGATTATTTGAAAGTAACTTAAATTTATTACTATGAGAATCTTTTTCTGATAAAAAATAAGGTGAAGTAATATAAATATTTGTAACATGATCTAAGCTATGTGAATACTTTATAGAAACAAAATAAAAAATATTTATAATAATTGCTTATAGGAGTATATTTTCTATATTATGTTTTATTTGTTTTTATAAGTGTACATTTATTTACTAGTTGGGCAAAATTAGTGGATAAAATGGAATGTATAATTGCTTTCAGGAGAATAATGTTTAGATATTTATTTCAAGTCCTTGCTGATAATGATAGCTTTGGTGATAGTAGATGTTAATGTATGTGCTTAACAGTATCAAAGAGTGTCAGAAGAAAACCACATGTGAGATTGACACAGGAATTAAATTTGGAAAGGATAGCACATGGAGAATATTTCCTCTACTGCATTATCTCATTTGTACTATAACTCTAAAATGTAAAATATCTTCACAGAACCACAATGCGATGAAGTTGAACAAAGGATTTTTAATAAATTCCTATTCTTAAATCAAGAGATATAGTGTTCTTTCTCTCTGTGCATACTAAAAATCTAAATAACCATATTGATTGTGCATAGTATGTTCTAAAAGGGATAATTATGACATACTGTGTGTGTGCAAGAAAATTTACATTTCAGCAAAGAGACCCAAACATTATTAATGAGTTATTCATGAAATAACTACAGAATCACCTTTGAGTTGATATAGTTTAATGGACATGTGACAATTGTCTTAAATTTTTGAAGTTTCCATTTTAAATAGATACTATTCACAAATCTGTTGTGAGAAAATTGACTATTACTTTAAACGATCTGAGCAAAACTTTATAAGAAGAAATGAATTATAATTTTATAGAAGAAAGAAATGTTTGTTTAGTATGTTATTTTATGCTTTAAGTTATGGTTTGTTAAGAGGTCCTACACATAGTAGACAGTCATTAAATATTTTATTTCTATGCATATTATACCAGGTACAAACATATTTCTATTAAAAATTGATTCTCTAAGGAAATCACTTTGCCAGCAGGTAAGAAACTAATTAATGCTGAAGTTTGCTTTTATAGCAGTGTCTGCTATTACAGAGTAGAAAAAGAATGTTGTCAAAAATTATGTAGAAAGTAATTTTTAAGAATTGTCAAAAGAAGTGAAGAAAGAGAAAAATATGTGGAATTTAGTTAACATAGAAGTTAAAAATTAAAAAAAATATTTTGAAAGAATATGTTGTTTTGTTGAATATTTTAACTATTTCTATTACCTTTTTGTATATTTATAATAGTTAAGTCCTACGAATTTATTAGCAGATATTAAAAGTTTATAATTTAAAAATAATGGTGTATCTTTTTTAATAAAATAGATTTGTGACATAAAATAATTCCAAAAACAGAAAGACGTTTACTTGAAAGAAATAAAACTGAAAGTTTATTCTTTAGAAGCTCTCTAGATTACTTTTATATAGTGTGCTTAAAATTTTTCTTAGTCTCATTTCTCTGTTGAAAAATATGTTAAAATTACTTACTGAAGAGTAAAGATCATAAGTCAAAAAAACAAGGAAACACATTTCAACATATAATTAGTTCAAAATTTGTAAACAGAGATGAAAATTTGGAAATTAATTTAATAAGATTGGTGTCTTTGGAAAAAGAAACAATAATTTTTATAATTTCCATGTGCACTTAATGTTTAGAGTTGTTGCTTCCCTTCCTTTTTAATCAACCATCTTCTTTGTAACAATACCACTGGTCTTCTGGGAAGTACTTTACACCAAAATTATTTTACTTACTATTCTCAGTATTTTTTTCTTAAAAGTATTATTAGTATCTTAGCTGGGCATGGAGACTTGTGCTTCTAATCCCAGCTACTAGGGAGGCTAAGGCAGGACAATCACTTGAGCCTGGGAATTCAAGGCTTCAGTGAGGTATGCTCATGCCACTTCACTCCAGCCTGAGCAACAGAACAAGACCCCATCTCTAAAATAAATAAATAAATCAGTCATATTATTAGTGTCTTATAAGAAATACAATAACCCCAAATCTGCATCTACATATATTAAGCATATTATTTTGTTCTCTTAGAATTAGGCGATTTCTTCCTTGACTATTATTTTCTGAAATTAGGTGACTTTATGCCAGAGACACTACAACCTTATTATTAAGTTTTTCTAGGGACATTGGCCATTTTACCAATTTATCTGTAACTTGGGGTATTGCTAGTTATATCCTGGCCAGAAAATATCATTATAGATGAACAAATGCTTTTACTAGAAAGTGCTCAAATTATTCAGACTGTATTTTATGTATAAATTTTGTAAATAATTTTATGATCACATTTTGACTTGGGCTTTTCAAACCTTTGCTACTATTTCTTGTAGTTCTAATTTATTTATCTTTTGCTATTATGATATCATACACACACACGTGTATGTGTGTGTATGTGTATTGATTTTTCTCCATGGTTCCTGTCTCATAACTCCCATAGCCTTTGTGTCTTTTGTAATAATGCTGGGACACTAGGCCCCAGAAGCAGGCCTCAGAATACAGAATGTCTCTCTTTAAACTTCTCCTGTTCTCCATTCATCTGTTCCTCTTTCTCCTCAAGGTAGGAATTTTTTCCTACCTTTCTGTCTTAGAGTTGGCCATAAAAACTATTCTCTGACCTAACTTGCCTTATTACAGGTTATAAGATATAAGACCCTCATTTCAGAAGGGGCCTTGCCCCATACTCCAGAGGAAGGAATGCTACCCAGCGAGGTCAAGAAGAATATGAACAGACAGGCCTTGCTGGATTTCCCCACTCAGCCTGTTAGTATTAGATCATACCCTTTTTGTCCAGTTGCATTCTTCATGGTTGTTCACACCTCAGTGATGCCTATCCCTGTCCAACAAAATCTCCATAAAAGGCCCAAAGGACAGAGTTCAGAGAGCTTCTGGATAGCTGAACACATGGATGTTCCTGGAATGTGGTTCCCCCTGGGGAGAACATGGAAGCTCCATACCTCTACCCCATACCTTGCCCTGTGCATCTCTTCATCTGCTGCCTTTGTAATATCCTTCATAATAAACTGGTAAACCTTAAGTATTTCCCTGAGTCTGAGAGCCACTCTAGCAAGTTAATGGAACCTAAAGAGGAAGTTGTGGGAATCCCAAGTTATAGCCCCTAGGTCAGAAGTACAGATAAAACAACCTGGGGCTTACGATTGGCATCAGAAATGGGTGATAGTCTTGCGGAACTGAGCCCTCCATCTGTGGGATCTGACACTATCTCTAGGTAGATATTGTCAGAATTGAATTGTAGGACACCCAGCTGGTGTGCTGCAGAATTGATTACCTACTTGCTGGTGAGGACAAATCCCCACCATCTGGTCACATAAGTCTTCTATGTTGACTGTTGTGGTGTGAGAGCAGAGGAAAAACAGTTTGAGTTTTTTCCCAACACAGCTATAAAATGTATTCAAAATATAATAAAAATATTGCAGAATTAATATAGTCTTTTCAAAGGAATATTTTGTTTGACTTGCTATATCATTTATGCTGCAGCACAAATTTTCCATCATCAACTGTACTAAAGCTCCTAACATGGTTTTAAAACTTCTCCTGGGGTTATAAAAAATGTAAGCTCAGTTAACTTTTTTATTTCACTGCTGATCATATTAACAATGCCAGATGAATCTTGCTGTCCACAACATTGAGCAATCGTATAGCTTTGCCAAAGACAAATGTTATATGTAATTTGAAGGTCAGGGAAAGTGATACAATAGTTGCCAAGAAGCACTTAATATCACTTTACTCTTAATCATCTTGTCTTAGAATGAAAACTTAAGAAGTTTAAAGAAATCAATTATAGAGATAAGGAGGCTAAGTGTGTTTTGGGGAGAGACATATCACTGTTACATTTACATGATACTGAATTGTCTTGAGATGAAGCCACTTGGAGAAGGAAATAAATCGATTACATTCTCTATTCATGCATTTTACTGTTGTTAAGAAAATAAAACATATCTATTGCTGAAGTTTTGTGCAATAATAAGTAATAATGTCAACAAACCCTAGAATACTATGAATAGCTAATGAGAGCTTTCTTTCCACTTCAGGAAAGAACACTTACAGTCATTTCTAATCTTCTTATTCTTTTATAATTTTGTCTTTCTTAATTGAGTTTAAATGTTGATATTGATTAATTGGCATGAACTTTGACCTAATAATTTAAAATATTCAACAGTTTTCATGGACTTAAAATATCCTAGTTTAAAATATTTCACTGTCTCATATACCATACACTTATTAAGATTTGACATGTATTTGCTAATTGGAAAAATAAAGTTAGATCCAATATTCTCTGTGTTGTGAGATAGTGATTCTTTTTTTTTTTTTTTAATATGGAATGGCAGCACCAAAAAAGAGAAAGTCCTGTTGAGGCTCTACTAAATAAGGTTGTTGTATAATTGTTCTTCCTACTTTGGGCTCCAACATTTTAGCTACAAACATACTTAGGCATTTCTATTCCCTTGAAAATATATCCAGTGATTCTTTTTACTTTGCAACTGAAAGTGACTTCATATATTAGTAGTGTCAGAAACCAAAGTATGAAAGAAATGCACATACAAACTAGAAATAGTATAAGGTATTCCCTACAATGTAATGTTAGTTATCTCTACCAATCTTTTCTTTGAGGAAAATCGGTGTCCTATTTGTTTAACGGGTAGCCTTTCTTCTTTCTTTATGTTATTTCTAATTGATCTATATCTGTGTCTGATATCAGCCCTTGTCAGACTGTACTAGTTAGAGGGAGATTTGTTTTTTTAAATCGTTCAATATTTTATTTATAAATTACGCTTTCACTATTCTCTAGTCTTGTTTGTTGTTCCTACCACGTGCATCCAGACAATAATGCAATTTGAGTGATTCCTTTGCCTGTATACCACTTTCTTCTAAAAGTGACTGTTACTCAGTTTCTGATATGGCTAACATGAAACTTCTCCTTGATTATGCAATATGAGAACAATGTGAAGTTGAATGCTATTTTAAATATACTCGACATGTTCAAAATTCCCATTTTTCAATGTGAGGAAGCTGCCATGTGCTCACCAATACCTATTTCCACTTTTTGGACTCACAACTAGAACTATACTTCCCTCCCGGCCTCCCTTATAGATGCATGTGTCCATGCCCTATTACCTGACAGGGTTATCTGCCATCTTCTTTACTCTGTTTCTAACTTGATATAGATAAATTTGGGAGCCTAAGATGGCACTGGTTCAAAATAGCAGGACGTGGATCTCTGGACACCTGATCAAGCATTCCCATTTGGACTTGACATGAATAAGCCACTGAGGTATTTTTTGATTTACCTTTTCAGTAGTAAGATTTATACACCTAATACGGAATTTGTCCCAACAATGAAGTCTTGCTACAGTAAATTCCTAAAATACAGAACATTGTTTAGCATTAGGACAAAGAAAAAAACTGACATTGAATCAGTTAGTTATAAGAAAAGTGGTTTAGAAAAAGTAATCATGTTGATTTTTAATTTGTCCTTTTTTAGGAAGGCATTATGTGGGAGAGATGAGTTCAAGAAATAATTGGCTAGGTTGTTGGCAGCAATGAGAAAGGCATAAAAAGTACACAGAAGTTTTAAGTAATGAAGTCTTGGAAAGAATGAATGCTTTTAAATGCCAAATAGTAAGGATAACTCTGAAAGAAAACTTGAGAAGAAAAGGACCATTAAAGCTCAGCTGTTATAAAGAGCAGATGGATAAAGAACCTCCACCCACTCCCAAATTAGTATCACAGGTAGCCTTAAGTTAGCTGTCATTAAAATGAGAGACCGTGACATATGAGTTAAGAAATAAAGCAGACTTAACAATTATGTTTAAGAGAAATTTTGGTTATATTACTGGCACATGAACTGATTAGAGACAAAAATAAGAATCCTACAAGTAATCAAGGAAAGTACATGTCCAAAAATTACAGAACTTAAACTGTACAAAATTACAAAACTTAAACTACAAGAACATTTAGCTCTTTGGAATTAGAAGAACTTTTAAGCTCCCAAATACTCACTACAGGTATAACCACAAATGGAAATGTACTAAAAAAAAAAAAAAAAAAAAAAAAAAAAAAAAAAAAAAAAAAAAAAAAAAAAAAAAAAAAAAAAAAAAAAAAAGCATAATCTGCGAGTGAAGAGAATCAATTATGCTTTTATTAAAACGTTGTGACAGTTCAAGAGGACAGTTCTACATGGCGGAAGTAGCCTAAAGAAGTTATAGGTTAAGATAGAGTCAGTTTATTTCAAGAATTTAGCACTGTTCAAAATCATAGCAGATGTGAGGAACTTAGATTGCATTAGACATGGGACAGGATTCAGTAAATGCAAGACTAGGGCCACAGTTTAGCAGATATTAGTTGGTCAAGTTGAGTTTAACAAGAGGAGGGAGAGGAACAGTCTCTAGAGTTAGTGGAAACTTTTCAGTTTATCAGCCTCTTTTGTAAAGCATATGTGATGACCAGAGGGTAGATTGTGGTTGAGTGTGATGTGTTCACCCCCAAATCCATTTCCTCCTCTTTCTGGAAGCACAGCCATACCACATTTTCTGTCTCTCCCAGTTCCTTGTGGACATAGAACATACCCTATATCAATATGTTCTACCTCAATGTCTGGCCCTTAGAAACCTCCCACCAGCAAATTTCCTTGTTCTTTCCCCTTCTGGCTTGATGCAGATAAGCACCGGGTTCTTAAAACCCAGAAGTTAAAGACAGAGGAATCAAAGGTGAGAGCAGCTTTGGGTGCCTGAATTACTGCTTGAAGAAGTACTTTCTGTCCATCAAGAATGCCCATTTGGATTTCATGGGAGAAAGAACTAAACCTGTATTGAGTTAAACTATTGAGATTGTGTAGATTACCTATTTCAGCAGACAACTGTTGAATGATTGCATAATACCTGCACTCTTTTCTATCTCAGTAATCTGAGTGCCCTGTGTTCTGTCATTTGCATCTTCCGTTATGATTCTCTATTGTCTGACATTGTTGCAGTTTTGGAAAGTGTTATACTGTATTGGACAGAAAAGAAAATTCATGACTGGAGTGTTTGGGACAGAATATTTACATCCCTCTTCAGGAAGAATTGTAAGTACTGCTATTGTCTGAATACTGTGTACCCCATCTCCCCTAAATTAATATGTTGAAATCAAGTCATGAATGTGATGGTATTAAGAAATGGGGCCTTTGGAAGGTGATTAGGTCATGAGGGAAGAACATTCATAAGTGGGATTAGTGCCCTTATAAAAGAGACCCCTGAGGTGTATCTATCTCTTTTCACGGTGTGAAGACACTGCTAGAAGTCACCATCTATTATATGAACCAGAAGCTGGGCTCTCACCAGGCCCTGAATCTATCTTCTGGCACCTTGATCTTGGACTTCCCAGCCTCCAGAACTGTGAGGTATAAATTTCTGTTACTTTAAAAGCTATTCAGTTTATGGTATTTTGTTATAGCAGCTCAAAAGGATGAAGATAGGTACTATGCTCTTTCTTATTTAAGTACCCCCATCCCTGCAACATTTTTGTAAGGCTATGCAACCATGTATATACTATTATTTGCAACCTCCATTGATTGCCAGGTAGTGCTTTTACTTTGATATACAATGATAAGAAGTATTCTCATTGCAGATTCAGTTCAGAACACTTTTCTCTTTTTCTTTCCTCCAGGCTTCTGACTGATGCATTTAGCACACATAGAAGTGATATTTGACCTCATTCTCTATCACTTGCCCCTCATCCATAATTCCAGCCATGGTGACATTCTATCCTTCTTCACGTATTCCAAGGCCACTTCACATAAGGGATATGGTACTATTTACTCTGTCTGGAAGATTCTTACCCCTCATTGTTATGGGGCTGCTAACTTTTGACCATGCAGGGCATAATTCAAATGTTAACCCAGAGATTCCACCCCTTTCTTGAAGTACCCTCTAGTTAATCTCAATCTCATGGAACCATTTTAGTACATTTTTAGCACTAATTCTCTGAAATTATTTACTTTACTTATTTGTATACTTATTGACTAAGCATCATAAAACCAACACCCTATCTGCATAGCCACTACTATATTCAGGACATTCAAAAAATGTCATAGTACCACAGTATTAAACCAAAATGGTGGTTAATATACATTTTGGAATGAATGAATGAATACGGTATTGCAGATAAAGATGTATTCAAGACAATAGTTTGAAATTGGGCTTTCTCACTGTCCCTAAACATTGTAGACTGAATTGTCTATTTACTTGCAGATGTAGCTGCTGGAAAACCACAGGACCCAATGCATCAGGCCATGATTCATATTCTTAACTTCTTAAAATCCAGTCCATCCTACCAATCTGAATGGCCGACATAGAGGGAGAGAGGCGGAGAAAGGAAGAGGAAGCCAGAACCAATTGATTCTGCTGAATATCAGCAGTGACCTTTACTCAGCTATCCCTTTGGATAAGTCACTAGTACTCTTATGTTGGGGAGTGAGTGGGTAAAGGATTTGGGCATATATTATGAAAGTCTCTCTAGGGAATTCTCTCTTGAATGATTGAATTAACCAAAATTATTTAAAAGAAAAAAAAACCTAACACAGTACAGACTTGCAAAAAAAAAAAAAAACAGAATATAAAGGCTAATATGACTGACAACTCCAAGGATGGAATTGGCTTCAGATCCATTATCATAAGGACACTCATATTAATAACAAATGGACTCAATTTTCCTTTGTCTCTTAATGTTACATTATTTTCTGTTGCTTGCTCTTATGAGCTCCTCATGATGTTCTCTAGTAGTGGCTTTCATTAGTCCCAGTGCTATTGTCAAACTTGGAAGGAGAGGATTGTCACTCTCTCCAAGTCCCAGGAAAATTTCATTACATCTAAATTGCTCTGATTGGGTCATTTGAGCATCCCTGAACCAATCCCTGAAGCAAGGAAATATAACGTGAAAACTAGCCATTCACAAGCACATACTTATTCCAACAGCTATAGTCTTGGAGGGAGTAGCAGGTCCCCAAAGTAAATTGTGATACGGTTATTTAAAATGGAGTAATGAATTGCAGGCATTCAAACCCTAGTTTTAACCACTGAAGGAGACCACTGAAGGAGTGGAGCATCATTTTTTTCCATGAAAATATGAAAAATATGAAAAGGTAATTCCTGTTTATCCCTCATTATGAAATAGAATGTGATGCATTTTTACAAATTGAATAGTCTGAGTAGGGTCTGGTTGCCTTAACATTTTCAGATCCTGAGATAAGAGTATGGAGACTCATTTGGTATAGAGCTAAATATTCAACATTAGTAAGCCAATCTGACAAACTGTTAAATAACATGTTTAATTCTACTACCCTGAAAAGATTATGTTACATTAAAAATAGAAAAATATATTCAAATAAATGGGTTCTACTTACTAAAATAACTAAGATAACTTACTTATTTTTACTGTAGATTATCAGACCATTCTGTTGATGAGCCATCAATGCTTGAATGAGCAATATAAAGACACACATATTTCTGTTATATTTAATCTATTAAATTGTTTTTATTGTTTTTAATTGAAAAAAGCAATTATTTGACTAATTTGATTTATTAATCAAAATTTGATTAATAGTTATATTAATATTAATCAAAATGTTCATATAAACTCTGTTTCATTGAAAAATAAACTTAAAATTACAAAATAAAACCGAATTTCATTCATTTTACAAAATTTGAATGAGTTTTTATCAAAACATAAACTATGATAAGCATAGAGGACCAACAGTGTTTTAAATAAGATCATTTTTCTTGTAAAATATTCACAATTAGCAATTAAAATTAAAGGCAAAATACCAGTTATAATGAATAAATATCAAAATATTAAACCAAATGTATTTGAGTAAAGCTAATTATTTGAGTCAATATAAAACACTTCTTATTCTGATATTTTACATTCTTTTATTCAAGGTAAGTCTTTGAAATCAGGTGTATATTTTACACATATAGTGTCTATATAATGCATTTTCTAAAAACAAAACTGTTGCTATATTTCTGGAGATTTAATGTCTATCTAATTGCTGATGTAAAGAATTAGTATCAGGCTTTATATATAATTTCTAAGGCTTCTTATACAACTTTAAATAATATGATTTTATCATGTTGAAAATGTTTCTTGCTGGCAGTGTGCAACTTTTACAAATATTGCACTAATTCAGAAGTTTCTCTTGCTGGGTCTGACTGTATTACTTATAAGAGTATCTTTTAAAATTAAATATATGGAAAAATATCACAAATTCATAAAATATCATTTTTATGCTACTTTAGAAGTTATTCACACATTTTTTCATACTTCCATGTGAAAGTGTTTAGAAAAGTGACCCCAAAAGGCTCCCTTTAACAGGAACATGTTCCGTACTCTGAGTTTACTTCAGCCTTCATGCTTTCTGAACTTGCCAAGGTAATCACTTTAAACTCTCATTCGGTATTGCTTATATTCAGCTCTGTGGTTCGTGTTTTATTCGGATCAGTGTTTATAACAGATGCTTTTTAAAATGCCAATGCAGTTTTCAGCCGCAATCACTGAGTCAGGGTTTAAATTCAACATCTGGCACTATATGTCAGCACCTGAGGTAAATAACACTCTTAGTGATGTACTTGTCTGGCCCAATAAACGTGTTCATTTGAAACTGTCATTGGTAGATGCCATGATTTATTACAGCTTGTGCTTCTTCAAAAATACTCTACCAGCTACTGTTTAATAGAATATTTAGACCAAAAACAATGCTGGCTTTTCCAACACAGTCTTCTTTGTTTGTTATTCAGGCACTGGAAGGAGCGACTAGGAAACACGGACTAACAAAATAGAGAATGCCGAAAGAATGGTAGTCATTTAGTGACAGAAAGAAAACGACAATCAAGTAAGAAGTAAGACACGCAATTGCTGCTACCACTGTATCTGAACTTCCTGGGATTTTTTTAAATTTCAGAATATTACAAGAGTACAAATGTTTTGGTTACATGGATTGCTTTTGTACTGCTTAAGTCAAAGTTATAAGTGTGCCCATCACCCAGGCAGTGGACATTGTACCCATTTGGTATGATTTCACCCAGTCCCTCCTCCCCCCAATCATCTTCTTGATTTCTGTTGAGTTTTACTTCCTACTGTGTACATGAATACTATTCAGTTAGTTCATCTGAGTGCTGATCGGCTAGTTCCAATTTAATAGTGAGTACATTTTGTGTTTCTTTTTCCATTCTTGTGATACTTCATTTAGTAGAATGGTCTCCAGTTCCATCCAGATTGTTGCAAATAGTATTAATTCTTTTCTATGGCTGAGGAGTACTCCATGGTGTACATATACCACATTTTATTAATCCACTCGTGAATTGATGGACACTTGGGTTGATTCCTTATCTTCGTGATTGTGAATTGTGCTGCAGTAAACATTCAAGTGCAAGTGTTCCTTTGATAAAATGACTTTTTTTTCCTTTGATAAATACCCAGTAGTGGGATTGCTGGATCAAATGGTAGGTCTACTTTTACTTCTTTGAGTAATCTCCATACTATTTTCCATAGAGGTTGTACTAGTTTGCAGTCCCACCGACAGTGTATAAATGTTCTTTTCTATCTGCATCCACACCAGCATATATTGTTTTGGGACATTTTGAGAAAAGCCATTCTCACTGGGGTTAGGTGATATCTCATTGTGATTTTTGATTTGCATTTCCCTGATGATTAGTGACATTGAGCATTTTTTCATGTTTGTTTGCCATTAGTCTATCTTCTTTTGAAAAGCTTCTGTACATGTCTTTTGCCCACTTTTTAATAAGGTTGTTTGATTTTTTTTTCTTGCTGATTTGCTGGAGTTCTTTGTAGATTCTGGTTATTAGCCCTTTGTAGGATATATAGCATGTAAATATTTTCTCCCATTCTGTAGGCTGTCCATTTGCTCTGTCAATTGTTTCTTTGGCTATGCAAAAGCATTTTAATTTAATCAAGTCCCTTTTATTTATTTTTGTTCTTGCTGTGATTACCCTTGAGGTCTTCTTCATAAATTCTTTGCCTAGGCTGATATCTAGAAGAGTTTGTCCAATACTTCCTTCTAGAATTCTTATAGTTTCATATCTTAGATGTAAGTCTGTTATCTATCTTAAATTAATTTTTGTGATTGGTGAGAGATATGAATCAGTTTCAATCGTCTACATGTGGCTATTCAATTTTCTCAGCACCATTTATTGAATAGGAATTCTTTTCCCCAATGTATATTGCTGTCTACTTTGTCAAAGATCAGATGGCCATATGTGGATGGTTTTATGTCTGGGTTTTCTGTTCTGTTCCACCAGTCTACGTCTGCATTTTTGTGCCATTACCATGCTGTTTTGGTTACTATAGCCTTATAGTACAGCTTCAAGTCTGGTAGAGTGATGCCTCTAGACTTGTTCCTTTTGCTTAAGGTTGCTCGAATATTTGGCTCTTTTCTGGTTTCAAACGAAATGTAGAATTATTTCTTTTAATGTAGACCAAATCACTGGGACTTACCTAACTGATAGGCTTATTAAACCAGTTTTACCATAAATACTCGTGTGAAACATCTAACATTGAGTTTTTATGAAAAAGTGATTTCCAGAAGCAATTAAAATAAGAAAATGACTACTTTCAGTGAAATGATTGATAGGACAGAATGCATTCAAATGAACCAGTATATCAGGATAAAGAAAATGAAATGTGCCTTTAGGATAACTAAATAGAAATAAATTAGAATAGTCTAATTATTGACAGCATATATGTTTTTGAAAGTTCACTATATTGAAGAAAATTATGAGTGATTTGCAATATTTTTATTATGTTATAATGTATGAGTAAAAATAGAAAAAGTATGTTTTAGTAGGTCAATATGTTAAATAATGAAAATTTACCCTTATTGGTCATATACCTAATAGATGATTTTCTTAATAGCACAATTTCTTTGCTATATTAAAAATATAATACTTGTTTATTTATCTTCATTTTATACATAGTTTTCATCTGGTGTGAGTGGTGTGTGTGTGTGTGTGTGTGTGTGTTGGAAGTATGAGTTAGTGTTAGTAAATCTAGGGTTAATAAGTCTGAATCTATTTTAAGATACATATATGTAGCTGGGAGTGATTTTATCACTGCTTGTTTTGATAGTAAAATAACATTTTTACTACTCCTTGGTCCCAATTTCTTACATTTAAATCATTTTTATCGTCTTCATAATATTGTAAGGAAGGCATTTTATTAATCAGTGATTATCCATTAAAAGTCATTAAAGTGTATGGTCAGCTATATTTTGTTGGAAAGGGTTCACTAAAACTTTTGAGAATAGACACCTGCTGCAAAGTTATCTGAAGGGCCAGAGACTCCATTAAATTATTAAGTATCTTTAATGCCAGAAGTCAATAAAGAAAAACAAGTTGTTTAAAAGCTTTAGTTACTCCATGATCTCATATAAATCCATCCCTATGCAAAGTTATGTATTCCTCAGGGAGCAATGCATCTGAAGTATATCTTTGGTTTTCAAAACAGCCCATTATACACTACGGATTTAAACATCAAAATGCTAAACTTCAGTTCCTGAGACTAATGCTCTCTTATATAATAAAATTTATGAACAACAGATCATGATGGATTACTTTTTAAAAAAATCAATAAAAGTATTTCTAGGTTATGCAGCTAAAGGCAAATGGTCAACAAGTACTGAAAGTATAAACCATTTTTATAGTTATTTAAACCATATACCTCCTCTGACTTACAAGAATTAATTTTTGTAAATGTAATGTAACATTATAGAAATAATATTTAACAGGCTATAGACTTTTTCTTCTTTCAACTTATATTTCTGTAGTGAAACTGCTAAGAAACTGTTTGAAGTTAGCAGTATAATGACATGTGGTAGTTTTAGAGACTTCCAGAATCTACTTACTAAAGAGTATTCTGCAAGGGAACTTAGAACATTTTAAGGCCCCTTGGGTCAACAGACTTCTTGTTTTGGTGAATGTTTAATAATGTTGAAGATGCATATTAAAGAGGGGGAAATGTAAACAATAAAATTATGTTACCTACAAGATTACAAACTATAAACTATTCATTAGACTCTACTGAAGAATGTTTCATCAAAACAGCCATCATCATTTTACATAGTTTCTACTCATTTTTATAAGTCAGACTGTATTCTGTTTTTTCTTTTATAGTAAGATTATTCCAAGATATAATGCCACGTTCTGTAATCCTATAAACCGAAACACAATTGTATCATTTTTCCAGTATTCTTAAAATATTTTTATGCAATTTTGTGTCAATCTTTCCTTCAAAGTCACTGTCTTTGTGAAGTCCTATAGAACCAGGTGGCAGCTGACATAACCACTGCATAGCCTTTTGCAAGATCTGTCCAACAAAGACTAAAAGACTGAGGCACCAGACACATCTACAAAAGTAGAGTCAGAAGATGAGACAAACACAAGTAATATTTAACAAAGCAGAGACTTGAACTGTATGAAATAAAAAAAAAAAAAGGTCTGGTCGTTGGAAGTAGGACATAGCCAGTTATACATGTATAAAGGCATGGATAGCAGACATTTGTGGAAGCCTATTTTCTTTTGAATGCCATTCGCATATTTGAATATATCTGTAATTTCTATTCTTAATTTCCAAGGTAGCAGGCAGAATTATCTATTGTAGTCTCCTTTACATTTAGGGTGAACATAGATGATCTAGGTGCTCTCGTTCAGAGGCATCCACTAAGAATTCCATTTCAGCACAGAGAAAATCAAATAACTAATTTTTATTTATAATCCATTCTTTGAATGGAGTGAGGTGAAAACCTGGGACAGGTAGTGACAAGAGCCCTGGATGCAGAGCTAAATGTTTGGTGTCCATGGTAACAAAAAGAGTACAAACACTTACAGGCAGGCCTCCAAGGCTAGTCATTTGTGCCTCCTAGAAATTCTATAAACTACTCAATATCCTTTAATAAATTGCTTTTGGATCAAACTAAGTAAATACAGTTATATTTCTTAGTTAAAGAATATTCCTCACTAAAGAAGATATACAGATGTCAAATAAACCTATGAAAAGATATTCTACATTTTATGTCATCAGAGAAATTCACATTAAAATAACAATGAGGTACCACTACATAGTTGTTAGTAGACAAAATCCAAAACACTGACAGCATCAAATGCTGGCTAGGATGTGGAGCAGAAGGAACAATTGTTCTTTGCAGGTGGAATTGCAAAATGTCACAGACACTTGGGAAGATAGTTTGGTGGTTTATTACAAAACTAAACATACTACTACCATATTATGGTATTTTGGTGTTTAACCAAAGGGATTGAAAATGTATGTCAACCTAAAAGCCTATGCACATGGATGTTTATAGCAGCTTTATTCATAATTACTAAAATGTGGAAGCAACCAAATGTCCTTCAGTAGATGAATGGATAAATAAACTGTGGTACTATGAACCAATAACGGAATATAATTCAGCACTAAAAGTAAATGAGCTATCAAGCAACAAAAAGACATAGAGGGAACTTAAATGTATATTACTAAATGAAAGAAGCCAACCTGAAAAGGCTCCATACTCTATGATTGCAAGTATATGATATCCTGGAAAAGACAAAACTGTGATAAAAAGATCAGTGGCTACCAGGGCTAATGGGAAGGAAGGGATAAATAGGCAGAGTACAGAGGGTTTTTAGGGCAGTGAAAAAACCTGGTATAGTAATATAATGGCAGATACATGTCATTATACATTTTTCCAAACCCATAGAATGTACCTCCAAAAGTGAACCCTAATGTAATAATAATAATGACTGAGACAGTATGATACTATGTAAGTATGTAGGTATGTATTTGTGAGAAATATTTTTACCTTGTTTTCTAAAAAAGATGGATAAAGGTATGTTTGGGTGAAAATAGATTGATAAGAGCAGAATGAAACTAACAAAAATACTGACTCAATTTTGAGCCTTTGAGAGTGGTTATGGGTTACTTATATCTGGCCTGAGCTACAAAAGAAAACAAATCAGAATCTGAAGCCTGGGTTAAACCAGGTGCTTTTTGCTAAATGATGAAAGGGATCCAGCGTATCAAAAGAAGCAGAGTGGGTGTTTTGCAGTTTCTTGTTAAAGCTTAAAATACTTCCCTGTTGCTCTTTTAATACAATTGTGTTTGCTTCCTGTCTTAGTCTCCTTTGTGTTGTTATAAAAGAATACCTGAGACTGGGCAATAAGAAAAGAGGCTTATTTAGTTCACAGTTCTGCAGGCTGAGAAGTTCAAGGGCATAGTGGAGAAGGTCCAAGGGTAAGCAGAGTGTGAAGAGGTAAAATGCTGAGGGCTGTCCTGGCTTTGTAACAGTGCACTCCTTCAGGAAGTAATCTGTTCCACAAGAAATGATCCAGTCTCCAGACAGCAAGAATTCAGCCACTACCACAAGAATAGCACCAGGCCATTCATGAGGGATCTGCCCCCACAAACCAAACACCTACCCCTGGGCCCCACCTGTTAAGACTGACACTTTGGGAATTAAATTTCAACAGTAGTTTTGGCAGGGACAGACAAACTATATCTAAACCATTGCACTACCCTCATATCTTTATAGTTTATTTGTTGCCTTGCAGTGAGAATTTGACTAGAAGAAAAAAAGTAAACAAAATCAAAGTACATGTGGTGGGGACCAAGGAGGGAGAAAGAGTTCACCAAATATTTTTCTTAAAGATTTTCATCAAGTTTTCTCTAGTCAATTTCTCTTAATCTGTAGTAAAAAAAATTAATCTGTCATTGAAAGACACATTTCCTTTTCCTGTTGCCATATTTTCTTAATTGTAATGTGCCATATTTCTGTTTTATATTTCTGAAAGTAAGATGGATCAGACCAATGAATGAGTAGTATACAATTTTTGTTCTTTTCTTAAATACCTATTAGTATGCCAATGAGTCTTCTTCCTATCTTAAAAACAAGAAAATAACAATTTGAATAATAATCCATTCTATTAATGTTGATGAGAAAGTGATAGAAATATAAATGGCATTTATAATCATGTTATAAAATGGTAGCATTAATTGTCAATACTGACAAGCACATGAATTAAAATCCCCAAGTGTGAGTTTCAGCATTGTCCATGCCACAGCAGATTAAAGATGCTGTCTCCTCTTAAAACTGTAATATACTCACATTGCATGGAGCTATTCACCGCTTTAATTTTACAAGATATTTTGTCTGAGTTCTTTATGAAAAAAGAGGAAAGTCTTTCCAATATGCGCTATGGCTTTATTTTTGCTCTTTAAATTTTTTTTTCATTGGCCACATTAATGAAGAACTAAAAGAGAAAGTCTTACATTCACCTAAAAATTAGTAAAGCTTCCTTAGCTTACTTTTTATTATAGTATATGGTGGGATGCCAGAGTCTAAAACTAATTTTACCAGGAAGGGATTGCTTTTGTGATAAAGTATCTGGTTGGATTAAGAATACAAATGAAATTCCTATTAATTGAATTGTTATTGTGATTGTCCATAAACATTACATATTTAAAATTAAAAACAATAAAGCCTCTTTAGTTAACAATATAACTTTAGACCCCAAATGTTAATATACTATGTTTCATTTTATGCATTATATTTTCCCCTTAAGTAGATTAATTAATTTAATCTTACTGATTTCATTATTATTTATGTTCTTGATTTGCTTTTTATACTCAATTATATTTTTACATTGTTTCTAATAAAATCTGATGGGTATGAAATATTCAATTTAGTCTTACTATGTTAAGATTGCTTAGGGTTCCTGTCCCATGGGATACTGCATATGAGTGGTATGCAGGCTCTGTGAGTTTCAGTACCATTGAAAGAGAAACCTTGCTGCCTACACTCAGCAGAGGTAGGTGACCTCTGTAATGATACACCTTGTATTAGTTTCCTAGGGCTGTTGTAACAAAATATTAGAAACTTAGTGACTTAAACAACAGAAATGCATTGTCTCACAGTTTGGGAGGGTAGAGGCCTGAGATCAAGGTATTGGCAGTGCCATACTCCGTCTAAAGGCACTAGGAAAGGCTCTGTTCTAGTTCTCTCTCTCTCCTAGCTTCTATTGGTTTGCTGGAAATCTTTGGCATTCTTTGGCTTATAAATGTATCACCAGGATCTCTGTCTTTGTGTTCATGTGGCATTCTCCCTTTGCATGTTCTTGTTTATAAAGACACCAGTCATATTGGATTAAGTCTCATACTAATGGCCTCATCTGAACCAAACTAATTACATATGTAATGGCCCTATTTCCAAACAAGGTTGCATTCTGAGGTACTTGGACTTGGGACCATGATTTTTGGAGGATACAATTCAACCCATAATGCATCTCCATAATGTAGACTGCAGTGCTTTCTTACTTATTCTATAGATTTAAAGGCTTTTTTTCTCCTATCATTTTTAGAAATTACACTTGCTTATACAATGCTCAAGGCTTAAGGCAATGCATGACAAAATCATGCCTTTTACTTTTTCCATTATAAAGGAATTAAGAAAATAAAAACTTTAAAATTAAAATTATTTCTCATATATTAATTCTTAATGTCCTTCTTAGCTATGTTTCTTATGCCTAGAGGTAGCACAGGGGAGCAGTGGGAAGACCGTAGCATTAGGAACAATATAGATAATTGATGATGAAAGAGTTTGAAAATTATGCATGTGTAAAAGTACTCTCACTAATTTTGTTGGGAAAAAAGTCTTATTGTCTATATTCTTGCTATTGTTAATTTCCTAAATGGTTCTGACTACATTCTATTGTTTTTGTCAGTCAACACTCCTTCCTTTCTGTATCTTCAGAAACTTAAAACATAATTATGTTCTCTATTAAAAAAACCAGCAATTTAAAGATTCCTTCCCGCATATTTTTGTTTTCTTTTTTTATCATTGAAGTTTTATAAAAGAAAAGTTTATGTTATTTTTTAAGTTCAAATAACATAGCATATTTTCAGTACTTTTAAAAAATGGTATTTAAAATGAAACTGCTATATTAGCTCTTATAAAATGCAGAAACAACAGCCTAGTTCTCTCATAGAGGATACTTTTTCTTCTGAAGACATTTTGCCCTGAAAACACTTCTGCAGGGTACCTAAATGACTACTGTTCATGTTATATAGATTGAAAAAGGTCATGCTCAAGCATCTCTTTCATTACACAGCCCATTAATCAGGAAATCGCTGCCTAGTTCTAGTTGAAAGCTTTTGATGTTAGAACTGTTTTTTTTTTTGTTTTTTTTTTTTGTGGTTGGAAACTTCTGTCTGTGTGTTTTTTGTTTTTTTTTCTGTTTTCTTTTTTTTTTTTTTTTCTTACAGTCTCTTCAATTCTTGATGGTCCCAACAAAATTACTTGTGTCTTTTTTGGATGTAATTGTTGACAGAATTGTGTTGCTGAATTATGATGTTTAATAAACTCTGAAGTCTGACTACTGCCTGTGTGTCTGAATCCATATCTATCTCTGTCAAATCTGTGTGTCTTCTGAAGATAGTAACCAGAGGGGGTAAAACCATTGAGCAACTAGCACATCACCTGATCAGCAATTTATTTCTTTATGAATGTAATACCCACTATAGTGGGAGAAATGATTGGTATGTCATTCCCCTGGGCCAATTCATTACCTTTATCCTGAAGTAAAATTTTATTTTTACTTTAAACTGTTGTTTCACTTTTAAAATAATTTACTCACTTTCTTTCCCTCTTTCATGAATCAAGATAGGACCTTAGATGATAAGCCAATCTCTTTCATAATATCAAGGATACATACAGCTATTAATATATGTATATTGGAAGTCATTGTTTTCTATTATACATACAAGACTGTTGTATAATATAAAGAAGACACAGGTCATACTCTTAGACATTTCAAGTAGATAGCAACTCTACATATTATTAATAATTCTAAACCTTGACTCTTCCATCTAATTCTCTTCAGTCTAATGCTATATCATTAGCTTAATTTATTTGTCTACAATGGTATGTATAAATTCTATTCATAAAATCATTCTACACCTCAAGAACTTTAATTATACTTATCATATTATTCCTTAGGTTGAAAAAAGATTACAACTTATAAAATCATTGCATTGATTTCCATTATATCAGAAAGGCTAAATAAAATTCAAATCATTGTACCCAATAAATTATACATAATTTTATTTTACTTGGCACTGGTTTATGTAACATTATAATTTCCAAAATAGAAGGTTACTATGTGAGTGTTATTCAGGTAGCTAAAATTTTCTTCTGGTCACTCTCTGGATAACCTGTTATCTTTAAAAGTGTTCTTCTTGTTTTGGAATACATGTTTAAGAAAATCTTTGTTTTCATTTTCTAATGTCTGTTATGCCATTTGTCTTACACCATGAAAGTTTATAAAAACATATTAAGTTCTTCTATGGTTCAAAATTCTTGCTAAATGTTTAGTGTAGTTATAAATTAAAACTGAGAATAGTGATTCCTAACATTAGCCCAAATATGGTAGGGGGTCCTAATGGTACAAATCATATTCAAATAAATATTAAGGATACACACACACATACATGCATGTATATATGTGTGTGTAAATATAAACACATGCACATACATGAATGTGTATGTATACATATATATGTGTGTATGTATACATATATATATATTTGACCCAAATTCTTCTTTTTCCCCAAAGTTTGTAAGAAATCTTAACCCCCAAGGTGATGGTAGAAGGAGTCAGGGACTTTTGGGAGGACATTAGGTCATCAGGGCAGAGCCCTCATTAATACGATTAGTGCTCTTATAAAGAGCCACAAGAGAGCTGATTTGTGACTTCTGCCATGTGAAGTTACAGTAAGAAGGTCTTCATCTATGAGGGAAGCAGGTCCTCACCGGACATCAAACTGCAGGCAACTTAATTTTGGACTTTCCAGCCTCTAGCACTGTGAGAAATAAATTTGTTATTTATTAGTTTCCTAATCCAAAATATTTTGTTATAGTAGCCTGAACAAATTATGTATAAGTAATATATATATATTAGTGTGTATATATTTGTATGTGTATATATTAATATATGCATATGTGTATATATGTGTGTGTGTATATATAATATGTATATATTTTATATATTTGTGTGTGTGTGTATAGTAAGTCCTCCCTTAACAGTGTTGATAGGTTCTTAGAAACTGAGACTTTAAGCAGTTTTCCTATAGGCTAATTGAAATAAACATGATCCAAATTCCCATAGCATATTTCTGGTCACAAAAGTGTCAGCAAACTTCTAAATAAAGACCAAAACTCTTCTAATATTAAACATTGAAATAAATGTGAGCTATACATACAGTTAAGACAGATTAATAAAAACGAGTAAGGTAATTATTCATCCACTTATTCCAGTTCAAGGTTGCTGGTGGCTGAAGCCCATACCGGCAGCTCAGGGCACGAGATGGGAACCAGCCCTGGACAGGACGCCATCCCACTGCAGGTGCACTCACACACAAACACCCACACTCTCTCATCTTACATTGTCATGGGACATGTAGACACCGCAATGAACCTAATGTGCACATCTTTGGGATGTGGGAGAAAGCTGGAGCACCCAGGGAAAACCCACACAGGCATGAGGAGAATGTACAATCTTCACACAGACTGTAGCCCCGGCTAGAAATCACTTTTTTTTTTGTTTGTTTTCTTTTGGTTTTTTGTCTCATCAACGTTATAATGAAATGGCATTAAACAAAATGACAATATTCAAGGATCTGTTATATAAAATAACATATATACATGTATATATGTGTATGGGTATATATCTATATATTCAACTAGAAATAAGATTAAAACTTGATGGAAAATGTTCTTAAGAAATAGTACTCATATCAATGAAATATTCAAGTTTGTCCAACATGTTGCTGGACCTAAGCAGTGTAGGAGAGTGGTCCTATGGATCTGTGGCTCACAATTCTGAGCTGGCGCGTGCTGCCCAGATCCTGAGGGGATATAGTAAGGCTGATAGTAAAAAGACCAAAATAAGTTAGAGATTAAAACCAAATGCTCCTGGCAGAGTGAATCATGCTGCTAGAAAGCCACTAACGGGAAGAGGATGCAAACAAGAAGGAGCAAGTGCTTGCCCCTCCTCCTGCCTTCCCATCTTACTCCAATTTTCTCCATTACTGTAACCTAACAAGAAGCCAGCTGGCTAAGAATAAACATAGTTTGCAAAGTCCCATCCCTGGCATCCAAAAGTAGGGTATAGATCATTGGGTTTAGAGTTGAAAGAAAACAGTTTAACAGCTGGCAGACTAATAATAAGCCAAGAGCTGTATTGATGCAGCAGCCACCTCTGCCTTCACCACTGCCTTCTGCCATTGTCCATGCACTTGTTCTTGTCACGCTTGTCAATATCCCTCTGGCAGTAATGCAAGAACAGTATGCTTTGGGCCTTGGCCATTGTTTCAGTGCCCACTCACCCTATCTTCTCTCTGGCAGTGTCCTTGCTAAGACTAATTCTCAAGCCAGCTCACACACTGGAGTCGGAGGCAATTTTTGTTAAGATATTATTTTTTACCAAATTGATTGTGAAAATTAATGACAGTTTAGTTACAATTTCAGATGGGTGTATTTTTGAATGAAAAATATGATATAGCTGTACAAATAAAACAAATAAAGAACATTTTGGGAAAATGAGGAGGACCTAGATCTAACTAATATGAAATCATTTATAAATTACAATATTGTTTAAAATTGGCTATGGAGTAGACAAATTAATAAGTGAAAGAGATTGCAGAGTTCAGAAATGTAGGACATGTTTCAGTGTTATAATTCATAATGAAAGTGGAGCATATTTGTGTTTTTCATAAAATTGGAACTTTCATAAAAAATTACAGTTACATAACATTTAAAATGAGAAGGTTTTGTTTCAAATTCTGTATCCTATAGTTATTAATTATTAATTGTCTGACTTTGAGGAAATGTGCTTAACTACTCTAATGCTAAGTTTACTCACAAAAAATAATGGGAATTGTAACAGTAACTTACAGTTGTTTGGAGGATGGAAGTGCTTTCCTACATTTTGAGACATAAGACATACAATAAAACATGGATCAGACTTCACAGTCAAAAGGGCATGATTGTTTTAAAATATATCAAACTGGCTAAAAGTATAAAGAGAATTTATCAGGTTAAGTAAATGTAAAAGTCAGTAGATTGACTAGGCTTCAGTTATATTTCATAAGAACTCAAGGTTTTTTTTTTTTTTCTCTGAGTTTCTGAACTTCACATCCTTCATCTATTTTTTTTTCTTATTTTAACAAAATTTCTTCAACAGTCCTGGGCTCACATATGTACCCACCACCATGTAGAAAAAAAGATAATTCTCTTCCCCAAACATCAAATAAAAATCTCAGAGCACTCTTTGATTGAACCACACTAATTCACAAGTACTGACTGGAACCAACAGTCATAAAGAAAGGAATATCATAGCTGATTGGCTGAAAATCCCAGAGGAAGTATTGTTTTTTTTTTTTTTTTTTTCCAAGACTAACATGTTTCTGCAACACGGAGCGAATACAAACCATTGTAGCCTTGTATGGCAGAATCGATGACTGGTGCTGCTATTTCTTCATACACATTTTCAGTAGTTTCATTACTATGAAAGACACGATCTACAAAACAACAACACACTTGAACTTAAACCAAATAAATCAAATGTGTTTTCATTCTGAACAAGTAATTACCTAAAGAAATAAAATTGTCAATCTAGGATGATAAAATATTTAAGACAGTATTTTCTTCAATTTTTTAGTCCTTTGGAAAAAACCTCTCCTTGAGGTAAAATGTTTCCGTCCTCAAAGACAAAAAATACACTACAAGTTAATGATCCAGTGTGTTTTTACAAGGCAGTAGGCGATAGTGGTTGTGCATGGGGGTCTGGAATGTCTGGATACAAATTATGTAACTGTGCTTTAAATATCAATTTATTATCTCACTTATCATACATGACAGCTAAACAATTTTTTGTTTTCAATGAAGCAGTTT
>CM052436.1:18671695-18716575 GCA_028533085.1 Varecia variegata
TCCGGCCACCCACCTGCTGCTCCGCGGCCGACTCGCACGCAGACCCCCGCGCCGCCTTCCTCCGCCCTCCGCTCAGGCCGGGCCCCAGGAAAATGGCGGCGACCCCCCGCCGCCAGGCCGGCGCCGCCGGCGCTGAAGTATTGGTTTTTATTAGGTTGATTTTCACTCTATTTGTATGCAATCCTTATAGCTTTATCATGCTCTTTTCAACCTTTTGTTTTTAGGTAAGTTTCCCTCAAGTTAGTGATATAGCTAGGAGTGGCCCAGGCTTCATTTTGTAATATCACAACTTTGAAAAGAAAGAGAGCTGATTTTCCATAAACAATGATTGAAAAGTTCAGGATTTCATTTTTATTTAGCAAACTTATTTTGCTTGTGATTACCTGCCTGAAGTAATTACATTGTAGTGGGTATAACAGAATGATTTTGATTGGCTTGGGCCAGTCAAAAATCAATTTCGGAGTTGAGGGTGAGATCAATCCAGGTAAAGTTTAAGGTGTGGAAAAATGGAGGCTGGAAGGACAACCATAATATCATTGCAGCTTTGCACATGAATAGTGATTACAAAAGTGATCACTTTGCCCAAAGAAGAAGATGAAAATCATCCTAATACCAAAAACAAACAAAAAAAAGAGCTCTAGTTATTCCTTGCTTATTTAAACAGTATTGTGTGCCAGAGTTAAAAAAAAAAAAAGAGAGAGAGGATTACATTTATTCGGTTCTCATTATGTGTCAGTGATATGTTATTATTATAAATGCTGTGAACAAATCCTAATAATAATAATGCCTACCCAAAAATGAAATTGCAATCCCCCCAAAAGTTATTTTAAAGGTTAGGAAAAAACATAATAAAGATACTGAATGGAAGTAGTATCTCTATAAGTAGAAATACTGGGTCAATGAATATATGTATGTTTAACTGTAGTGGATACAGCCAATCAGGAGTCCAAATAAATTTTCTTTTCTGTCATCAGTATATGATATGAAGTGGATGTCATATGTATAAGCTTAGTCATAAAATACCTGAGTATTCATAGGAGAAGAGAAACGTGGAACACCTGGAGAGGAGGCAGGGACAAGTTTGGGTTTTTTATGGGAAGACTTGATCATATGTTCATATTCTTACTATTAATCAAATACAGAGAAAAGAAGAATATTGATTATATCTTTTTCTTAATATGTACTACTATTTATTCAGTATTTGTAGTGTTGGTTTAAATTACTTAACTCTAACTTTGGAATGTTGTTTAATAATAGAAATGCTTAAAATATCATAGATATGGTCACAATCATGTACATGTACAATTATTGAACTGTTGTAATAGAATACATATTAACAAGCTAGAATATAATCATCTGCATGATGAAATATGTATTCAATATTGTAATTTATTTTTCTATTTGGTACCACATTTATTTTTACATCCATATTGTCCAATATAATCACTTACTTGGAATAGCTATGAAAGATATTTTGGTTATCTAAGTGAGTATCTGTAGATATAGCTACCTTATGATTCTACATATTTTAATATATATTAGCCTCTTCTTATTTAAAACTGAATAATGACATTGTTGTTAAGTTATATGTAATTATATAGTATGCATGCATATATGTATGTGTGTATATATACATATATATATATATATATAATTCTGAAGTGTGTGTGTGTATAATTGTGAGGTTCAGAAATTGATAAAATTA
Organism: Varecia variegata; assembly: GCA_028533085.1. Lineage (NCBI taxonomy): Eukaryota > Metazoa > Chordata > Mammalia > Primates > Lemuridae > Varecia > Varecia variegata. The sequence continues at coordinate 18,673,401 of CM052436.1, forward strand.
TCAAGGATCCATAGATATATCTAATTCTGTAGACTACTTTGAGAAATGGCTAAAATTCTACACATCAATGTAATCAATGTAATATTGGGTATAACAATACCTAAAGTGCTTCCTGAACAGGATTTTTTTGGGAAGGGCATTTAATACCTGCCTTTTTTATACTAAAAGACTACTTTCATGATTTCACTGTGACACTTTTCTGAAGTTATACTATATGCTATGAATAACAAAGGAATGTACATCTTTCTCTTTAGTCTGGGTGGAGAAGTATAGTAGCCAGATAAATTTCTTTATGAAGTATAGACGTATGTAGTTATTACTTAATTATAAATTAATTTATAAGAATAGTATTTGTATCAAGTTTTATATCCTAAAGGCTTGTAAGCCACATGTTATCTATGATTTAATGGCTAATTCTGATGTATTAATAGACAAAAATAAAATAGAATAAATAAGATCCAACTACTGAGAGACAAACTCTTCATAAAGTTGTAGCAATTAAGAATTTATAATTAAGCTAACAGCAAAATAGGAAATCAGTTCCTTAAGACACAGTTGCCCCTAGAGCAGAATGGATCTATTTGCTTTTTGCAAATTAATTGCATTCAGTATTGTAGAGAACAACTAAAATCAGAATGCTTTTTTTCCAGTATGATCTTTCATCCTCATAAAGGCAGATGCATGTGCAACCTGTAATATGCTGTTTAAATGCTGCCAAATGCTTTAGCTAGCCTTTGTCATTTACCTCTTTGTGCTTTTGTCATTAGATTTAACTCACTATGGAAAAACCAGGGGGAAATGTGGCAGCATATGGCAAGCAGTAGATGTAGATAATATTCTGTTTCTCTGTTTCCAGGAGTAGTAATATATACTATATTTGTCTGCTTAGATTCAACTCCCAACTTCTCTTAATGTTATGGCATATGAACTATTTGTTGTCATTTCATTTCTGTCTCTTCTCCCAAATCACAAGAATACCTTCTCTACATTATTTTCTTTTTCTTTCTTTCTTTTTATTTATGTATAGGGAGCTTTACCATAAACACTTTACTATTGAGAGCCTGTCTTCAAAGTAAAAAGAATTGAGAAATATAGCCATAAAGATTGTTTTTGTATCTTACTTATAATAGACACATGAAAATTTCAGTAAGATATAAAAATAGGCTTATACATTGAGCTTACTTTGTGATGAAGAGCTGATATTAAGATAGACAACATCATAGGCCATAGCAAATAATTGTAGTATATGTGCATACTCTCATCCATTACCTTTCACCAATGTTTAGTTTTAGAAAATTCTCATGATGAATTTCTTTTCTCATCATTAAGAAAAAAGAAAGGATAAAGTGTGTGTGTGTGTGCATGTGTGTGTGTATGTACATATTCATTCTTAGAATGTTTCTAGAAAACATAACATTGAACCTCAGTTATCTACAATATAATAATATAGAGTCAATGATATTAATTCTCCCCTTGGTAGCCCAAATATGTAAAATTAGAGACAAAAAAGCAATCATTTATAAAATAGTCAGAAACATTTAAATTATAACATGTATTTTCTCAGACCACAGTAGAACAAAACTAGTAATCAATTCCTAAAGGAACTCTCAAATATACACAAGTCATGGAAATTATATAATCTGTTGCTGAACAATCCTTGGGTCAATGATGAAATTAAGATGGGAATAAAAAGATTTCTTAAACTGAATGACAAAGATGACACAAGCTTCCAAAAATCTATGGGATACATCAAAAGCAGTGCTAAGGGGGAAAATCATATCCTTAAATGCTTATATCAAAAAGATAGAAAGATCACAAATTAATAACCTAATGTCACACTTCTAGGAACTATAACAAGAAGAATAGGCCAAACCCAAAGATCTCAGAAGAAAAGAAGTAACAAAGCTCGGAATGGAACTGAATGAAATGGAAACATATAAAAAAAAATACAAGGGAACAACAAAACAAAAATTTGATTCTTTGAAAAGATAAACAAAACTGATAGCCCACTAGATATATTAATCAAAAATAGAAGAGAAAGGACTCAGATAAGCTAAAGAGAAATGAGAAAGGAGACATTACAACTGATACCAGAAAAATACAAAATATGATCTGTGAATACTATAAAAACCTCTATGCACACAAACTAGAAAGCCTAGAGCAAATGGGTAAATTTGGGGGAACACAAGAAGAAATAGAATCCTGAACAGAACAATAATGAGTAGTGAGTTTGAAATAGTAATTTTTAAAAAACTGTCAACAAAAAAAGCCTCAGCCAGATGGATTCAAAGACAAATTGTACCAAACCTACAAAGAAGAACTGGCTCCTTTTTTTACTTCAACTGTTCTGTAAGTTCAAGAAGGAGGGAATCCTCCCTAAATCATTCTATGAAGCCAGTATCACCTTGATACCAAAGCCAGGAAAAGACACAATAAAAAAAGAAAATTACAGACCAGTATCTCTTATGCACATAAATGAAAAATCCTCAAAAAAATACTAGCAAACCAAATTCAACAGCACATGAAAAAAATAATTCACTATGATTAAGTGGACTTCATCCCAGAGATGTAAGAGTAGTTCAATATAAGCAAATCAATAAATATGATTCACCACAGAAACAGAAGGAAAAAAGAAAAACTATATGATAATCTCAATAGATGCAGAAAAAGTATTCAAAAAAATCCAGTGCCCTTTTGTGATAAAACCATCAACAAATTAGACATAGAAATAATATACCTCAAAATAAGAAAAGCCATATATGTGACAAATCCGCAGCCAAATCACACTGAATAGGGAATAGCTAGCTGAAAGCCTTCCCCCTAAGAACTGGAACAAAACAAGGGTGCCCATTGTCACCACTCTTATTCAACATTATACTGGAAGTCTTTGCCAGAGCAATCAGGCAAGATAATGTAATAAAGGGCATCCAAATCAGGAAAGAGGAAGTACAACAACTGTTTGCTGATGATATGATCTTATATCTAGAAAACCCTAAAGATTCTACCAAAATATTCCTAGAATTGGTAAATAAATTCAATGAAGTCTCAGGTTACAAAATTGATGTACACAAATCAGCAACATTTCTATATACTAATAACAGTCAAACTGAGAGTCAGATCAAAAATGTAGTAACATTTACAATAACCACAAATAAAGTACCTAGGAATAAACTTACCCAAGGAGTTGAAAGATCTTTACAGGGAAAACTACAAAACAATGATGAAAGAAATCAGCGATGACACAAACAAATAGAAAAATATCCCATGAATGTGGATTAGAAGAATCACATTGTTAAAATGTCCATACTGCCCAAAGAGATTTACAAATTCCCTGCAATTTCATCAAAATATCAACATTATTTTTCACAGGTCTAGAAAAAATAATCCTAAACTTCACATGGAACCAAAAATGAGCCCAAATAACCAAAGTAATCCTAAGCAAAAAGAACAAATCTAAAGGCATCACATTACCTGACTCAAATTATGCTGTATTGCTATAGCTAACAAAACATCATGGTACTGGTAGAAAGGTGGACACATAGAACAATGGAACACCAGTAGAAAACGCAGAAATAAAAAAAATATATATATATATAGCTATGACCAACTGATTTTTCACAAAGGAGACAAAAGTATACACTGGGAAAATGATCCCCTATTTGATAAATGGTGTTGGAAAATTGGATAGCCACATGCAGAAGAATGAAATGGAATCACTGTCTCTCACCATATATAGAAATTAAGTCAAGATGGATTAAAGACTTAAATGTGAGTCCTGAAAAAATAAAATTTGTAGAAAAAAACATAAGAAAAACTCTTCTAGACATTAGCCTAGGTGAAGAATTTATGATTAAGACTACAAAAGCAAATACAGCAATAACAAAAATAAATAAATGCAACTTAATTAAACTAAAAAGTTTCTGCACAGCAAAGGAAATAATTAACAGAGTATATAGACAACCTACAGAATGGGAGAAAATATTCTCAAACAATATATCTGACAAGAAGTTAATATCCAGAATCTACAAAGAACTTCGACAAATCAGGAAGAAAAGAAACAAATAATCCTATCAAAAAGTGGGCAAAAAACACAAACAGATTTTTCTTAAAAGAAAAATGTAAATGGCCATCAAACCTATGAAAAAACCTCAACATCACTAATTATCAAGGAAATGTAAATTAAAACCACAAAGAGATATCTCCTTATACCTCTCAGAGTTGCCATCATTGAAAAGTCAAAAAACAATAGCTGTTGGTGCAGATGTGGTGAAAAGGGAACATTGATATACTGTCGGTGGGAATGTAAACTACTACAACCACTATGGGAAGCAGTATGGAGATTCCTCAGAAATAAAACTAGACCTGTCATTAAATTCAGCATTCCTGCTGCTGGGTATCTACCCAAAGGAAAAATAGTCATTTGATAAAAAATACATCTCTGCCTGAAAGTGTATTGCAGCACAATTCACAATTTCAAAGATATGGAACCAACCTAAGTGCCCATCAACTTAGGAGTAGATAAATAAAATGTGGTTTATATATACCATGGAGTACTACTCAGCCATAAAAAGAATGAAATAATGTCTTTTACAGCAACTTTGATGGAACCAGAGACTATTATCCTAAGTGAAATATCTCTGGACTTGAAAAACAAATACCACATGTTCTCACTTATAGGGGCAGCTAAATGAGAAATACATATGATCATAAAGTGGGATAACAGACATTTAAAACTAAGAAGAGGGGAGGATGTAAGTGGGGTGTGGGATAAAAATCTACTTATTGAGTACAATGTACATTATTCTGGTGATTGGTTCACTTAAACTCCTGACTTCAGCATGATAAAATTCATCCATGTAACAAAAAACACTTGTACCACATACATTTTTTGAGATTAAAAAATTTAAAAAATAGTGCCAGAACAAGTGAACTTATGCACAAATAAGTAAAACTAAACACAAACCTTATTCTTTTCATAAAAATTAACTCAAAATCAATGATCCACAGACTTAACTGTAATTTTTTTTAAAAAAATTATAAAACTCTTAGGATATAATATAGCAGAAAATCTAGGTGACTGAGTTTGGCAAAGATTTCTTGATAACCACAAAAGCACAACTCATGAAAGAAAAAATATGCCAATTTGGACTACATTAAAATTGAAAACGTCTGCTCCATGAAATACACCATTAAGAGAATGAAAAGACAAACCAGAGAATGGGAGAAAAATCTTTACAAAATATGTGCCAAATAAAAGACTGATATTTAAATGTACAAAGAACTCTTAAAACTCAACAACAACAAAAATACAAACAACCCTATTAAAAATGAGAAAAAGATCTGAATCTGAACAGACGCTTCATCAAAAGAGAAAATATTCATATTAGAATATACTCCATGTCCTATGTCATCAGGGAAATGCAAATTAAAACACTGAGATACCATTACATACCTATTAGAATGGCTAAAATTCAAAACACTGACAACACCACATATTGACAAGGATGTGGAGCAGAAAAAACATTCACTTTTTTTCTGTTAGGAATGAAAAATAATACAGCCACGTTGGAAGACAGTTTGGCAGCTTTATACAAAGTTTGTATCATTTGCTATACTAAGTAACGTCCTTGATATTTGCCCAGATAAGTTAAAAACTTATGACCACCCCAAAACCAGCACACAAATGCTTATAGCTGCTTTTTCATAATTACCACAAATTGCAAGATCAAGATGTTCTTCAGTAGGTAAATGGATAAACAAACTGCGGTATATCCTCATGATTCCAAGAAATGAGCTATAAAGCCATAAGAAGAGCATGGAGGAACTTTCAATGTTAAATAAAAGAAGATAATCTGAAGAGGAAACATACCATATGATTTCAAGTGTATGAAATTTTGGAAAAGGTGAAACTTAATGGAGACATTAAAAATCATTAATTGGCAGAAATTCAATTAGAGTGAAGAAGGGATAAATAGGTGAAGCACAGGGGATTTTAAAGCATTGAAACTATTCTCTATGATACTGTAATGGTGGATACATGCCATTACACATTTGTAAAAACTCATAAAATGTACTACACAAAGAGTGAAAGCCAATGTAAACTATGGCTTTCATACAATATACATGTATTGATTCATTAATTGCAGCAAATATATCTTGCTAGTGCATGTGGGAGGATGGGAGTAGGGAGATATATAACAACTCTCTGTACTTGCTGCTCAATTTTCTATAAACCTAAAACTGCTCTAAAACACATAGTTTATTAATTTAAACAAAATATATGTAATATTTGAGATAGAATCAGTAGTATATATCCTATATATCACTGAAGACTAACAATGCATGCCACATGGACGTATTTCATTTCAATATGAGAACAAATATTCTAATGATCTGAAATATCAAATAGTGGGACTGACTGCTTTGGAGATGATGAAATTCTTGTCACTGGAATTGTTTAAGCAAAGGCATGAATATAATTCTTTGGATATAGTGCTAAAGGGATCTATGCATATACTGATAGATGAGAAAAAAATGAACTCTTTCAAGGTATCCAACCATGAATTTATATGATTTCATAAGAAATATAATCATCAAACTGCCAGTGTATAAAAATAGTGACTCATTACTCATTGTGTTTTTATTAATGATATAGGAGTGTCAAATTATGATTCTCTCTTTGAAAATAAGTAAACAGAAAATGCAATGTGTGAACTTTGCATCTGATTTTAAACAAAGTTAAACTAATTTTTAGGACAATGAGGAAAATTTGAATTTGGGCAGAGTATTAGATAATATTGAGGTATAATATATACCGTTAATGACCTGTTGGTGATGTAAAATAAAAATATTGAAGTTAGTGATCATAACAAATTATGCATGGGTGAAATGACAAGCTGTCTAAGATTTGCTTTAAAATAATCTAGCAAACCAAAATATATATAGGAGGTTATATTAAATAAGATTGAAAAGAGTACTGAATATAAGGTGATCGTTGTATTATCCCTGTTACATTTGTGTGTTTCAAATTTCCTATTACAAATTGTATAATTAAAAAATAACTCTTGCAAAAAATTGGAACAAAAAGTCCCCAGATATTTGAGTAAATACTCTAACATGAAAGGCAAACTCTAAAATAATGAGGCGAAGAAAATAAGAACCAAAAGGATAATAGCTTAAAGAAATTATTGTCACTGTCCTCAGATCAGGGAAAACGTTGAGAGCATGAAAAAGTAACTGGAAAACAAAAAGATGTGTAAAAGGAGTATGTTAAATAATCTAGCTGTCAATATGTATGCAGTCTTGATATTTGAAACATTGAACATCAAATTATTTTTTAAATGGTGTGATAAAAAAATTGAGGGTGGAGAGAGAAAGGATAGGTTTAAAATACATCAATAACAAATACCAGAATACCTGACTTTCCTAATAAAATATGTGAAAGTAGAGCTTTCAGTATTGCTGATTCAGCTCAATTATGTCAAAGTCCTAGGGCAGCTTCACTCTGGTACCTTTGTTCCCTTCATGGTAGCAGATGGCTGTAGCAGTACCAGCATCAAATTTTCTCCCATGAATATCCAAATGGATACGATTGGGACTTTACATCCATGACTTTTTCTTATCTCAGGGAGGAACATTGTTCACAGAAATATCCACAAGATACTTTCAGGTCCCACAGAACCAGGTCATGAGCATATATCCTAGAGCGGAGACTGGAAAATTGAGTATGTGTAATTTTCAGACTGTATAGAAGAAGAAAAACTCTGCTAAGAAGGCAGAAATCAGAGGAAGGACCTTAACCAATAGCATTTTCAATAGGAGCTCAAATTCTGGGTGTGGCGGGCACACTGGCACAGGGGGCCAGCTGTGCCCAAGTACCTTAGCTTAATTGTGTCTTAGGGTACCCACATTGTCCCTGTGCAGAGACAGCAATGGCTACATTGGCACCAGTAGGCAGGGGAGGGGAGGAGAAGACTCCAAATGGAGGAGAGCTGGCAATCTTGTCCCCTTTGTCCTGAGGTGTCCCTTGGCCTGCTGCACTTCCCTTTCACTTAGAAGCAACCTGCTCTGAATATACAAGTCCTGGGGATCTTACAGTTCCCCCAGAATCCACCAATTGCCTGTGGGTAAATCAACTAGTAGGTGCTGGTGAATGTTAGCTGTGGATCCAGCAATGCAGAGACAACAGGGCTGAGATTCTCTGGTCAGGGCAGCCACAAAAAGGTTCCCTCTCCATGAAGAGAGGTAAATGAGCCATACTTTCACCAAACCCCAGGTATGATGAGCACAGTATTAGTGGGGATATAGCTCCTCCTACAAGCCCAGGACTGGCTGTTCTGCAGCATGCCCGGGACAAACCTTCCAGGGAACAGATGTGGCTATATCTGCAGCAGTGGTTGGTGGGGGGAGGGGAAGTCCCCTTCTTCATATCCCTTCCCAGGCTCCAGTGCTGCCTTTGTTCTGGGGTGGAAAAACTCTCCTGCCCTACAAACTCTGCTCTGCACCCATATCTCTACTGCAAGGGGTGTAGACAACTTTGTATCATAAGCCAAGAGGTGTCAGGTGGGGAGGACATGTTCAACGTTCTTTTGTCCCCAAAGCATTGGAGCCCAGGTCACTTTCCCATACTGTAGGGGCAGCCTGCCCTACAGGTCAGAACTCTGGGGAATCCTGCAGCTCTCTTGTGTCTTCTTGGACCTTTGTGGTTGTCACAATCCATGTGGGTGCTGAGGAGTGTTTGTGTTACATACAGTGACAAGAAAACTGAAGGGCTGAGACTCCCTGGGCAGGATAGAGATATACAATGGGTGCACAAGCAGTATGGCACCCACCAGCTTGGCTTGAATGTGTGGTGGGGGAAGCAAACCTGTGCAGCCCAGTGCTCTGTTCTTAAGAAGTTTCCAGTTCACTGACAGCAGCAGCACTTGGGCTTGTGAGGGTAGAAGGGCTCTCTAACAGCTGACAGTCTGCCACAGGTGTGACAAGAGGAAGAATAGACATGCCCACCTACCCTTTCTACAAGACTCCAAATTCCTTGGGGGCTGAGCTCTACCGAAATCTTGCTCCTTCTTGTTCTGCTCCACAACTTCTTCCATTAGCATGTCCAGTAAGTTCTGGCACTGTTCCTTCAGTTTTCCACCTGGGCTATGCTTTTTCATCTGAAACTTTTTCTTCATTCTGGGACAATCTGGTGAACAATGTTGATGTTTCTAATCAGTTATTATGCCTCCCTTGTCAAGAAACATGTCTGAGCAGAGTAGTGTGATTGTCTATACTTTGTAACATTTTAAAATATAGGGTCTCTGTTTCAAGCAGGAATAATTATTTTAAAAATTGTACCCCCATAATAAGCTGAAATAAAAAAAAATGTAGATTGTCTGCCTTTCTAATGATGGCAGTACAAATACAGCTTATGTCTGTAATAGCAACTTATTAGAATTTATAATTATATATTAAACACTAGAATTTTTAATAAAGCAATAAAATAAATAATTAATATTCCTTGACATTACTTTCCTTTATATACCCAAAGTAGACTTGGTGAAATAAAATGAAAGGTAATGACATGAATGGTACCCTGGTCTTCAAGCTTTGGATTACTTTAAGAAGAATAACAATGTAAGAATTAATGATGAAAATTTGTACTGTTTATAAACTTCACATTTCCAAGAACACATATCTTATTAAATTTTAAATTAGCCTAAATATGATCCCAAATAAGACTCTGTCATGATTTGATTGTTTTTAATATGAAGTGTTTCAGACTTTTTTTAAATGTTAAATTATATCATTTTCATTTTCCTTTTGGAAGTGAATTTCATCAACTTCTTTCTCTTTTCCAATTTTGTCTTTGTATCTGTTATACAAGTTTTATATTTATTTTTATAAGAGGGGAAAATATATTTTGAGAGTGCTGAATCCTAACCACTAGACCATTAAGGAATGTCCAAAATATATATTACATTATCCAAGAATCCCAAGTGTCAATGCTGAATTAATTGACCTCTGAAGAAATTTTTACGTTGAAATATTGTGGTGTTGGTAAATTGCTCTTCACTCGTGAGTAATACTTTGGAATTTTCTCTTTCTAATACTTTCTTTCTTACATACTTATTCTGTAGAAATTTGTTCTTAGCTTGCTTTACAGAGATTTCAATTCCCCTTGAAGAGTTATTACTTCTTTTAAGAGCACCTCTTCTCTTTAGACTTTGTGAATCAACCAACCTCTAAAGAAGGCTATATAGTTCCAATTTTACCCTTTCTCTCTGGTCAGTAAACATAATTGTTTCTATCTTTCAACAGTTTCTAAAACTCTTTTATTATTGAATTAACATCTTATCAAAACATCATTTTCTGAACAATTTTTTGACACATTCTTTTATTCAATCAAAAGAATAAAATAAAATAGGAAGCTTTTGTGATCCAGCTCCTAGAAAGTTTACTTTCTGAATTGACATCAAATAGTTAATCACATTTTGAGTCTGGTAATTATTAGAAAGGTTAAAAGCAACTTGTATAAAATTTCATGCAGCCTATTTTTCTCATTGTTCTTCATGATAATAACTAGAAAACACTTTTTTAATGCTTGTAAATTGCACATTACAATTAAAATATAAACCTAAGCACATGTCCTTAAAGTGATAAAAATGAAAACATTGACAGCACTAGTGATTGATGAAATGTGGGTATAGGGTAGCAAAGAATTGGGAACAAAATAGAAATCCAGAAATCTCAAGTAAACTTTATGTTAGAAATTTCCCAATGGCTAAAATGTGGAATCAGCTTAAGTGTTTATCAAGGGACAAATGGATAAAGAAGATGTGGTATATGTACACAATGGAATATTATTTAGCCTTGAAAAAGAAAGAAATTTTGTTATTTGCAGAAACATAGATGGATCTGGAGGACATTATTTTAAGTGAAACAAACCAGACACAGAAAGACAAATATTGCATTTTCACACTCATATATGGGACCTAAAAAAAATTGATCTCATGGAGGTAGTGAATAGAATGGCGGCAACTAGAGATTGGTAAGTGTGGTGGGAAGGGGTAATGAAGAGGTGTTGGTTAATGGGTAATACTGTTAAATAGAAGGAAAAAGTTCTAGTGTTCAATAGCGCAGTAGGGCAATGATAATTAACAATAATTTATTATATTTCAAAATAGCTAGAACTTTTCAAATGTTCCCAACATAAAGCAATGGTAAATGTTTTAGGTGAATCATGTCCCAATTACTGTGATTTGATCATTATATGTTATATGGTTATATCAAAATATAACATGTATTCCATGAATATGTACAATTATTATGTATCAATAAAAAATTAAAAAAAAGAAATTTCACTTTTAATAATAATAAGAAAATCGGAAAGGGTTTCTTTTGCATATGGGAAGATATTTATGTGTTTTTGTTTTTGTTTTGTAGCCTCTTTTGAATAAAGAAACTATGTTTCTGGATTTCAGTTATACTAGAAATTGTAGACATGGATAAGATCAATAAATATCTTTGAGTTTCTTCTGTGACAGGCTCTGTCTTGAAATGTGAGCTATGAGTGTTAACAATTACCGATTTTCTACCGATCATTGGAAGGCACTCTGGTTTCTATGAACCAGTATGGCTTATATAACTACTTATCCTTATTCGTCAGCTTTTGCATTCTATAAATTTTTCTTGTGATGTTACCTTTAACAGCTCATTCTCTGAAAAGACTTTGAAACTTATAGTAATAATTTGAACCAACTTCTATTCCAGCTGGAAATCATCATAGCGTCTTAGAGAAGAGTCTGACATTAGAAAAAATCATAAAATTGTCTATTTGAAGAGTCTGACATTAGGAAAATCACAAAATTATCTATTTAGTAGTGGAAGAATCACTTGAGAGATGACATCACTGGCATTAAGATGCAAGGTGAAGAAAATATTCAAGATGAGGGATCACATTTGGAATGTGTATTTTCATTTTGGATAAGTAAAGAGCAAATAACTGTGGGGCAAAGGGAAAAATCTCACTGTAGCAGGTACAAACTATTATCTTCAACCACTTTTAAGAGGTAAAACATACTTTGAAGCAGCAGACCTGTGAAGAAAGGTAATTGTCACGTTGCTTTAAAGAACCTGAAATGTATTCTCACTGAAAGATATTATGGAACTGTCTTCTCTGTATTCTCAGAATGAAATGGAATAATAAAGTGTCTTAAAGTGTTCAGGAAAGGAGATAGACTAATTGCATTCTCAAGGTCTTTCTAAAACTTATAATTTTATGAATACTTCATTAGCTGTAGTCATATTCAATAAAAATTGTCATAAAACAAAAATTTGCTTTGCGGTCACAGAAGTTACATTTTTACTCATAGTACCTTATTTTTCCTGACAATTTCAGAAAAAAAGATTTAATAGAGTCATATCGGAAAAGTACTATGTAGTAAAAATAGAAACAGGTTTAAAATTGATTTCCAAATACTTAACTGTATTTTAAAAATTTTTAAAATTTTAAAATTTTTTAATTTTAAATTTTAAATTTAAATTTAAATTTAAATTTTTAAATTTAAAAATTTTAAATTAGGTCTATTTAAAATGCAATCTATGGATATATTAAAAATAATAAAACAAAAACAAACATTATATGCTAATATTATTAAATTTTACTGAAATTCTTACTTGCCCCAAAATAGATTTTTAACACTACTTTAACATATATTTTATAATTCCTTACAATCAGCCAAAAATGCTTTTACATATATTTCCATATGAAATTTCATTTAAATTTTTTCTAAATCTGCATTCAAAAGAGTCCTGTCTGATCTACCTGAAGTGCATTAGAAGCAACTAGAGCAGTTGGTTTGGGCTTCACCCACTTAAAAAAGAACAGCTCTATTTCTTTCTGTAGTGGTTTACTTTTTCATTATTCATAAAATTTTATTTGCAAAAAGTCCAACTGTATAAATATTCATCCAACATCACTTCTTTGAAATGATTTTTGTAATTCCCAATACAAACTAAAAATGCAAATATATAACTGCACTTGCAACTGTGGAAATTGTAAACTCCTTGAGTAGAAGTTTCAATATTATCTTTTGCAGAAGAGTAATATCTTCATATTGTACAGCACTAAGATTACTCCCCCACAAAACACTATACATGGATTATGGAATTGTAAGTTTAAATATACAAGTTGTAAGTTGTTACTATAATTATTCACAGATGATCCCCTGTTTGCATGCATATTTTCTAACTCAATGGTTGTATTTTCTATTTTCTATTAATCATTTGACGAAATTGCAACAGTTTTTTCAATGAATGACTTAATCTTGCACAGTAACACTTATGAAGATATAATCATCATCGTTAATTCAAAACATTATAAATATCTAATAAGTGAAGATGGCTTTAAATAATTAGAGGAAAGATTCGACTGTTCCATTTCCTGGTCAATCAATAAGAAATAATCCTGAACAAGAGTCAGATGACCTCTCAAAATTTTATCCTTTCAGTAATTATGCCAATGTTAATAAAGTTAGATAATCTCCATTTGATTTGACCTTACCCATGGAAGTTAGATAATCTCCATTTGATTTGACCTTACCCATGGTATTAGAACTGAATATTAAATAAAAAGATGCAATTCAGATTTACATAAAATTCTTTTATATTTTAGAAGTAAAATATCTTTTAAATCTAACTTGTTTTAAAACTCAGATCTCTTGGTTATAAAATGAGAAGCAATAGTAAAGGTTAAAATGCAATGAACAAAGAAAAATGTAGGGGAGATAAGAAGTGAGAAATTATTTATAAAGAAAACAAAATCTTTAACCTATAAAATGTGTATTTTAAAGATATAAATATTATCATGCTATTTTTGTGTTGTAGTGGAATGATTGATTAGTTTATAGATATCTATATATTTTTATTTTCTTAGGATTTTATTTTAGGAAAGATCTCCCCTCTTCATGTCAAGAACAAAATTAAAAGTTTTTTTTATAGTGTATCATATGAAAGGTTTATAATTAAAACATGTCCTTATACTTTTTAAAAGGTAATAATCAGATAATAGTATTATTAGTTTGCAGCCCTTTGTATTTGATAACTTTTGTAAAAACTTAATTTAATTTTTTAATTGAAAAATAATAATTATACATACTCATGAGGCACATAGTAATGTTTCAATTAGATCACAGCAATTGGCATATCCTTCATGTAATTTCATACATCAAACAGAAATTAAAACCTACTCTCAATATATTAATATCACATTTGCTGTGAGAAGAAAATAAAAAGTTCTCTTTAATCATGTTCTTTAGTCAAGACTGGACATTGCTTCTCTTCCTTAGTATGATAACCTTTTATTTCTGATATGAATGACATTGATGATATCTAAATACATCTATCCCTTCTCATGTGGGGTGGTAAAATTGTCTCGTTCTGTAGAAATGTTATATATAATAGAGAATTTACTTGTTTTATGACATATTGAAGAATTTGTCTTAAGTTTGGTCCCTTCTCTGTTTTAAATTTATGAAAATACTTCTCTGAAATATTGAGAAGGGAATGACTTGATGCACCACGTTCTACTAGTGAAACATGACCAAGCTCACCTATTTTTAAGTGGAAGAAGAATTGAGTTAACATTGTGCAAGAGTTTCTGGAATAGCTACACATGAGCTAGCATATGTCAAACACTCAGCGCAGTGTTTGGCACATAGTGTCAAATAAATAATTTTGAACTCCTCTGAGAATTTCTTTTCTGCCTCTCCTTGAAAGACTGGTACACACAACGTTAATTTGATGTGAAATGAGGCATTGATAGAAGCAAATTGGGAGATACTACATATATTGAGCAATGGTTTCTCAAAGAGAAAGATATGAATATTAGGATAAATAAGGTAAGGAAGTAACATGATTATTAAAAGCACAAGGAATAGTTGAAAGAACAAATGATATAATCATCAGATTTTAGCCCATAAAAATAAAGGTGATTTATTGAATTTAGTATAAAATGTAGTTATGTTAAAAAGAATGCAATAAGAACCAAATTAAGGTAATTTTAAGTGACAATATCCCATTTTGAATTTATAAAGTCCAGATAAATTATATTACTACATAGTAATATATATACACCATAATGTAGTATTTTTAATTTTTTTTGTTTTTGAGAAATATAAATTAGATATATAAAAATACTATGAAAAAATATCAATTGGAAATCTTAATGTAAAAATAATTCTGCTGCTGCTTTTTCTTTCCTAAGTTGGGAACTTATTTTTGTTTTTGTTTTTTAATTGCATGATAATGTGGGATTCCGAGTTGGTATTTTGGTGTAATTTTCCATATTAACTTAGTTTTGATGACACTTTATAATTCCTGAAAATATTTCACACATAACATATTGCACACATTTGGTATATATAGTTAATCCATAGATCAATGTATGCCTTCTTGGCTGAAAATCTTTTTCTGTTTCGCAGATAATTTAAAAATTTACCTTTTTTTTTTTTTTTTTGAGAAAAAGGGAGTGAAGATCAAGTGAATTAACTAAAGTTTCTTTTTTTTTAACCATACCTACAAACTTGCCTGCTGGATAATGTCATCTCTAAATGGGCCTCAGCAGCAGAGTGACTTTTGCTCATTGTGTGCTTCAGTGTCCTATATAAATTCAGAACCATGTTCACTTAAAAAGAATTGATTTCCAGCCGGGTGGGCAGAATCAATGGATCAACTGTTACAGATTTTACTACTTGTACCCTTGACCAGAGCCTGTGATTTGTGTTTACAATCCATAAGCGCTTTCAGGCCCTTCAGACCTGCCTGTACCTAAAAAATATTTATAGCGAAGCAGCACTTTTAATGCTCTACTTTCACCATTATTAACACCACAACCTATTTCCCTGGGTATTTTAATTCATTCTGAATAACAACAAAAAATTATAAATATCTTAATATTTGTCTATTTTAAGGAATTAGTATCTTCTAATTATTTCTAATCTCTAACCAAAAAAAATTACTTTTGTATATTGTTAGTGAAGATTCCGAAGGAACATGATTATTCATAAATTTACCTGAAAAAGGGAAAGCACATATAACATTAAAGTATCACTTTTCACCATTTGCATTGGAAAAGATTAATAACATTGTATAAACAGGGAAGATGTGATATAAACAAGGATTGAGGAAAGGCATGTTTTAGAAGGAAATTTGCAAGTATATACAATAATGCTTTCTCTTCAAATAAAAGGTAATGATCTTAGATATTTTTTCCCTAAAGGAAACATTAATAAAGTCAAAAATATATATTAAAGAATATTAATTCTAGTAGAGTATAGCTAATGAGATATTGAAAATAAACTAAATATTATTTTTGAGGAGATTATATATAGTATATCCATGTAATTAAAAGATTAAATGATTAGGACATAATTAGAATGTTAGATGAAGAAAGTGTCTATGTGTGGACAGAGAAAGAAACTCTTTAGATATAGGTAAATATCAGCATGCAAGAGCTTGTGTGAAGTAATTACTTTTTAAGTTATTTATTTTCCTAACTTAAAACATAAGCACACAAATTAATTCTGGTGAGTTATAGTTCTAAAATTTGCTATTTCTTAAGGATCGGATGGATTGGGTGGTAGTCTGGGTAGGGCAGTTGGACAATTACTTTCTTTTACACAGTGTCTTATATAATCTGACATTTTGTGTTTATAATCAGAAAATAAAATCAAGATATTTTCACTTTGAAAGTGAAAGAAAAGTTCTCATGTCATTCTTTAAGAAAGGAAACAGGGTCCATAGAGAGATGACAGACTCCGGGACAAGAAATACACAAAGCAGCCTAGAGCGTCTTGTAGAAAGCAAAAGTAAGGAAGTACTTCAACAGAGGGAGAGAGAGAGAGAGAAATTTTCTTTATTTAAGGCAAGAAATAGTTAAGTGTCTAAACCATGGCAGCTACTCTGAGAGTAAAGCCAAAGTAGCTGAAATGGAAAAATTAAAGAGAAAGACTCTATTTATTTATTATCAATTTTTGACTTAAGGGTGAAGACTCAGAAGAAGGAAAGTGCGTTAGAACTGCTGTTCTGTATAACAAAATTCCATGGAATCATTCCAAAAAGAATGGTACAGCCCCTTACTAATATAAGGCAAGCTTCTTCCCTTAATTTTCCTAAATACAGGCCTTTCTTTGTTTACATAGAACTTTTAACTTTTCCTTTTTCATTGACATCTTCTACTTTGTCTTTATTAAACCTTTCAAACTCTGACAATGTGCCTGTATGACTCATTATAGTAAGTGAAGCCTTTCCCCTGGGAGGAAATAGAATGTGAGTGAGAAGTGTGGTGCAGAACAACACGTTAGAGGGCTGAAAGAAGTCCAAAGTGGCTGGAGTTTAGAAAGTAAAGTGAAAATTTTCTTTGGAAGTAGCTGGAAAAGTAGACAAGAAATTAAGTAAATTAATTAAGATTAGATTAAGTAAATTAATTAGACTGAATGTTCGTACTGTTTACAGTGAAAAGGAAAATTAAAGAAGCCACTAGGTATAGATGTTGTGAGGACAGATTACTCCCATTGTAGACTTCTTCACTTGAGGAGTTTATGAAAAATCCAAAAGAACAAGTACAGTAAGAAGTTGGATTTTCAGGTCTACAGGTCAGGGGGAAAATAACAAGATCTAGGCTTAAGTTGTGTATTTGAGCATCATACTTTAGCTATAGAATTGAAGCCAAGGTTTAGGTACTTCTCTAATATTCTCTCAACTCCCTCCATGATTTTGTCTTTTGTTCCTCTAAACACAAGATGTAGTAATTGACTCTTTTTTTCTCTACTAAACTCTACAAGTCATAGGGGATCTTTAAGAGATCCTTTAAGGGTAGAATTTGGCTCCTATTGATGTTTATCTCTCCAGCATATTGTACCTATTTATTTAATAAATAAATGATTCCTTTTATATAAATGGCCTGAGTAGAAATTTTGTGGATTAAGCAGTCAGCTGTGAAATAAGATTAATAAATATTGTAATCCATGGATTATAAAATACAAACTAAGTTCTGAATATTTACATGATTTACTCACTGTAACATAGTAGGAAGTTATAGAGTTGAGGGTAGAAATTATCTCTTGACTTTCTTCTTTTTCCCTTGGCTATAAGTGTTCCTTAATTACACGGCTGAGAGTGTATCTAATCTTCCACACTGCTCCTAAGATATGCATGATTCCTAGTAGAGTACTGCTTCAACTTCACCAGGCCACTTAGTTTAATTTTAACACAGTTGCTGCAAAATTCAGGTTAACATTATTAAAGAAATGTGTTTTGTAATGTGTCTGGAATAAGCAGACACTGAGAAAACACACACTTCAAATTCTTTCTAAAACATAGAAGATACTTAACTTATATCCATTTGGGAATGAATGAATCCCAATCTAACATCCATATTTCTACAACACAATTAAATTACAACCTCTTCGTGAATACCATGTACCTAGGTATGCAACAATTTTATTTGTAGAACAAATCAAGCAGTCAAACAAACCAGGCATTTTAGGACACTAGAGCTTAAGTGTGCTTTTACTAATGCCTTTATATAGTCCATATAATCAATTATGCTTGTATAAAATGTGAGAAGGGTGAATCTAGACAGAAAAGTAAAAAAAAAAAAAAAAAACAAAAACAAAACACAAAACGTGGCAATACCTTTGGCTGCTTGACTTGCTTGCCACTTTCCATCCTAATGTATTTAAAAATGTATCAGTGATAACAGGGGAGAAAAGGACCTCATGATTTTCTAGGCAATATCCAATATAGAAAATATCTAGACTATGCTGATGATAATTTCTGCCTAGGAATATTTTATACAATTTGGAGTAGAATTAACTTTTATAGAGATGGAGGTAATCATCATTTAGCAAATAATTGTTGATGTGCAGTTAATCACCATTTTTTACAAGCAAAATAATTTTGAATTTTTATTGTATAATTTTATTTTAAATAATTATTTTATTTGCTTTTTGTTTTTTTTGTTTTTTTTGTTTTTTTTTTGGAGACAGAGTCTTGCTCTGTTGCCTGGGCTAGAGTGCCATGGCATCAGCCTAGCTCACAGAAACCTCAAACTCCTGGTCTCAAGCGATCCTCCTGCCTCAGCATCCTCAGTAGCTGGGACTACAGGTGCACTTCACCACGCCCGGCTAATTTTTTTTTCTTTCTATTTTTTTTAGGTGCCCCACTAATTTTTTCTATTTTTAGTAGAGACAGGGCTGGTCTCGAACTCCTGATCTCAAGATATCTTCCTGCCTCAGCCTCCCAGAGTGCTAGGATTATAGGCATGAGTCACCAGGCCTACCTCTATTGGCTTTTTAATTTATTAAACTTCATATGAATTTTTCACAGCATCATAAAGTTTTTCTTATACTATGTTATGACCAATGTTTGAATTTTTCAGTTATTGTTTAATTTTTGAATCATAAGTTTGTTACTTTGGTCTCATGATTTTGTTTTTTTCAGTATTATTACCTTTTCAGTAACACAAAAATATTACAGCAATGCTACAAAATTCTACCTATATTTTGGGGAATGGATCTTACTTCCTGCCTACTCAAGGTTCAAGTAGAAACACTTCTAATATATATTCCATTTGTAGGGTTGATAAAACTTTGACAGCTTTGCAGTTTGTTCCCATGTGTAAAATATGACACAATGGTAAGTTAGTCAATTGTATAATGTTTGTGAATTTATACATATTGTACTTGAAATGTTTTCTTCTTCCTACCTTACTGCCACTCCTGTAGTAGTAGCTACTTGCTTGCTCTTCACTTTCTCCACTTTTTCCATCTTCATTTTTCATTCTCAATTCCTAGATTTACCTTCCCCATCTGAATGTTTACTTATGTAGCTATCCCATAATAATATTGGTAACATATTATGCATTTGTGTATTAGGCTCCCATTTTCTATTACTGCAACTGGGAAGACAATACAGTAATAGACTTTAAGGGTCAGGAACCATAGTAGGTATCAATTAACAAACATGTAATAAAGAAAACATGAATTTACATCTTAACTTTGCTATTATTTTCTATGTGACCCTCAGCAAATTCTTTAACATGTCTAACTTTCCTTTCTATGATCTGTAATATGGTGGTGATTAGATAGCTTACAGGCTATTTGTTAAATCAGACAATGTAAAAAAGCATCATAGCATGGTGCCCAGGAAATAACAAAAAAGGTTCCTATAATTATGGTTTTGTTGTTATTGTTTCTCTCTCTTTAGCCTTAATGATAATTTCATCCCCTATGTTTCTCTATTTGGTATACAGGTAATTCAGAGAAGTCATTGATTAAAAACCTCTTTCTTTAGTCTTGATGATGAAGCACAAATTCACAGGCAGAGTTTAAGGAAAAAGAGCCGCAACCTAAAGAAAGCATGACTTATAATTCTCCCCTTCATTCATGTTGTGAGAAACATGGTCCAGGACATGTTTTCCAGTCACCTTACCTGGGAAACACTGAAGCACAGAGCATTTAATAGTATATATTTATCTATACCTCAAATATGAGCGTTTGAACTTAGAGCAGGAGATTATGTTTGTGCTTTCTAAGCTCGTAG
The DNA here is from genome assembly GCA_028533085.1 of Varecia variegata. Classification (NCBI taxonomy): domain Eukaryota; kingdom Metazoa; phylum Chordata; class Mammalia; order Primates; family Lemuridae; genus Varecia; species Varecia variegata. The sequence goes on from CM052436.1 coordinate 18,693,987, forward strand.
CAAAATTTTAGATCAGTTCAGTGAAATACATAATTGAAAAACAGATACTTATATAATGGGTTGCAACCTTCAGGCTGGCCATCCTACAGGCTGGGATGCATATCCTCTAGCAGGAACTAAAAAGCAAACACATTTCAAGAGAAGAAAGAGGAAACAGAAATTCATGCTGCATGGGCCAGGTAAGTATACTTATTCAACAGTTTATGGGAGTAGCTATGAATATTTATAAAGGGGGAATGAACAAATTCATAGTAGGTAAACATGCTTGTTACATATATTTCATGTTCACTTCAGGGTGAAGACTTGACAATAAATGCATTAAAATTAGGCTCTATGTATCAAAAGGTAGAAGGGAGAACACAAAAGCATCTTGTGCACAGCCTCTGTAAACTGAGCAGAACTAGTTCATTGTGGATAGTTTCTTATCAAAAAGGAGTACTGGTTAATTGTTACGTGGAAACTGAAAGAAGGGAGGGAAGTCCCAGCCAACTTCTTTCTGTTTAATCCTTAGGAAAGAAAGTCTAAATGGTGGTTAGTGACTGACAGGGTATATAACAAGGTGTTTCCAGCCTCCAATACCATCATGGTCTGGAACTCAGTTTTTAAGATTTCTCTGGGATACCCTTGGTTAACAGAGAGTCTGTTCAGTCAGTTGAGAGAGGCTTAGGATTTTAATTTCTCAAGTCTTTTAACTAAACTATATTAGCTCTTATAAACTTATTTATGGTGATTATTCAGGCTTGGTTCAAAATTGCATTCCTATAAACATGGACAAAAATAAATATAAGAAATGAATAGATATAAATAAATGTCAAGAACCAGAAAAAGTTATTATTGGACAGCAAAGTAAGCAAAAAGAGACATTGAAAAAAAATTCCTAAAACTGATTTATGTACCATCTACCTGCACAAATATATGTGGTGTGTGTCTTTATGTGTGCAAGTATTTTTTTTAAATCCAGTGCTATAGAGCTTTAATATATATGGTTATTTTTGTTCCATTTCTTGAATGTGACTACACCAAAGGTTCAACATTGACATTCCATTTGGATTATAAGGGGAAGGGCATTTCAAAGACAAAAGCCCATCGAAGAATACAAATTGCTTCTAAGTTCAAATGTAATAACCATTTGCAAGAGCAGTTTAGAGGGTAGCAACTACCATTGGGATTGCACTCACTTAAGGAGAACATCAAAGGAAACCAGAGTTCTCACCACATCATGATTTATGGACTTGGCTTGAACACTTGTAATTACTTCCTTAGCACAAGAGGATGAGTATAGATGCATGAGCTCCACCAAGCTCAAATTCCTGGGAAAACAGGGCACTTGATTCTGTCTTGCTGATGGATTCTCAAGGATATTATAGTAGTGAATAGGTCAAAATGTTATTTCATGCCTCACACTGTAATGGACAAAACTGTATCAAGAAGGCTGCTGTCTTTTCATCAAGGTATTAGCTTCTAAATTCCTTCTAGTAAAATTTTTGAAAATAAAAGTGCTAATGAAATACATGTTTCTACTGAGAATTTTTATCTGAACAAGGGAGCTGATTATATCTAAATACTGTTAATTAATGTTAACAATTTTGGAGATGCATAAAAATAAGACTATGAGATATTCCTCCTGTAAGTAAAAATAGCAATCATTTTTTTACCTATCATTTCTAAAAAATAATAAACATTTACCTTATTTATTTTCACATGATATATCAATTTTGTTTTGATTTTCTGTCCAGCTAAAATAATTAGATAAATCTAGAGTATTCAGAGGTTGAGTTTAATGCACATAGTCCTAGGAAGTTACAATATACTGATCTTTTATTTCAACCATCATGACTAATTTATGGCCAACCTCTGCACTAAAACAATAAAACATGATGGAAAACCACAAAAATATACATGATTAGTTATGTTCCATGCCGAGGAGTAAAGTCATTTGAAATTCAACTATTCCCTCATTATTTGTTATTTATCTATTATTTATTTGTTAATGTACACAAGTAATACTGCAGTTTAGAACATGATACCCCAAAGCATAGTGCCTTGGAGTGCTAAGTACTTTTAACTGAAGTAGGTTGGAAAGTCTTCAGAAAGAAGGTCTTTCTGACCTTCTCCTACCTTTCTGTTTCCCACCCCACTTCATCCCCCAAAACAAGTCATAGAAACCAGAATTTGTCTTCCCCAAGACAGGTCATAGAAACTAGAACCCTTCTTCCCCCAAAACAAACCATAAAACCTCAAAAGATCAATCTCTTCCATCTCCCTTGAAGACCCTAATTCCAGAAGGATCCTACCCCATATTTAAGAGAAAGAAATGCTACATAGCAAGACCAGGAAAAATCTGAACAGACAGATCTTGCTGGGTTTCTCGCCTCAGTTTATCACCATTAGATAATACCCATCTGTCCAGTCACATTTCTACATCACTGTCCATTCTTCATAAAACCTATGCATAAAAATGGACAGTTTTTTTTTTTCCTGAGCCTTTGGGTCTTGATTTTTGAGGGCTCCCATGTCACATAAATCTTCCATTAAATAAATTTGTTATACTTTCTCTTGTTAAGTTGTCCTTTCTTATGGGAATGTTGATGCCTCACTTACGATGAGTGAGGCAAGGCATGGCACATTTCTGTTCCTATAGTAATAAAGGTAAATGAGAATAATAAAGGCAAAATCTTTAAAAATAAAAATTGAACTTATGAATACTCAATGTATGAATGCCAATTATATTTTTATAAAAGCCTTTCTTCTCTCCTGACTAGATAATTGAAACTATTTTATCCTCAGTGGTGACACTGACATTATGACTTTTTCTTGCTCCTTTCCTGCATAAATTCTTACCTTTGTATTCAATTCAATGGAGAGCTGTTTTGTTCATCAGAATTTATATCCACTCTGAATTCCTGAGTTCCTAGCCACATATATATGTGTATACAAATATATGTCTATGTAATTTATATAGAGATGAATATTTATATCTTTAAATGCTATATATATATTTTATAACATATATATGATTATAAAATATAGAATTTATCATATCTAAGTTGAAATGCTATGAATGCCTGAGTTATGAATAATTATTACAATTATCAAAAATAATTAAGATTTTTAAAAATTTTAATAGTACTTGGCTGCCTATTACAAAGTAAGCCAGATATAAAGTTTATCACAAATAACAATTACTGAACCCTTGTAAGATAGAGATTTTTCTTATATTCTAATGGAAATGTTATAAAAACCCAATACTAAACATGATCAATATTTCATAGATAATAATAACAGAGCTTATCTGTCTGACTAGAAAATCTGTTTATTCCTATAATATACTAACTTTCATATAAATATTTATAAAAGAAAAGATATATTGAGTTTTAAAATGGAACTTTGTTTCTTTGCATACTAGCAATGAACTTGAAATTAAACAAGTAATTCCATTCAAAAGAGCTTCCAAAAAATCACTTAGGAATATATTTATCAAAAAATACAAGTTTTTCATACTGAAAATTATAAAATATTGCTGAAATAAATTAAAGGAAATATAAATAAATGGAGAGCTATTTCATATGTATGGATTGAAAGAATCAATATTGTTAACATGGCAATTGTATCCAAATTGAGCTATGTATTTAACCTACTCTCCATCACATTTCTAGTATAGTTTTATGCAGAAATTTGTAAGCTTATCCTAAAATTTACATGGAAATGCAGGGGACTTATAATGAACAAAATATTTCTTCAAAAATGAAAGTAGAGAACTTACACCTCCCAATTTCAAATTTTACTACAAATTATAAAAATCAAGACAATATCTTACTGGGATAATGATATACATAGATCTATGTTACAGAATTAATAGTCCAGGAATCCAAATGTCTATCAGCTAATAAAGGAATAAACCAAATGCAGTGTATGCAAACAATGGAATGATAATCAGCAATAAAAACAAGTGACTTACTGATTTGGACCACAGAGATACTATGTTAGACACAAAGGTGACATATTTTTTGACTCCATTTATATGAAATGTCCCTGAAAGGAACATTTATACTGACTGAACTCAAATTAGTGGGATCTGGAGGTGGAAACTGAGATTGAATTGATCATGAGGATCTTTCGGAATGATGGAAATGTTCTAATACTGGATTGTGGTGATGATGGTGAAACTGTAAATTGACTAAAAACCATTGAATTTTACACTTAAAACAGGTAAATCTTATATTTGAAATGTCCAATTTTGAATCAAAAGTGCAGTTAATTATATCTCAAACAAGAAGCAGTACAATTCATCAAAGTATGAGCCTAAACCATTGACACAGTTTTGCTATCTTAATGGTAGCTGGTTTATGACAGAAGTGAAGAAACCCAGAGAGCAAATGCTGATGAAATTGTGAAAGATGTTTTTCACAGATTGATGAGAATTGAATATTTTTCCTTGCAAGGAGTGATCCAAAGCCTGGAAGAAGTGATAGTCAGTTGGTGCAAGGTCTGGTGAATATGATGGATGACAGAGAGTTTCCAAATCCAGCCTCTGTAGTTTGAGCAGCACTGTTTGTGCAACATATGATTGAGCATTGTGTTGCAAGAGGATTGACCTATCTCCATTAACCAATCTCAGCTGCTTGATTGCAAACATCCTCATCATTTCATCCATATGGTTGCAGTAGACATCTGCTTTAATTGGCTGACCAGGTTTCATGAAGCTGCAGTGGATAAACCCAGCGCTGGATCACCAAACAGATACCATTCTCTTTTTTTGATGAATATTTGTTTTTGGACTGTGTTTAAGCACTTCATCTTTATACAACCATTGTGCCAAACACTTGCAATTGTCAAAAAGAATCTATTTTTCATCACATGTAACAATACAGTGTGGCAATGGTTTGCTTTATGTCATGAGAGCAAAGAAAGGTAAGCTTCTAGACAGTTTCTCTTCTGATGCTCATTTAATTCATGCAGAACTCATCTATCCAGCTTCTTTACCTTGTGGATTTATTTGAAATGGTCCAATATTGTTGGAATCGTAACCTCAAACCTTGCTGTTAATTCACGCATAGGTTGAGATGGATGTGTTTCCACTACAACTTTCAGCTCATCATTATCCATCTTAGTCTCAGTCATCTGCTTGGCTCATTTTCAAGATTAAAATCACCAGAACAGAACTTCTCAAACCATCAATGTACTGTGCATTGATTATCCACATCCTTCTCAAACTCTTCGTTGATATTTTGAGCTGTCTGCACTACATTGGTTCCATGATGGAATTTATATTTGAAAATAACATGAATTTTTGACTTATCCATGGTTTCACAAAAATTTCTCTAAAAAAATTGTGAAAGATAAATACAAGCCAAAATATGCATTTGAAAGACTAAGGATGTACCTTCACAATAAAAATAAAACTAGAAGTGTCAAAATGAGATGTCAGAGATATCAACTGTCAAATTTAGTACTTAAGGAAATTGGACATGTCATACTTAATAACCTAATAACATGTAAATTATACTGAAATAAAATTGTTTAAAAAAACAAACCATAAAGGATTAAAAATTTTAGGAGACTTTTTTTTTTTTTAAATTTGGGGATGTCGAATGCCTACTAGAAGCAAGATTTAAAAATTCAAAAGCCATAAATAAAAGGATTGATGGGTTTGGTCACTTGAAATTAAATAAAACTGTATTTAGAATGACATCTTGAGCTATTAATAATTTAAAAATCCAAGTATTGACAAGATAGACAAATTTAATCTCATATAAGAGCAAACAGGGTTAGATATATCAGGCAAAGGAGACATACAGGGCAGGGGAAAGAATGAATTGAAGGGACAAGGACAGCAACAAGAAGCCCTCCCATGGGAATGGTCTAGTGTTCCAGGTGAGAGAAGGTGATGGCTTGTGCTAGTTTGGTAACCGTAGTGACGTGGAGAAGTGAGTGAGTTAATGTGATCTATCGGTGTGGGAGCCGAAATAAGGAACAAAAAGAAAGAATAAATCCTATAAATTTGGTTTGAATACTTTAGTATATTGTTATTTACTGAGTGTGGGAGAAGAGATTTGGAAAGGAGGATAATTAATTCTGCTCTTGTTAAACCACTAGACAGCATTTGTGGCTAGGGCAGATGTACACACCCCTTTTTCTGTGCCATTCTTACTGTCTCCTTAAATTTGTTGTACTAGGGCTTTCTCTAAGCAAAAACTTCATTCTTCATCTTCTCATATGGTATCATTTGGATGTTGGCCACTGCAAATCTTATGTTGAAATTTGTTTCCCTGTGTTGGAAGTGAGGTCAAGTGGAAGGCGTTTGGATCACGGGGGCAGAGCCCCTCATGAATGGTTTGGTTCCTTCCCTGGGCAAATGAGTGAGTCCTCACTTTATTAGTTCACTGAAGAGCTGGTTGTTTAAAGGAGCCTGGCACCACCTCCTCCCTCTCTTGCTTCTGCTCTCATCATGTGACTCACCTGATGCCCCTTTGCCTTTGCCTTGATCGGAATCTCCCTGAAGCCCTCACCAGAAGCAGATGCTGGCACCATGCTTGTACAGTCTACAGAACCATGAACCAAATAAGCCTGTTTCTTTATACAGGTTTATACCTACCCATTTCAGGTCTTTCCTTCATAGCAATGTAGGAATAGGGTTCTGTCTCCTTCTGGCCAAAAAAAAAAAAAAAAAAAATCTTACATGAAACATTAGTTACACAAAAAGTTCTTACCTCCCACTAAATTTTACTTACTCAACATTGAAGTTCAATTATCCCTGTAACTATTTGATATCACTATTCTGTATGATTTTTTTCCTACATGTCTTCAGATCAACATTCACCGAGCAGATGTTTACTGAGCATTACACAATGTGCTGTCCTATGAAATGGTTCAGTGACTCAAGAACCTTAAAATCTAATAAGGAGAACTAATTAGATAACCAAATAAAGTGAGTGGAATATTGTCATCAATATAATAGATATTCTGCAATCAATGCAGGGGTCATTAAAGAGAAATATTCAGCTCAATACAGAAATGTTTCCCATAATGATAAGGGAATTATTAACTTTTTTGAGTCTCATTGACAACCACCATAGTGACCTTGGTATTCATTCATATCACATCGTTGCCTAAAAACTCCAGAGAATTCTCTGGTCACTTAGCATAAAGCAAATTCCTACTTTGGATTATAAGTCTCTACAAGATTTTGATCTGCCAACCCTTTCAACTTTATTTCCTAACAGTCATTCTCTAGCTTTTTATATAATACATTAAGGATATTTATGAACCTATTTTCCTTTGACTTGAAAATGTTATCTATTCAACTATCCCACAGAAATAAAAATCAGTAGTTAGGGTATATGAATGTTTACTACAGAAATGTTTGCTTTACTTCAGCAATGGAAGCAACCTAAATATTTACCCAAAGTGGCTATTTTATTAATTGTGATATGTTTATATTATGCTATTATTAACATATCTCTATGTGCAGTGAAAATTCAAGTTTCAGAGCAGTTATATTAGATGAATTGCTTTGGAAATAAATAACAACAAAAGCACCAAAAAATCTTCTGTAAGTTTATAAATTTCTATAAACATATAAAAGAGTAGATAGGCTACACATTGAGTTCCTATCATTGGTTATATAACAGGGAGTGAAATTGTGAAGTAAGAGGGTAATAACGTTTTATGTATCTACATTTGATTGATTGTAATAAGCATGCTTTGATTTTTATTTAATTTGGAGAATAATATAGCAAAATGGAAAAGAGTATCTACTTCACAAGTCCTCTTTGTGCCCTTAATTCAAAGCTATTAGAAAGAAACAAATGCTAGGAATTTTAAAGAATAAGTCATACATGTTTGAAGATGTGTTTCTTGATGAAGCACATTTTAAATGTTCCCATGTGGAGTTACTGAATACATTGTGATTGTATTCAATCATTCTAACTAGTTCTTGCTTTTCATTTAGGTTTTTAATGTAAGAAAAAACATTTTTCCTGTTGTGCTTGAACTGTAAAGAAGTTTTGAGTAGAGAGAAATATATAGGTCAATCTACCTGTGTTTGTCATGTGATTGGAGGACTTCATATAGATTGTAAAAATACAGTCATTAAAGGTATAGAAAAAAATTGTTCTCATTCACTGTTGTTTCTGGAGAAATCAATTAAACTAATGGATTACCTAGAGATGATGAAGAATGAAAACTGTTAACATTCTAATGAATTATCATCCAATTCTCTATATATGTATGTTTATTTACAATATTATATATTACATATACAAATATAATGTAAATACTGAAATCTGCAATAGTTCCCAATATTCATACCCATATTATTGATTTTTAATGTTTATATCAGATCTCTCTACTTTATACCATTAGTAAATTTTTTTAACATGTGGAATGTATAATTTTTATGTTTCATTATTTCTGTTTGTTTTATAGCCTAATTACTGGTGTTGCTGTGAGTGCTGTTATTTTGTGTATGGATGCTTGTGTATGTTTATGTATGCATGCACATATGAATTTTTCAGTAATGTTTGAAAAGAATATATTTTATCTCTAAAATATATACATATTCTCTGCATGTATTCTTATGTTTATCAATTATATTATTTAGATTGTTTATGTGCCTTTGTTGTGTCTGGCATATCTATAATGAACATATAGAAAAATGAGCTGCTGCCAAGTTCTTTGTATAAATTTAAAATTTTATTTATTCATATTTATAGTAACATGGGAATTTATTTAAGCTCCCTCTAAAAGATATTTCAAAATTTTATATTATTAAACGGTAGCTTTGCTGATAGACTAACTTATGTATATTTCTTGCCAACCTGCTTAGTCCATTTAATTATGAAATAAATTATTATTTAATACTACATATTAACAAAAAAGTAAAAAGAATAAACCTCATTAACTTGGGAGGTAAAGATAATGTTTACACTAATTACCTTCATCCTAATGTCCTGACTTTCATCCCAAATTAGAAGCATCTCATCCTCACAATGGGTGTGGCTTGCAATGGATGTGAATGTTGTGTTTATGTTGTTCTCAAGCCAAGACATGATGGTCAAGAAGCATCATTAGAATTGGCAGAATATAAACCACTGAGCTTGGGGTTCAAGGCTCTTACTTTGTGTTATAATCCAGCTTTTAGCAGAGTATGATCAGTTTTTCCTGTTCCATCTTTTTAAAACTATTACTACAGAAATAGGCAACTGGACTTTGGGGTTACATAACTTTCATGTGCTCCAATTCAATACTTACTTAGTGTGGAGAATTTGTATAATACTGGAAACAAAACATTTCTATTGCTATGTAATTTCAAACCTACATTATTCCTGATTTTGTGTCTATTTTAGGGAAAAAAATTGATTCTCTGAATATTGGTCAAACTATGCTTCTCTCTGAGTTGCTTCCTGCCCTCCTCTTGCTCTCTTTCTGTAAGTCATGAGATGTGCAAGAAAGAGGGGAGATAGGAAATACATAGCACTAGGATTTGCTTTTGCTCTCACTCATGCCAAATGTTTAGATAATGACAAATGACTTAAGCAAATATCCTATAACACACACATACATTATATGCAAAATATATGTTTGCATGATACATGTTTAAATAAATTAACTGTAACTGTAGTTATATATATCAAATATATATACTATATATGTATAACTATACATGTGATTTACTTGACATTATTTATGAATTTATACATTGTTGTCTATGCTTTCAATGTACTCAATTTATTAAATTTTAAGTGTTTTATTTTCTTTATTGATTTCAACAATTTAAGTTATCTGCAAGTTACATTAAAGTTAACAAAAATACATTTTATAAACAAATCACTACTGTTTGGCTTCTGGTTTAATAGGAAATCAGAATTCATATTTTTTTCTTTCTAATGCTAGATTTTTCCAGATATTGTATTTACATCCTGGTTATAGATATACTATACTATTATAACAGTGTGATTACACCAAATAAATGTTTTCTATAATATTTTGATTCAGTATTACATTTTGCAACTTTTTTCATAAATCATTCCGTCATGATTCCATCTAGTTTTGAATTGCAAAACTCACAAAAATATAATTTTCCATACTTGAATTTTTTATTTTTATTCACTCCTCATTTTACTCAGCTAAATCTTTACATAGATTTTCCTGAAGGGAATGTGGGACCATGCATATTAAGCATATTTTTCTATTGCTTTTTTGTTGACATGGAAATGTATCTATATTGTTTTAAACAACAAATATTTTTACTAAGATATTTTACTCAATGATTACTTGTAATCTGCTATCTAATATTCTATAGAAATAATTTAGCCCTAATTTTGTAAGAAGCCTTTTTATTTGCTCATTTTCTTCATTGCTTTTTGATATTTTAGTCTTTATCCCTGAGATTAATCCTTATTTCATATAATATGTACTCTAAGTTATCTTTATTTAATTGTTCATTGGTTTTGAAGACACGTGGTTTAAATCTAGATCTGTCTCTAGCAGAATTTAGTTATCTACTATATAAAGTTCAATTATAATAATCCATATGCATTTTAGTGGGCTTTATTACTAAAGCTAGTTTCTGGCTAAGTCCCTAAAAATATACTCCTTTCAATATTGCTCTAGTCTGACCAAGAAAATGGAAATCTTATAAAAATATATAAAAACTACAAATATTCAGATTAACAGAAAATTTAATAAATGAAAATGGAGTTGCTATGGTGTGAATGTTTGTGTGCCCCCACATTCATATATTGTAACCTAATCTCCAATGCAATAGTATTAGGAGATAGGCCTTTGGGAAATAATTAAGTCATGAAGGCAGAGCCCTCATTAATGGAATTAGTATCCATATAAAAGAGGCCTGAGGGAGTTTATTTGTTCCTTTTGCCATGTGAGGGTACAACAAAAACACACCATGTGCAAGAAGGAAGGTCCTCCCTCACCTGACATTGAATCTGTTAGTACCTCTATCTGAAACTTCCCAGCCTCTGGAACTCTAAGGAATAAATTTATGTTGTTTATAAGCTACTAGTTTATGGTATTCTGTTATAGCAGCTCGAACAGACTAAGACAAGGATAATATTAAATAATAATAAGCAAAATTACATTTAAATTTGTTAAGGCAATGCTAGATGTTGTCATAGTAAAAAATTAATATTTTATATAATTAAAGTTTATTTCTCTTATACATAAAAGTAATTGGTGATTCAGAACTGGAAAGGAGGAAAGCACTATGCTACAAAACTATTCAGACATCCAAGCTGACTGAAGATTTGCCTTTTTTCAAAATATGGATTGTATTTTCATACAGATTGAATTGAATCTGTAGATCATTTTGGGTAGCATAGACATTTTAACAATGTTGATTCTGCCAACCCATGAGCTTGGCATGGTTTTCCACCTGTTTATGTCCTCTGCTATTTCCTTCTTCAGGGTTTTGTAGTTTTCCCTGTAGAGGTCTTTTACCTCCTTAGTTAAATACATTCCTAGGTATTTCATTTTTTTGGTGTTGCTATTTTTAAGGGTATTGAGTCTTTGATTTGGTTCTCAGTTTGACTGTTGTTGGAGTATAGGAATGCTACTGATTTCTGTACATTGATTGTGTAACCTGAGAATTTGCTGAATTTACTTATCAATTCCAGTAATCTCATGACAGAATCTTTGGGGTTTTCTATGTATAAGATCATATTACAGATCTAAAAAAAATAATTCTACACTTTCTATGGAACCAGAGAAGACCCCACATAGCAAAACCAATCATAAGCAAAAAGAACAAATTGGGAGGCATCAATTTTCCAGACTTCAAACTATACTACAAGGCTATAGTAACTAAAACAACATGGTACTGACACAAGAACATAGACATAGACGAATGGAACAGAACTGAGAACCCAAATGTAAAACCATCCTCATATAGTCATCTAATTTTTGACAAAGCAGACAAAAACATATCCTGGGGAAAAGAATCCTTATTCAATAACTGGAGCTGGGATAATTGGATAGCCACATGTACAAGACTGAAACAGGATCCACTTCTATCACATCTCACAAAAATCAACTCATGGTGGATAACAGACTTAAACCTAAGGCATGAAACTATAAGAATTCTAGAAGAAAATGTTGGAAAAACTCTTATAGACATTGGCCTAGGAAAAGAATTTATGAAGAAGACCCCAAAGGCAATTACAGCAATAACAAAAATAAATAAATGGGACCTGCTCAAATTAAAAAGCTTCTGCACAGCCAAGGAAACTATTATGAGAGCAAACAGACAACCTACAGAATGGGAGAAAATATTCACATGTTACACATTCGATAAAGAGCTGATAACTAGAATCTATATAGAACTCAGGAAAATCAGCAAGAAAAAATCTAACAACCCTATCACAAAGTGGGCAAAGGACATGAACAGAAACTTTTCCAAAGAAGATACACTAATGGCCAATAAGCATATGAAAAAATGCTCAACATCTCTAATAATCAGGAAAATGAAAATCAAAATCACAATGAGATATCACTTATCTCCAGTGAGAATGACCTTTATCAAAAAGTCCCAAATCAATAAATGTTGACATGGATGCAGAGAGATAGGACCACTCATACACTGCTGGTGGGACTGCAAACTAAGTAGTACAACCTCTGTGGAAAGTAACATGGAGATATCTCAAAGAGCTAAAAGTAGAACTACCTTTTGATCCAGAAATCCCAATACTAAGGATCTACTCAAAGGAAAAAAAGGCACTCTATAAAAAAGACATCTGCACTGGAATGTTTATGGCAGCACAATTCACAATTGCAAAGATGTGGAAACAACCCAAGTACTCACCAATACATGAGTGGATTAATAAAATGTGGTATGTGTATACCCTGTACTTCTAGTCAGCCACAAAAAACAATGGAGACATAATACCTCTTGTATTATCCTGGATAGAGCTGGAGCCCATTCTACTAAGTGAAGTATCACAAGAATGAAAAAGCAAGCATCATATGTACTCACCATCAAATTGGTATTAACTGACTTAACTGACCAACGCTTAAGTGCACATATAATAATAACATTCATCGGGTGTTGGGCAGATGGGAGGGGCAGGAGGGGATGGGTGTATTCACACCAAATGTGTGCAGTGCACACTGTCTGGGGGATGGACATGCTTGAAGCTCTGACTCGGGTGGGGAAAGGCAATATATGTAACCTAAACATTTGTACCCCCATAATATGTTGAAATAAAAGAAAAAAAAACGTGGAAAGTGGCTACTAAGCTATCCTAGATCCATCAAGTTCAAGCCAGCAAATGGAGAAAGAAGAGAATCAAGGATCACCCAGGAGATTGTCAGAAGAGCATGCTGGAAGTATAATATAAAATTTCTGATCATATTTTATTAGCCAGAACTCAGGCACATCAACCCGCAAAAATACAAGTTGGGCTAAAAATTGTTATTCTTGGCCCCACGGCTGCTTGATATAATAACTACACAATGGGAAAGCAATGCACAAACCTTTGAAAGGCTACTAGCCTGTCAGGGTTTGATTGACAGACAACTCCCAGGGTATCTACTGATCCTTTACTCCAAATTTAAAGCATGAAACAGAAACTATTTGGAAAAATATGAGACATTGTGCAGTTTTTCTTTATAGTCTCCTACTTAATGAGATATGGTTAATATAATCCACACAACTGGAAAATCTTCCCTCATTCAAATGAGTGCTGTTCTTTACCTGATCAGAGTAATGACCTTCCCCTTCAATTCCAAAAGCTTCTTTTATGTTTCTCTATCAACACAGAGACAAAACATCAGTGTAGCAAGAAGCAGAGTGAACTAGAGAGAAGCTAAGTCTTGCAGAATACATTATATTTTAGATGTGCTGTTACACAGAACTGAGGCTACGTGTGAAACCAGAGACAAGATAAATTACGATAGTACTGCATGTGGGGAATATTTGTTTGTTTTTTCCTCTTCCTTTTCTTCTTTACTGCCCTCTTCCTTCTTCCTCCCTCCTCTTTATTCTTCTCTTCCTTCCTTACTTTTGCTCTCTCTTCTCTTCATTCTTTTTCTTCCTTTTCTTATCAGTGTACCAGATAATAAGGGTAGGAAATTATACTACACCTTGTGAGCCTAAGAAAATAGAAATACTAGCTAAAAACTGAGAGTTTGAAAACTATATTAATATGCCAAGAAGATATACATTTGATATATATTGAGCATTTGAGGGTAATTAATGCTAGCCACACTAAAAGAAAGTAATAACAACTCCAAAGTGTCAGAGGATTATAACAATAAAATGTTGTTCTTTCTTCCTTCCTCTTATATGGAGGATATTCTTGGTCAGAAGATTGACCATCACTTTAAAAGATAGAATTGACATTATGGGCAATTCAAAATACTTTTGCATTCACAGAAAATTCAGCATGTTCAAGAATGATATAGGAAAACATCAGGAGCATAACAAATCACAAATAAGTAAATAAAATCAAAAGACATCTTTAAAATTATACAATTGCACAAAAAAGTAAAAATGAAAAATACCCTGAAATTACATAGAAAAAGTATACTTTTGAAAATAAGTACCCACAGGTTAGACATTTTAAAATCCAGGAAATTGTATATTGGGTCCAATGATATCTATTAATAGATGATGTGGCCTCAGTAATGATGAGGAAATTGGGGAAGTAAAAAACATAGACACAAAGGCATCAGAATGATTTGACAAATAAACAAACAAACAAACAAAAAACAGGATGAGTGTATTATGTATATTATATGTGTGTATTATGAATGAGAAGAGGGAAGGCTGAAAACAAAGTAAGATTTCAGTGTATTTTAAGTTTAAATTTACATTTTAAGTAATAATACTGATATTAACCACTATTGGAGCACTTCCATTACACCAATTACTATGTACTATGTACCAGTTACATTTTATGTACTATATAGTTAAATATTCCCAGGATATGGCATTTGTAGGGTATATCTATTCTATTTTATAATCTATTATCATAGTACCCACTGTCAGGGAAGGACAGAGTGAGGAACTGTAACAGATTGGATGAGACCAAGGAGCCACTGCAATTTAATGCTAAATAGGATACTGAACTGGATATTGGAACAGTAAGATGACATTAGTGAAAATGCTAGAGAAACCCAAATGAAATCCACAGTTTATTTAGTAACATGTAACACTGTTAATTAACATGCAATTGTTAGTTGAGATTTTAACATTAAGGGAAGCTGGGTGTAAGGTATTCGGGATTTTCTGTACTATTTTTGCAATGCTCTGTCAGTTTAAAATGATTTCAAAAATCAAACAAATATATTATGAAAAATCAGCATAGATTTTATCATCCTTTTTGTCAGTGATTTTTCAACATGTTTCTCTAATGAGGGAATTTAGACAGGATCAGTCTTTCTGCTACCTCAGCTTTCTACCTCCATTGACATATGTGGGGGCAGAAACTAAGTGTGAAAAGCTCAGCTCTTCCCTTTTTGCTTTGGGTAGCAACTGCCCTTGGTAAGTATGCGCTCTGCACTCTACACTGCTTCTCCATGCTATAGAATTTACCTGGAATGCCTCATGCGGAGAGGCTTGAAGTTATCTAGTGCTGGCTGCGACAAACTGAATAGGAGAGTCTAGTTTGAGGTTCAAACCATCATCCTCATAAGAGCCATTTTCTGCTGTACATCAAAGTCAGTTTCTCCACTAACATTTTTAATAATAAAAATGGGCATTTGATCCCTATGACTGTTCTTTTAACTTTCTCAACTGATTCTAAATTCAGGCTAGGAAAAAAAAATAAACATGTCATGTAAGATCTAATATAGCATAATAGTTAAGAGATTAAATTCTGGAAACATATTTCCAAGCTTTTAAACTTCTAAACTTCTAAGCTTCTGTTTTTTACTGGGTATGTGACCCTGTGTAAATTATTTAACTTTGATTTCTTATGTGTAAAATGTGGTAATAACCATTTTTTCTTTACAGAATTTTGTTAGACTTATCTATCTATCTATCTATCTATCTGGTACATAGGACAGTGTCTAGCACCTGGAAAACATTATATAAGTATTTGTTACTAGATAAGTATTTGCTATATACTTGTGTGTGTATATAATTTGCTCTTCTCTATTTTCTCTATTAAGATTCTACATATATTTTACCTTGAATATAAAGGGATTGTTAGTCAAGTAGACACACACACATTGATAGATATTAATTACAATTAATCAATTCATTATTAACATTTCCTCACATGAAGAAAATAAATATGATTTCTGATATCATATAGTCCGTGGAACACATACTAAAATTTAGGTTTCCTGATTATACAGATAAAAACACAATATAGTATCTTAGAATCAATAAAACATTAGTGATGAAGCACTCAGGACTTAGACATCTTGGGTTAAAATCTTGTTCTGATAGACAGTTGTGCAAGATCTTTAGCTTCCTGTTCCTAAGTTTTCTTATTTGTAAAACATACAGTCATACTCAGCTTGAATCTTTATCATTAGAATTAAGTGAGAACATCTGAAGGAGGATGTGTGTGTGTGTGTGTGTGTGTGTGTGTGAATAGTAACAGGGATAAATCACTTTATGCTAGTACAGAAAAGTTAAGAATATAATCAAATATTCCTAAAGCATAAATAATAAAAATATGTTAATTCTGATTATTTTATAAGTACAATTCTCTTGGTGTTTCAAATAATATCACACTATTTACCAAGATTAAGCAGAACTGAGTTATTTGTGTGGATAATACTTCCCATGACTAATCATCGCAAATGCAACTGATTATTGCTATGAGATATGTTACAATTGAATTGGACTTAAATGTGTATATTTAACGTCTATTTACATAGTTAATTCCACTGAGAATTGTGTAACTTAATACCTACAATACTTCTTGGGACAGAGTTGTTTAATGAAGTCTTTGCGAATTTTACATAATTGTTAGTTGGAAGCACAGTATGAATTTTCTAATGACTTTTCAGTTATAAATTAAAGTGATAGAAATATGACACTGAAATGAATGCAATGAGAGTGCACATTCTGATGACAATGTTACCTCCAATGGATTATGGCACTGATGGTTTTTAATCATTTAGTGAACAGGGAGAAAGAAGAAAACCTTCCTCTTTCACCTTGAAAATGAAATTGTGATTAAAAACTGATTATCCAACTATAACCACAGAATCAATCACTTTTAACACATGCTTTCAGGAGAAATTAAATTAATATTGAAAAAGAGAAATATGAAAACAGCCCAATGGTTACTATTGGATAGAAAAGATCTGGAGACCATGCCAGGTTTTTCATTAAGTTTGTCTTATGTGTTGACCTTTTGTGTCAGGACACATATAATCACTATTGCTAAATAGTGAGGATGATTATTGTCTGTTAGGGTAACACATGTCTGCTGCTGAAACAAATAATGAGAAATCTCAGTGACATAAATAGCAATAATTTTTTTTTTTTTTTCTCAGTCAACAGATCATTTTAGATGTCTCTCCTGGAAAGTTTCCCTAAAAGTGGTAACTCCTTCAAAGTGCTAAATTAATTTGTGTGGCTATGCCATAATCTGGCCCTTCATTAAGCTGAGGAGTGCTGGAGGGAAGGAGAGAACCTGTGGTCTCTAGGAGATCTTAGGGATCAGGGCTAGACTTAGCTGAAATTAGTGTAGAAACTTCTACTCTTATCCAAATGTCTGGAACTAATCAGTCTCCAACTTCACTGCAAAGGAGCCTGGGAAATGTAGTCTTCCTACATTTCCTGTGGAAACTTCCTGTTAGACCAAGTAGAAGAAATGGGATTGTTGGAGATCTAGCCAAACATGACTTCATTATACAATGATAATAAATGCCCAAAATATCTTTACAATTTTTTATGCTATTAAATTATATTTGAAAATGTAACTATGAGAGTCATATATTCTGTGAATATATTTTATTTTTCTTAGATTTTAGATGTATAATGAAGGTATTAAAGAATTAAAATCTTAGAAAACCCAATCTGCCCCTGGCTCAGGCCTTCCTTATATTTGTTTGTTCTTTCACTATCATCCTAGCCTTCAAATCTTACTGCTTATTTTTTTCCCTCTGAATCTCAATAGTCTCCTGAGTCTCCTACCTTCAATAACATTTGTAAAGTAACCAGTCCTTCCGGATCACTTTTTGATGGCACTTGTGAAACAATATTTTGTTTCTTAAAATGTAGATTTGTATGCTCCTCCTTTTTAATGCTCCCATTAGAATCTACTTTAATAATTAGACTCAGAATTGAATGATGTCAAAATATTTTTCTTTTCCCTCAATTTGCATGTGCTTTTAAAGGAATTAATTCTCTGTTATCAAGTAGTTTTAGTCACAGAATGTTTTATTAGTCAGACAGACTAACTTTTTAAGGTTAAAAAATAGATCATCAAAATTGCCATATTTTTTATTTCTCTATATGCAAATTTCAATCTATGTTTTTGACAGGAGGTTATTAGATAGCAACTACTTTTCAAGTAACTTTGCATTGATTCATTGTACTACAAATAATAAATTTGTTTAAAAGTTCTTAAAAAGGAGGGTTAAAATATTTCATCATTCATAAAGCAACTGGGTAGTAGCTTTTGGAAACTATGCATTTTTCTCCTTTCTATCTAATAATGAGTCTTCAAAGAACTCTTCAAGATTTTATCAAATTTAATATTAACAGTAGCCAGAAGGACAGTTTTATAGAAAGTTTTATAAGTTCAATAGAAAATATTCTTTGATCCTTGGTAAACTGTTTTATTTTTTTCCCAATGAGCACAAAATATCTTTCCATATTTCTCTTCTGACATTAAATAAATAATTTACCTCTTTCCTTGGAGAAGTTTTTATAGTTTGTGTGTATGTGCATGTATATACATCTTTGTTGTATTTGTTCTTCCTTTATGTAGTTTTTGAGATCTAGCTCAGTTCTTAGCATCTCTTCATGAAGTTTTGAGTACTTCAATTAATAGTTCCCTTCATTTGTCATGACTCTAATTCTTTTTTTTTTCAGCATATTATGGGGGGACAAAAGTTTAGGTTACGTATATTGCCCTTGCCCCACTCCCCCTCTCTAATCAGAATTCAAGCGTGTTCCTCCCCTAGATGGTGCGCATCGCACTCATTATGCATGTATACACCCATCCCCTCCCACCTCACATCTGCCGGACACATGATTAATGTTATTCCTTAATGTGCTCTTAGGTGATGATCAGTGAAACCAATTTGATGATGAGTACATGCGGTGTTTATTTTTCCATTCTTGGGATACTTCACTTAGTAGAATGGGTTCCAGCTCTATCCAGGAAAATACAAGAGGTGCTATATCACCATTGTTTCTTATAGCTGAGTAGTACTTCATGTAGTTGCTTATTTCAAGCAATATATTAATATCAAAGTGATTGACACAAAATGATTTTCACATAAAAATCCAAGTGATAGAAATATTCTACAAGAAAGTATAATAACTGGCCTAACCCCCAGAGTCTCTGGATGTGGATATGTTAAGTTCTATTCTTAGGATCTCCAGAGCAGACTTCCATTTTATTTGAATTAGAATTGGGTACTCGTGATGAAGATCTATGAGGCATGACACACTTCAATCTCGCATTCACTCAGTAAACATCAAAACCCTCATACAACAACAAAGCACAAAGTAGAGTGCAGTTTACTGGGATTTGCATCCTCAAGAAACTGAGGAAGACACAAACACCACACCCTTTGATTTTAACCTAGAAGACTTAATCTGTTAGAGACACATACACACCAAAAAAAAAAAAAAAAAAGAGAAATTATTGAAAAATTGAAAACTTCTCTGGAAAAAGTAAGAAGATGATGGTATCCAAATTGAGGAATTCCAATTGGAAAATGCTAAATAGAAAGTGATTTTTAATTATATTGCACAAATATCATCATATCCTGGCTGACGAATCTTTTATGGTGTCAGATTCTTAAAATGCCTTCTCGATCAGAGTGGCCACAGGAGCTATAAAACTTTCCAAGATTCGAGGATACACAAAATCCATGTTATCAGATATGTTATCAGCTGCTCATTTTTGATCATTGACTAGAAGTATATTAGTCAAATGAGCAGGGTCTATGTCTTAATTTGGGGATCAGGCTTCTATGCAATTGATAACCGGCTTAAGATATATGGCATACGTACTTAAATATGATATGATTTTTGGCAATATAACTCAAAGAAGATTATAAAATACAGACATTTGAGACATATTAATGTAAGTACCAGGAACCAAAGAATTTTGAAATTAATGATTTCTCCAAGGTTTGAGTACATGAAAAAGAGCTTAGGCAATAGCAGTTTAAGTGTTCAAGAGTCTCAAATTCCCATCCATACAGGTTTATTAAACATCTACTCTATACCCAGTAGTGTAACAGACACTGCAGAAGTCAAAGAGATTCCTGTTCTCAAGGAACTATGGTAAAAAAAGTAAAGGCACTCTGTGGGTTGTCTGTTTATTCTCATGACTGTTTCTTTGGCTGTGCAGAAGCTTTTTAATTTAATCAGGTCCCATTTATTTATTTTTGTTGCTGCTGTGATTGCCTTAGGGGTCTTCTTCATAAATTCTTTACCTAGACCAATGTCTGTGAGAGTCTTTCCTACATTTTCTTCTAGAATTCTAATAGTTTCACACCTAAGGTTTAAGTCTGTTAACCCCGTGATTTAATTTTTGTGAGAGGTGAAAGCTGTGGGTCCTGTTTCAGTTTTCTACATGTGGTTATCCAGTTTTCCCAGCACCATTTATTGAATAAGGAATCTTTTCCCCAGAGTATATTTTTGTCTCTTTGTCAAAGATTAGATGGCCATATGAGGATGGTTTTATATTTGGATTTTCTGTTCTGTTCCACTGGTCTGTGTCCCTGCACTTGTGCCAATACCAAGCAGTTTTAATAACCACAGCCTTGTAGTATAGTTTGAAGTCTGGCAAATTAATACCTCCCATTTTGTTTTTATTGCTTAAAATTGCTTTTGCTAAACGGGGTCTTCTCTGGTTCCATACAAACCGTAAAATTATTTTTTTCTGTATCTGTGAAAGATGATGTTGGTAATTTAATAGGGATTACATTGAATTTGTATATCACTTTGGGCAGTATAGACATTTTAACAATGTTGATTCTTCCGATCCACGAGCATGATATGGTTTTCCACCTATTTACATGCTCTGCAATTTCCTTTCTCAGTGTTTCGTAGTTCTCCCTATAGAGGTCCTTTACCTCCTTTGTTCTTTTGGATAGATGCCCAGTAATGGGATTGCTGGATCACATGGTAGGTCTACTTGTATCTGTTTAAGGTATCTCCATATTGCTTTCCATAGAGATTGCACTAGTTTGCAGTTCCACCAGCAGTGTATGAGTCTTCCTATATCTCTGCATCCACACCAGCATTTATTGTTTTGGGACTTTTTGTTAAAGGCCATTCTCACTGGAGATAAGTGATATCTCATTGTGGATTTTATTTGCATTTCCCTGATCATTAGAGATGTTGAGCATTTCTTCATATGATTGTTGGCCATTAGTCTGTCTTCTTTTGAAAATTTTCTGTTCATGTTCCTTGTCCACTTTTTAATGAGGTTGTTTGATTTTTTCTTACTGATTTTCTTGAGTTCTATATGGATTCCAGTTATCAGCCCTTTATGGGATGTGTAACATGAAAATATTTTCTCCCATTTGGTATGTTGTCTGTTTGCTCTCATAATAGTTTCCTTGGCTGTATAGAAGCTTTTTAATTTGATCAGGTCCCATTTATTTATTTTTGTTGTTGCTGTGATTGCCTTTGGAGTCTTCTTCATAAATTCTTTGCCTAGGTCAATGTCTATAAGAGTTTTTCCCACATTTTCTTCCAGAATTATAATAGTTTCACACCTTAGGTTTAAGTCTGCTATCCACCGTGATTTGATTTTTGTGGGAGGTGAAAGGTGTGGGTCCTGTTTCAGTCTTCTACATGTGGCTATCCAGTTTTCTGAGTACCATTTATTGAATAAGGATTCTTTTCCTTATAAAAGAAAAACTTGAGAAAATACACTGGAATGTTAGAGTTAGTTATCTTTGACAGATCTGATTATGAAAAATTATTATTTTCTACCTCGTATTTTTCAGATCCTTCAGAATTATTTGGGTAAAAATATTATTTTTCATCAGAAAATGTCAAATATTATAAAACAGGAATTGGCAATTAGGTAAATGAAGAAAAGTACAATTGATTCAGAACAAATAAAGTTTGGGGGATAGATTAAAAAACTCTTAAATAAGGTATAGTAGATTGTTGGTAGACTTTAAATTACATAAAATGAGGGTGTAGGTTCTGAAACTTCCATGGAGTGTTTAAAAAGTTGACTTTATATGCTAAGACATAAAGAAAGCTTCAGATGCAAAAACCAGTATTACACATATGACATTATAGGACCAAAATTAGAATTTCGTTCTCCTGGAGAGAGTTAGAACCCATTCTATTAAGTGAAGTATCCCAAGAATGGAAAAATAAGCACCACATGTACTCACCAGAAAATTGGTTTCCCTGATCATCACCTAAGTGCACATTTGGGAATAACACCAATTGTGTATTG
>CM052436.1:18717075-18743767 GCA_028533085.1 Varecia variegata
ATAAACTTAGATGAACTTTCCTGAAAGAGGAAAATAAACTGTTAGAGGACTATTCCACTACTGAAGAAAAATGGCAGCAACATATTTTACTCAGAATATTTATTTTATCCAGAAGCTGAATAAAGATGCTATCTTGAAGAGCACACAGCAAGGTAATTGGTTCTTGTTAGGTTGTTAGGCTTTGAATCAATGGCAGTTGCAGTTCGAGGGTTTTCTGTGGCTGATTCTGCCGCTGGAACAAATGTTGGGAGGAGAAAAAAACCTTTCTTTAGAAGCATTTTTTACAGACCCTAATCAAGTCTATAGCAAGAAGCAGCCACTATGACCAAGAACTGAAATCTCTAGATCAAAACAGATAAGGGAAACTATGTCACTATACAGAGCCCACCATAAATACAGTAATGAGGTAGCCATAAATATGGGATCAAAGGAAAGAGGAAATTAAAAGTTTCTGAGTATGCTGGATGGAGAATAGAAGTTCCTGAAATAAGACCTCTTATTGGAGCCGTCTGTGTGATAAATTTTGAAATTTGGCAAAAGGCAGCAATGTCACAAATGTCACTTTGAGAGAAGAGACACTGTGAAAAGATACTCCCACACACACCAATGATAGTAATATATTCCTGAAAAATTTGACTTCTTGATGGGAAATTGACTTTCAGTTTAGGTGGACTCTGGCCATTTGGCATAGGCTCATCTCTTGGCAAGCTAAAAAATAGTACTTTCTTCATAAACTTCCTTTGTTCAGATCAAATAATTTCTGCTTTGGTCTTTTATGACAGGAAAAATTGAATCTTGGAAACAGATTTTGTTTTTTTGGTTTAAATCCTTGATACTGGCTTATTTTCTAAATCTGGTGTGTGCAGGGCTAATGCTATGATAAATTTTTCCATCTACTTTACTATCTGAGTTATAAACAATGAAAAGATGAGATAATTTAAATCCTGAGGTCTTAAAAGAACCACCCTCACACTTGTGAAAGACACACAGCTGCTGAAGGAACTAGCACCCATCATTCACTTTGTAGCTGAACCTTCCCAGAAGACATGGAAAGGATTAATCTAGACTTCAATTTCATCAGTATTTTAAAAATCAAAATTAGATTTTGATCTTTGGTACCTTGGATATTGTATAACTTTGTACATTATCTTGCCAGGGAATTGAACCTCTGGACTTAATGTTTCCATAGCAATTTATAATAAGACAAGGTTTATATTCAAATTTGTGGCATCCCTATGTTGACAGCAGCGTATTATTGCAGTATATCTATGATGCCATTTGATATTTTTGTATAACTTCTTAAAGGACATATTGGTCAATGTGTCTGGGCAAAATTTGTAGTGGCAAATACAACATGATGTAAACTTTTGCTTTAATATTAATGCAGTTAATGTCCTTCTCTGTTGAATGTCAGAGCCATCTGTTGACAAAAGATACACTGTCCACCTGTGGTCCCAAAAGGACACATAAAGGAGCAGTTGGTGATTTTCTTCCATGTTAAGATACCAGCTAGCATCTCATTCTTGGCCACTTTTTGGCCCTCTATGTCCTCTAATAACTGCAAGAGTCATTTAATCTGATTGGAAGAGTAAACTGCGTTCATTAGTCCCTTTCTTCCTCTGCACTCTTATCAGTAAGTTTTCTAAAGAAGTGTATATTCTGCTATGTTTTGTTCCTTTATGCCAGAAATGTTTTTAGAAAAGCCTCAACCTCCATTGGGAAGAGAAACCTATCTTTTCCAGTGCTACAATGATGAGCCCACTAATTCTGTCTCAGTTGGCATTTAGCATTACAAACTCAATTTGCCCACCAAAATAAGTCACATTCTTCATTATAAGCATTATCAGTAATAAAGATAATATTTTTTTACTTATCTGTGGTTTTTGTTATCAATTGCTCAATTTGTTCAGAAGTCTAATGGGGCCTGCTAAAATCTCTAAAGCCTTTAAATCATTTTAAGTACATATTTGCAAATTTTCCTAGTACTCTTTGATTTCTGAAGATTAGTTTTATTTAGTCTTCCATTTTTGTTTTATTGATGTAGTGTATTCTAATGCATTCATTTATATAAATGTAATAGAGTGCTTTTTTGAGACTTTCTTTGACTCCAAGTGTTTTCTTTCTGATTTTTTAATTTTTTTTTGTTTTATTTGTTTTATCCACTTTTATAATAGAGGTTTTCCTGAAATACATGGTAATTCTTAGTTCTTTGTTTATATTTAAGAACAAAGCAATAAAAACTGGCATGATAGGGGCTGCTTTAACACCTGTGAGTATCACAATGTGCTGATTGTATAGGTAATCAAGTATTTTGATCAAGAGCCTCAAATGTATGTATCTATAGTTCTTTTCTCTTGAGTCAATCATTTTCTGTAAATATCAGTACTCTAATTTTTTTCCTTTGGGTTTATAAACCTGAATGCCAGATCATGGGAACATAAATGGGATGGAATATATTTTACCATTCAATATACAGACTTACATTCATAAGCACAAATAGTGCCTAAACTGTGCTCTTGGCTGGCCTACTGTCCCCAATTTCAGAGCATCTATGATTCATTTTTTCAGAAATGAGTCTCTATTCCAATCCTCTTTCTGTATGTATGAAATGTATAATAGCATGGCTAAATGAGTGGAGAGAGAATCTAACTCTTCTTTACTCACATGTTCAATCACTTCTGCTTTAATGCTTTCAGCCCCATCTTGCTTTACTTATCTTCAGCATTCCATGGTGAATTCTTCCTCCAGTTCTTGAATCTTTAAGTCCTGAAGTAACGACCTATTTGCTTCTTGCTGGTTTTCATCACTCAGGAAATTATGTTTTGATTTTCTCTGCTCTGCTAAGTGAATTACCAGGTTACTGACCTCTTTATTTTCCATACAGATACTTAGTCTCCATAGTCTTCTCTCTCCCATTCTTTGCCCTCATATCACTTTAAAAATTTTTAAATGTATGGTTTAAGAAGGTATGGAAAAAAACACCTTTGTTCAATCTTAACTCGAATTTCCTTTGCTTATTCACAAATGATTCTAAGATCAATTATGGTGGCCATCAAATGAAATAAAGTAATTTGTAGTTCTTATATAACCATTTACTTATATATCAGAGAAATTTTCTAGACAGTAGAAAGTTAAGAAATGCACTACCATTGCTACCATCTTGTAGATGGGAAAATATATTTATTTTCAGAAAAATAATTTAAAAGGGAAACTCCCTCACAACACAGTTGGCCCTTGAACAGCTCAGGGGTTAGGAGTGATGACCCCTACACAGTTCAACGTATGCATGTGACTTTGAATCCCCCCAAAACTTAGCTACTGATAACCTCCTGTTGACTGGAAGCCTTACTCATAACATAAACAGTCAACACATATTTGTATGTTATATGTATTATATACTGTATTCTTACAATAAAGTAAGGTAGAAAACATAAAATGTTATGAAGAAAATCATAAGGAAGAGAAAATATATTTACTATTCATTAAGTGGAAGTGGATCATCATAAAGTTCTTCATCCTTCTTGTTTTCACATTGAGTCAGCTGAGCAGGAGGAGGAAGAAGAGGGGATGGTCTTGCTGTCTCAGGGGTGGCAGAGGCCAAAACAAAAATCCACATATAATTGGACCCATGCAGTTCAAATTCATATTGTTCAAGGGTAAACTGTACAGAAGTTCTATGCAAAGATTTTAGAGACTTTTTGACATTCCCACCAGACTAACTTATGTACTCCCATAGAACTCCTTACATAGTTTATTATGATAATTATCTCAAACTATGACTAGCCCTCGTCTAATGTTATATTTTTCTTGACTGGAAATTTCTAAGACGATAATACACTTACCTTGCCCACCAATACAACCCCAGTGCCTAGCAAATACTTGGCACACAGTATATGATAATTATCTCTTGAATACATAGTCTGTGTCTCTTTCATCCATTTAGTAAGTCATTTAGCTTATGGAATCCTTTTGTTGAAAAATTTCTACTTAATTTTAGATATGATTGGGAGGGTTATATCGATGGTGAATTTATAAAGTAAAAATTAAAATAGTAAGATTATGCTGCTTCAATTGAGATTTGCTGGAGTTTTCATGATAAAGAGGAATTAAGGAAGTTCATCTACAGGAAGTTTAGATAAATTAAAATATTGGCACTTCATTCATGTTTTGTTTTCTATATTGTGTTAGTTGCTGTGCTCACCTGGGCCTTTTGAAAAGAGTAAGCTCAAGAAGAATGGAAGCTATGATAAAAAGGAACTGAGAAGTTTTGAGGAACTCTGTTTACATAGGAATTTTGCTTGCATGCATACGGATTGCAGCAGCCAGTGCATTCCTGAAATTTATCTTCGCATTGTTTTTGGCATGAATACAAAGTACAGTCCTAGTGTCTATAGAAATTTAGAGAATTCCTGAATTTCAGTTCCTGGGAAGACATATTCTCATACCTTTACTCTTAACTACAGAATGAGTTTTGAAAATGGATTGGCTATTTTTATTCAAATTTAGCTGATGTCATCAATTTTAGTTATCTCAGCACCTCCTAGATGTTTTAAGAATGACTTACAAGGGAAAGAAACCATTCACAAATGACATATGACTCCATTTATATGAAATGTCCAGGTTAGACAAATCCATTGAGACAAAAAGTAGATTAGTGGTTGCCTCCATGGTGGGGAATGAGAAGAAGAGTGAATGCTAATGAGGACAGTTTTCTCTTTGAAAATGTTCTAAAAATAGATTGTGGTGACAGTTGCACAATTCTGTAAATAAACTAATAATCATTGAATTGTACATTATAAATGAGTAAACTTTATGGTACCTAAATAATATCTCCATAAAGTCACTCCAAAAAGAGTGACTCATGGCTGAAATTTCTAATTATATTACCACATATTCATGTTTCCATTAATGTGAAGAGTAATTGCTATTGTGTGGTTTGTTGTTCCTGTATATATGAATTTGATGTTACTATTAACTGAAATGAATTCTGCAATGTATAACACTGTTAAATATGTAATTGCTTCTTATAAACCACTGATGGTTCTTAAAATATGAATAAATCAATCTGTCCTCAAATTCACTTAAATTATTTAAAATTAAGATTATGTGAAATGATAATTAAGACATTATGTTCTTTATTGTTTCAATGTCATATTTAGTTACTAAATTTTCCTTCTTTGCTACATATCGGGAAATGATAAAACATATGTTTAATACCCACTTTGTGCCATACAGTCTCAT
Organism: Varecia variegata; assembly: GCA_028533085.1. NCBI lineage: Eukaryota > Metazoa > Chordata > Mammalia > Primates > Lemuridae > Varecia > Varecia variegata. Next base: position 18,722,317 of record CM052436.1, read on the forward strand.
AAAAATTATCTTACTTTATCAAAATATTGACCCTTAAGGCATAACTTTGCCTTTGTCCATTTTTGTATTGCCAATACATAGAATAGTATCTATTTAAAATCACAAATTAAGCTCTAAATATATATTAAGTGATGGTTATTGACTGACAATTTTATTCTTTATACCAAGTATCACTATTAGCTTCCTGGAGCCTGGAGGATGACTACATTTTCTTTGATTTCTCCAAGATATTTCAAGTTTATTTGGGGGTCTCATTTGAAATTAGAGTAATTATCTTCAAGGTTTACTGTTGAGATGCAGATTTCTCATTGTAATTAAATAACATTTGAAATGCTTCATATTGTTTTAGAAAGATCAGATGCAAGGATTAACATTTATATTTAGAAATACATGAGAAAACCCCACAAGCATACTAATCCTCCATTTCCATTCCCCACTCCAGGGAAAGAAAAATTACTAGCATCTCTGTTTCTGGCACTTTAATTTTTCACTTGCTATTAAGATATAGGAAGAAGAGAGAATATAAAAACAAAGTCATGATAATTATTTAGTGGAAAAAAGAAGAGATGATAAATCTTCCATTTCATGATATCTTTTTGGCACTGAGGTACAATTTGCTGGCAGTACTGCTTGATACTAGGGATGAACAGGGGAAAGGGTTGACTTCACCATGTAAGCATATCAGACAATCTTAGGCAGAGTAGAAAACATATTTTCACAAACAATGGTTTGTCAAATACAAAGTCTAAGTACAATTCTGTTTCCTTTTTTTTAATCAGCCTTTGAGATTTTATAATAAAGCAAGCACTGGTGTTGCCAAAAGTTAAAAGACCTGTCTCCATTACTCATATCTTGGGTATCAAAGGTGATAGAATTGTCCTCTGTGCTTGAGTCTCTTGGGGCCCTGAAAGCAATGACACCAGTGAGTGACACAGGTTTTTACAGTGCAAGAAAAGTCAATTAACATTTTAAATGTTTATTTTTTATTCTCCAGTGCCCCATCAGTGATTGTTCAATGTTAAATTTTCTTTTTCTTTTTGTCTGGCTGCATACTCTACATGTCCTTATTAAAATTTCCATAATTAGCATTACTTATTACATGTGGTAAGCAAAAAGAAGGAAGGCATAGTTCGAAAAATATTTTCCCCATATACACCCTACCAAATGTTCTGATCTCTGCTACTCGTCTAAATTCTGGAGATTTATAGATGGAGTAAATATTGGACTTTATCTTCTTTATTCTAAATATTTTCTTGCTTTTATTCCAAAAATATTTCCATAATGTTGTGATGTTCATGAAATAATCAGAAATCTATATTTCATTTTCACACTGATATTTTTTCTGTTTATTTACAATTCTATCATTATCAGACATTCACTAAATCCTCTAGTGGCTTTAATTCTTTTATTATTTTTTCAATACGGAGTAAGATACAGGTGACATTAGGACTATGGGGAACACAAAAGCCTAAAGTATAAATGAGTGCATAAAATCAAAATACTCATCTTTAGAAGACTATATTATATGAAATTACCAAAAAATTGTTTTCTTTTTTCCTAAAACCAATACTTGTATAGTGTTATTTTTACTATTAAAACATTTTGTATAGACTCATAATTATCTTTTAAAGCTCAGTTTATAAAAAAGTATGGCTTCTCCATTTGAAGTGGAGAAAGAAGCTTCCCAGAGCTCTTTTCCTTTTTTCCATCCCATTCCTGGAGACTTATTGGGAAAAGGGGATGGAAAATATTGTTTTGGGGAAAATTCTCCATGGTGCTTCCACATATAACAGCTTTTGTTCAAGACTATCTTTTCAAGGATGTTTGTATTGCAAAAAATATTGGAAGACAAAGCCTTGTTTTTAAAACAAAAGCCCTTAAAAGATAGAGGGGCAGAAAGTAGAATTATATCCTGACCAAGATATCAAAGATAAAGTCTCTCTCTAGGGCAAAAGTTAAGAAGATTTCTGTGTAGTCTTTTTTATAAAATTAGAGATTTCCTAAGTTCAAGGTCCCTCAGCTGTGACATAAACCCACAGTATACAGTATCCACCTGTGCCCACCTCTGCATCTTCCCCATGGGATTTTTGGGGCCAGGAGAACCAAAGCAAATCTGAAACTGATACTGCTGTTATGCCATAATTAATAAAGTTCTTTGTCTCTACCACAGGGACACTTCTGCCAGTGTCCATGACATTGTGACAGCCAAACTTGTTAGCTTTCAAGTAGGGTAAAATCGTAGACCCTTCACAGTTCTTGACCATTTTGTAGATGATTGGAGGTTGGGATGCTGACAGAGACATGGCTTTCTAAGACAGGAAAGTACAAGGGCCAGATTGGGGGATACGAGAATACTCCCTAGAGTTCCAAGTTGTGGGCAAGAGAAGTGGAATGTAGGGAGGGCCACCTCCACTCTCTTAATGTTTAATGATCCCGAAGGGTAGGAGCTAACACTGAAAAAAGTCACCTAAATGAGTCTTTTACTTGTTTACTTTCTAGTCAGGAGGCAGATGGCTAGGGAGCCAAAAGCTGGCACAGGGCTAATCTGAAAATAGTGGAAGCATAACTGAGTCATCTATCTGCTCGAAATGAAAAGTGAACGTGGCAGGTGAGAAAATGCTCTTTCTCTCCCTGCCCTAGATCTCTTATTTCCCCTCTACCTCCAACTCAACTGCTTTAAGAAAAAGGTTAAATATTCTGGGAAACTTTGGGCAAAGGAGTAATTCATGTTTTTATGACTCTGTTGATACAAATGTTCAAGTCACCATTCTGCCTAGACTTGTATAAGGAGAAAACATATGAATTCAACTGACAGATTTTGGCAAGGTTCCCAATGGGGCAGGGGGTGGTGAGGAAACATTACCTCGTACGCGGGGCTCTTTGGGCCAATGCAATTGAACTTTTTATGTTGTTTCTGTACCTAAACATGTAGTAGGATTTGATGGGTTGTATATTTGAATTTCCCATCCTATGAGTGCCATAGAATCAACCTGCTTGGGGAAGAACTGCAAGTAGAAAGAAAGACGAGTTAATTACAAACTTCCTTGTCATTTGCTAGCAGTGGGTGGGACAGAATTTAGACTGAGGGCCTACACCATCGCTGACCAATGCTTTTATTATACGGATAATGTCCCAGGGGTTGACAAATCAGAAGCAGCAGTCTCAGATGTCCTGCCTGCAATGCTATCATACCTCTACCAGCAGGAGGCCCCAACAAAATCCGAGGACCAAATAAAGTTTTGGGGAACTATGTGGTCAGATTCATAATTATCCCTCCAGCAGTCTAGGAAAAACTGCTTTCTCTTCAGATTTCTGCCATAAAAAAGAAGGCCTCGCATTTTGCTTGGCATTTTGGGCATGGAGACAGAAACAAGTTTCTGTGACTGATGATTTTGTTGACTAAAAGCCTCTGGTAAAGGGAGGCAGCCTCCCCAGAGACAATCCTTGGAGTTTCGGACTTGAAGCTTCCCTGACACAGCTATCAGGTACACTTCCTTTGAACAGTAGCCGTTAGCTTGCTACTTGGCCCTTCTGAAAAGTGAGTGCCTGATTCATAGGGGCCATGTGACTCTCTGACCTGAGATCTCTATTTTGTGGTGAGTCCACTGGGACTCCATGGTCAACAAGCTGTGAAAGCCTGCAGAATAGAAACAGTATACTCAAGAACACACCTGCCTGGCCACGGTGGTGTTTTGGCTTTATGTGAAAAATTGCAGGTTTTCCCATAGAGCTACATGGGGACTTTTTGCCCCACTCTACCTACTGAAGCAAAGCTGTTCAGTCACTGGGGTGCGTGATTCAGTTTCCCCTAAATGCCTCAGCCAGGCTCCCTGATGGTATGGTAAGCAGAAACCAGATGTGTATCAGAATGCCGCAGCTGTCAACCTCAGTTCCAGCCCTGCAGAACCAAAAGTAGATGAGGTCACACTATTCGAAGGCAGAACTCTGACTCTTATCCTTTGGCCAGTGATCAGACTGAATCACTGGGGTCATTCACATAGATTACCATGAAAAGGAAAGGCCCATTTTCTGATGAGATGCTTGGAAATCAAACTTCTGATTCAGTCTGACTCTAACAATAATGATAATAGTAATAATAATACCTATCTCATAGAGTTATTTGAGGATAAAATGACATTATATGCATAAAGAAATTTGAACAGAGCCTGAGATATGTTGAACTGTTTTTAAAATTATCATCGGATTTCTTATGATAGCTACATCTGTATTTTGTTTCTCAGTGTGGGTGGAAGGTTTTATTATTATTATTGTTTCATCTATAACATTTTTAATATATATCTCCAAAATTTTAAAAATATGTTTTTTAAAAAATTAACACAGTATCATTATTGGTGGAAGGCTTTAAGCTTTGAACTTTTTACTCTACTCAAAAGTACAACCTCATTTGCAGGTTGTAGCTTGTCAAAATAATGGACATTGCTGTATTGCTTCCAGTATCTGTTCTACTAAAAGGAAGAGGAATCGGGGATAAGCCCTTATGCTTTTCTTCCATCAAGACTTATTTGCACTATACTTATCTCAATTTAAATTTGAGGCATGTAGATTACATAATTGCTTTTTTCAAGCACTCTAGTAGATTTATTCCCTATTAATTATGTCTTTCGTGATTTCTGACAGATTTTGGAGGATGATCTTTTCATTTAACTTTTGCATTTAAACTATTAGTACTAAAAATTATAAAATTTAATTCCTTTAAAAATTTTATATCTGTAGTATTTTTAATTGTGAAAAATTTAGACATCATAAAATCATGGTGATGTACAGAAAGGGCAGACATATTTAAAGTTTATTATTATTTCAATAGAAAATATATAGAAATATATCTGCATGGATATGGCTATACAAAGCAAGAGGTATCACAACATACTTCCTTGGAAGAGCTATCTACTGGGGTGGCCAAGTCTTTATATAGATGGAAACCTGCTGTTGACATCTTATGAAAGCATCTATGGTTTTAACAAGCCTAAGATACAACCTCTCAACCATTCTCTAGGGTGGGGAGTTTTACTGAAAACAGAAACTTGTCTATATGCTCGCTAGGAACAAGAAGTCATGCAGCTGAATGAACTGCAGGTTAGTATCTAGCATCCAGAATATTAAGCTAGAATCATTTCACAGTAAGCTCTAAGTCCCACCTCCCAACAGGAAATATACGTTGTATAATAATATAATATATGGGAAGATTATAAACATATTAATAATGTTATTGTAGCTGTATTAAAACCTGTCATTTAACAAAGAACTCAAAAATTTTACAACAAAAGTTTTTTGTTTCAAAACCTAATGGAAGCCATACATTTTAGCTTCAAAAACACACCCTACTCATTTATTTTCTGGGAATTAAAAACACCATTGACTAGTGTCTGCCTAGCATAAGTCTGTAAAAGACGTGCTTACAAAAGTAATATTAAAAAAGAAAAGTTTCTCTTCAGGCCGAGAAGATGTAACAGGAATTGGATTTATCCTCCACCTAAAAAATATAAAATCAGACAAAATATAGAAAATAATGGTTTTCAAGATGTTGGATGTGAGGCAATAAATTTTAATGATCCCTAAGAGAAAAGAAACAAATGAGGTGAGTCTTGCAATTAGCCCAACTTAATGTCTGGGAGAGTTTCTGGGCCACGGTGCCAGGCAGGGTATCCCATGTGGAGCTTGGTGGTCTCCTTGAATTGAGGAACCAGAACTGGGACTCTGGAAAGGACAAAGAGGCTGTAATTTACAGGACAGAGTACTGGAGAGGAGACAGCTAAATCAAAAAAGATCTATAAAGATCTGCAGAGCACTCCCCCACAAGTTTTCATCTGAGTAGTGATTAGGGAATACATGTGTGGAAACTACCCAAGTTTAGAGAAATGACCACGAGGGGATTAAAAAGAATGGTGTCAAGAACTCACACAGAATGAAAAATCACATAATTCGTGGGGCAACAGGTAGAATGCTCAGGAGACAGCTATCCTCAAAAGGACCAAAAAATTTCCAAGTAACTTAACTTCACCAGAAAAAAGCTCAAGAATATTTTTAAGAATACAAAAATAGCCATCACTCAGCAAATTAAAAATCAGTGTCTGGCATCCAATTAAAAATTACCAGAGATGCAAAGAAGCAGGAAAATATGATCCACAATAAGGAGAAAATCAGTCAACTGAAACCAATTCATAAATGTCACTGATGTTAAAAATATAGAAAAGAACCTTGTAACATAAAAGAACCATATGTCTTTAAGTAGACATATGGGAGATACAGAAAAGATCCAAATGAAAATCCAGTGATAAAAATTACAAGGGCTGAGATGAAAAAATAGATTAGATAGGATTAACAACGTACTAGACAGTGCATAATAAAAGATTTAAAAACGTGAAGAAATTTTAATAGAAATGATCAAAAATAATATAGATAGGAAAAATGCTTAAAAATGAATACAACAATGATCTGTGAGTCAACTTCAGGTGACCTAATCCACAAATAATCACAGTCCCCACTAAAAAGCAAGAGGGAGAAAAAACTTTAATAAATAATGGTCAACATTTTTAATTTGATAAAAATTATAAATGCACATATCTGAGATGATCAATGAACCCCAAGCTCAAGAAACATGAAATAAACTATGCTAAGGCACATGATAAAGAAATTGCTAAAATTTATGATAGGTAATTTAAAACAGAAAAAAAACCACATTGATTATGAGAAAAAAGGTCAGAATAATTGCAGGTTTCTCAATGGAATGATATAGACCAGAAAATTGCTGGGAAACATCATATAAGGAGTGAAATAAAAGAATAGTCCCCTCAGAATTGCATACCCAATGAAAATATTTTCAATATAAAAATCCAAATATCTTTTTGAAATATAAAAAAGAATGGATTTATGACCAAAATACCTGAAGAAATGTTAAAAGCAGAAAGAAAATATTCCAGTTGGAAATCTGTACCTATGCAAAAAGAGAAAGAGCACTGGAAATCATAAGTATGTGGGTAAATGTAAATAGTATTATTAATTACTTAAATTTCTCTGAAAGAAAATTGACAATTTAAAGCAAAAATAATAACCATGAATTGTGAGTTTTATAAGATAGAAAGAAAACATATAACAGCAATAGCATCAGTACTGGGAAATAGAAGTACACTGTTGTAAGGTTTTTATATTATATGTAAAATGGTACAATATTACTTGAAAGTAAACTATGATAGGGTAAAGATGTTGTGTTAGTTAGGATTCTCCAGAGAGACGAAACTAATAGGAGATAGATATGAGAGAGAGAGAGAGAGAGGGAGGGAGGAAAGAGAGCAGAGAGGAGAGGTGATTGACTAGGGAAATTGACTCACAAGATTATGGAGCTCATACGAGAAGTCCAAGGACAGGCCATCTGCAAGATGGAGAACCTCAAAGGCTGTCCAAGCTGGAAGGCCTCAGAACAAGGGAAGCTGATGGCATAACCCTCTGTCTGAGGCCAAAGGGCTGAGAACCTAGAGGGCTGCTGGTACAAGTTCTGGAGTTCAAAAGCCAGAGAATCTGGAGTTCTGATATCTAAGGGCAAGAGAAGATAAGTGTCCCAGATCCAAAAGAGAGAGAGTGAATTTTTTTTTTCCTCTTCCTTTTGGTTCTACCTGAGCCCCAAGCCAACTGGATAGTTGCCACCCACATTCCAGGCAGATCGTCTGCACTCAGTTCTGCAGAAACATCCTCACAGCCATAGCCAGAAATAATGCTTTACCAGCTATCTAGGTATCACTTAATCCGGTAAAGTTGACACCTAAAATTAACTGTCACAGATTTTATCATCAAAATAAAAAGTGTTAATAAGTCAACAAAGGAATTAAAATGGAATTATATAAAGTGTTTAATTGATCCCAGAAAAGGGCATAAAAAGGGAAAAGGGAAGATAGAACAGATGGAATAAATGGAAAACAAATACCAAGAGGATAAATTTAAATTTAACCATATTAATAATCATATTAAAAGTAAATGATCGATACTGTGTTATCTATAGGTCTTTTCCAAGAGGCCTTACAGACTTAACCACTCCATCCTTCATGCCCTCTGTTTTGTACTTGTGTCTACTTTATCATATGATTTTGTTTTATTCACTTCTGTGCCTATCTCCTTAGTACAGAGGCCCAAAATTCTATTTGATTCAACTCTTTTCCTTTTATATTTCACACAGCAACAGATTTAAAGTAAACACTCAATAAATATATATCAGGTAAAATATTTGAAGTATTGTGAAACACTAAGGAAAGACAGAACAGTCACTTGAATATCTAAAGCTTATATAATAGTTGGTGCTAAGGTGGACAAGGTTCTAAAGTTCTTGGTAATGAGAAAGTGACCTGAAAATAGAGGTTAAATGAATCTTAAAAATGGAAAGTGATATATAGATGTAACATTAGCTTAAATAAAAGAGCTTTTTACTCAAGGTTGGCAGCCAATGGGTTGGAGGGAAATGGGAAGCAGGAGAATTAATCCTATTGGATATGAAATGTTAAAGATAAAAGAACCTTCAGTGAAGGATACTGTGGAAATTCATGGAATGAAATATTGTAGAAATGAAAGGAACATATATGTTTAGAGATAGTATATCAAATTTGATCAAACAGTTTTTTCAAATGTGTCATTATTTTCAAATGAATATTTATCTTTCACCTAATTTAAGATGAATGTAGGGATCAATTTAAATAAGTAGAAGTGAAAACATTATCCTTGTCTGCCTCTCAGTAACAGGAGACTTCTTCAGGTATTATTTTTTGTGTCAAATTCTCTGGTTTCTTAGCACAAGTAAGAAGTCTCTGTTAAGGTTGTGATAAACTTTTTTATTTGTTTGTTTTGTTTTGTTTTTAAACTCATAAAAACAACACTCAACCAAAATGCAGAACCTGACTATTTCTTGTCTGGGATAAGTAAAGTAATTTCCATGGTAAAAAATACCACTTTAAAGACCATATGCTCATATCATACATATTATTTTTTATAGCTTTTAATATATTATTGTTCTTTTAGGAAATATCTGCAATTGAAAAATATTTAACTACACATGGCATAGCAAAAGCAATTCAAATTCTCTTGAATACATGAGAATTGGAAAAGACATATTCTGGAGTATTTGTAATTAAAAAGATAGGTAAAATGGCCCAAAAAAGGGATTTACCTTTTGATACTTTTTGGTATTACACAGTTAATGCAATACATGGTAACCCATGCTTATAGGAAGCATGAAAGCTTACATCCAGATTTAACATAATTTTTGGATAGCAAAGATCTATGTTGCTCTCTGTAGATAACAAAACATTTTTTAAAAGTACTAGTGAAATAAAATATACATGAACAAATACATTAGTTAAATAAAACAAAAAAGAGTATAAAGTCATATTTACTAGCAGTGAGAGAGTATTTAGTTACATCTTAGTCTATTAAATTCTGTGTTATAAAAATAATAGCTTGAAATGGAATAGCCTGTATCTAGAAATGAATGTATAGCAGCGTACTAGACTTTTATACTTTGTTTTAAAATATTAAAGATATGCTTTCACATATTTTTAAACAGTAAGTCTTATTCTCTTTGGATAATTAAAAAAATCCTCATGGAATTTTTATTTAACCTATTAACTCTGAAAGAAATAAAAATTCTTTAACTTGATAAATTCTGATTTATTTTATTAGTCTTAAGGTTAAGTATGAGTACTAACAGAGGTTGTATGCTGTCTATTAGCTATTTAATATAAGTCTATAAATTAATGCCTTAAAAATCAATATATACCTAATGCACTGCTTAAATTGTACATATTTCATTAATTTTTAATTTAGTGATCTTTACCAGTATTGAAAGTAGGAGCATCCTGGCTAACAAATGATTTATTGCAAAGATGGTTTACAAAGAAAACACTTTATTATTTGTCAGTTTGTAAAAAGGTCAAATACCATTGATAATACTTATTTATAAATTCACACATTTGGTGAGAGAGTGGGTAGACATAAAGAATAACATTGTAGATAACACACCTGTCACACAGAAAAATACTTCCATGATTTTTTTCCAGATTAATAATGTATGCTTTGGAGTCAAATGGTTTGTGTTCAAATCATGGCTTATCAAATTAATAACCCTGAAAACTTGGACAAATAATTAACTACTTCAATCATTTTTTCACATGTAGAATAGAAACATTAGACCTTACCTAATAGGTTTTTAGGAGGATATTTCAAAATAAACCTTAAAATATGAACATAGAATTTAGCACATATTAACGACTTCACTAAAGAAAAGTATTATTTACGGTTTTTTCCTGTTTTGCATGATCATAATATTTCAGAACTCTATCCTTGGTAACTTCCATTTTAAAATGATCACTCTAAAGTGAAAAGATTAATTTTTAAAACTATAATATGCTAATTATTTTTAAATCTACACCATAGACTCAACTAAGATTTACAGCCATGTTTCAAATGCTTATACTATAGTGCTATCTGAATATTCTAAAGCATCCAAACTCAACAATGCCAAATGTGTCCTCATAATCTTTTCCTCAAATCAATTTGCTCTTCTGTATTTTTATTTATTAATATATTGAGATCCAGGAGAAATCATAACATTTTTGGCTCTGATTTCTTTTCTGTATTTTCTCCTCCTACCCTTTCATATTAAATTGTTTACCATGTTCTATAGACTGTATTGTGCACACTCCACCCCGTCTATGGCTGTACCATTCTGAACATGCCCAATCTCATGTGAATTGTTCCTCACTTCAAAAAAAAATTCATATATTGAAGCCATAACTCCCAATGAGACTATTTGGAGATAGAGATTTGGGGAGGTGGTTATGTGTAGATGAGGGAATGAGGGTGGGACTGTCATGATGGGATTAGGGCCCTTATAAGAAAAGAAAGAGCATAGGATTGTCCTCTCTTCACCATGTAAGGGCACGGTGACAAAGAGGCCATCTACAAGCAGGAAGAGGGCCCTCCTTAGGAGCTAAATTAGATGGCACCTTGATCTTGGAATTCCCAGTCCCAAGAATTGTGAGAGATAAGTGCCTGTTTAAGCCACCCAGCTTATGCTATTTTGTCATAGCAGCCTGACAAAGGTAAGACACCATGTCTTGATTTTTTTTTTCTCAGCAATCTACTTAATGCAGATTAATTCAGGGTTTTGCTGAATATATAATTCAACTCTCACTACATCCTCCTCACTGAGCTGTCTGTTATTTGAATCTTGGCGCTCCAGTTCATTTATCAAAATGTCATGAAAGGGGTTCTTCCAGAAAATAATTTGGTCTTATCATATTCCTCTGCAAAACACAAAAACAAATTTCTGCTAGTGTCCTGTTTTCTATAGTAAAAATAATCTAAACTCCTTACTCTAATATTCCATAAGCACAAAATAGTTAAACATGTAAACTTTTAGCTTCGGAAGTGGCTAGGAAATTATGAAAATATTATTGTATTAGTTTTCCCTGCTTAACTTAGTTGCTTAAAATAATGTAGCAGATACTACTGGTGCCTACAACACAATTCCCTTCTGTGGCAGGTGTGCCCAATCTCCCGTGGTTGTGAGTTTTGTCTGACCGTTCCTAGTTGCCCATTCTATGGTGCTTAGTCCTCAATCAATGGGAGCCTTTAGTGCCAAACACTACTGTCCAGCCCTTTTCCTGAGTCACATTTCCCTTGGAGGAAAGCCCTCTGCCAATAACTGACTTATAGCAGGGCAGGAAGGACCACTCTCTCTCCTTATTGTGGGATGAACTTTGTGGTACTATTTGTGTGCCTCCTCTTGGGATCAGAATTTATGTAGTCCCTGGCTGATATCTGCCTGTGCTTAGCTTTATTCCCTAGCCCTATCCTGCTTCCTTTTTCTCCTCTTTACCTGCTAGCATGCCCCCAATAATCACTTGATCAGGAGTCCAAGTCTCAGAATTTGTCTCTTGAAAACCCAAACTAAGAGAAGCAATATCATTGTTCATTGTTCACAAGTTGATAGCTCAGTTGGGTGGTTCTTTATGTCTTAGCTGACTCAGTATTATATTTGTAGTTGGGTTAGGGAGGTGGCCCTGCTGACTGAGGCTGGGGCGTCTCACATAATGTGTATTGACTGGCTGTCAGCTGCTTTTGGATGGCTCAACTTTTCCCCATTTGTATCTCTCACATCTCTCCAACAGGCTAAGCTAGACACGGTTTCAGTAGATAATAAGGAAGTAAGAGAAAGATAGTGCAAAAGGCCCCCTGAAGTCTTATAACTGACTCTCCATCACTGCTAACATACTCAGTTGCAGAAAGAAAGTCACAAAATGCAAGTCACAAACCAACCTATACTTTACTGACGATCATAAAGCAGATGTGCTTTGGTGATTGAAACTTTAATATCTTCACTGAGCTTCTCCTGTACCTTTTTTCAAGAATGTCTTTAAAGGAAGTTAAAAAGTAATGGGTAGTATAAGAATCTTTCCAGAGAAGAAGCCTGGGGCTTGATAACTGTTTGCACGCTTATTCCTCTTACTACTTTGAATAAGTTTCCCTCTTAGAACAGATCAATCCTGTTCATTATTGTGTTGAATTTATTAAATCCCATATGTGCCACTCATTCTATGAGGCACTGTGATTTAAATTTCAATCCATTTTCTTTGCGTATTTTCCTTCTCTATTTCTTTTCAATTCACGTCTGGTTGACTTCTCTTTTTTAGAAAGACGTCACATTCATTTCACTGTCAAACTTTTCAAAGTTATATTAGAATTCTCACTTACATCAGTGCAGGCTGCATTATAGGTATATTTTGAAGGAGTCCTTTTAAGTTCAACAATCACATTAACTGACAAGGCAGAGGCAGAGTAATTAGAGCATGAAATATATACTGCAGGGTCACCTCACATCTCCAGTGTAAATCATGATTCAAAACTCCAACTTGACCACATTTTGACAGGAAGTCTTCGTATAATTTCCTTAACCTTGGAGAAACTTACCCCTTAGCTTGTAAGAAGTTGTAAATATTGAAAATGTATAAACAGTACAAGTGCATCTAGGTCTACAGGTAACTTTTTCTCTTTTTCTTTTTTTTAATGTGGAGAATCTCTCTCTGCCCTGCGTGATGCTTTACTGAAAAATTATCTTGGTTTGTGTTCTCTTTTCTTAAGAATAATAAAAGATCATACTTTCTTACTTTGCTTATGTTAAATGGAATTTGAAAAGATTTGATACAAAGAAAGAAAAGTCAAGTTAGTTTTAATTATTTCTATAGTTTTTCTTATTAAATAAAGAAATTTTTCAATCTGAGGCTACGTTTAGAGGACAATTGAAGATCACCCAAACCTCATGTGAATGATAAACTGTGATAACTGCCCCAAATCCCAATTTTTTAAACTTATCATCAATGAGTTAAGAAGTATTCTAGGGAGTAATATAAACTTAATTAAACATACTTTTGAAAGTTCTTACCTCTGACAAATTACAGGACAAACAGTTTACCTTTACTCCAACTAAAAATGGAAATATCATTTATAGGAGAATGAATGGGCTATTTAAGAGGTCAGACTACCCAGACATAGCATAAACTGGTGTCATGGAAAAAGTGTTTTTCTTTATGAGTTCAGACTGCATAATGTGCAGTTATGATTAAATAAAAATGTAAGTTTTAAAGTTAGACAAAATTAAGTTTTGTTTTTGGATGAACTGCTTACCAGCTGAGTACTTAGGAACTGCTCTGAGGTTCTGTTCCTTCCTCTGAAAATGTGGACACTAATACCTACCTTGAGAGGTTGTTGTGAGGCAAAGAACAATGTATAAAACACATGTAGCCCAATCACTGGCATAGAATGTGTGCTTTTGTTGCTATTACTATTATGGTTATTATTGAGAAAGTAGCTCAAAGTGATATCTTTTAACATGAAATATTATTTTAGCATGTAATTCTTACACAAAAAATAAACAGCTATAGCAAAATATTGTAAATCCCCTTTTATGTTTAAGAAGATCAAGATCAAAAATAGATTATTTCTTTCGAGCAACTAGTTACATATTCCAAAAATGTTGACCTCTTAAACTCCAAAAACTTAGTAAAATAAAAGTAGTAGTATTTTGATATTCTAACCTGAAATGAATTTTTCCCAATTAAGGAAATTGTTACTGCTGCTTACTAATCTGTATCCTAGCAAATTTAGTTAATGTAGATGACTAATTCCCAATAGCAGGGAAAATGACAGAGACTACTGCTCATTGTATGTTGAAGATTTGAATGTGGCATTTGTTTGATCCTTCTAGCCATCTTACGGAAAAAAAAAAAAAAATCAGGTGTTCACTCTGATGTTCCCCTTTGTGTGAAATGCCTTAGGTCAATTGCTTCTTTTATTCTCTATTTGAAAGCATATGAAAGCAAAAATAAAACATGACAAAGAAATTACATGGAATCATTCTAGTCACTAATATAACATTTTTCAATCATATTTTCAGTATTTGTTTTAGAATGATCAAATGCTAGATGCATACACACATACATAAATGCACTATCATTGGATTTTAAAAACAAAATAATTTTTCTGGAGGGAACCAAGGCTAATGTTAATGTTTAAAAATAATATGGGAAGTATGTCCATTCCACTGACAGTTTGCTTCGCTCTCATGTAGATATACGCCGATCCCCTCCCCTCACCTCTGTCCGACACCACTTGAAGATCTTGAAGATCTGATTCGGGGTGTTGGGGGTGGGGGAGGGGACGGGTGTATACCTACATGATGAGTGCGATGTGCACTGTTGGGGGAATGGACACCCTTGAGGCTCAGTCTCGGGGGATTGGGAGGGGCATGGGCAATATACTTAACCAGAACGGTTGTACCCCCATCATAAGCTATAATAAATTTAAAAAAAAAAAAAAAGACATAGCTTGATTACCTGCCCCTACTCAACTTTATTTCCCAGAATATTCAGCCTCCTAGCCGCTGTGCTACAAACATGGGCTCAAACTTGGGTTTGGTTCTTTTTTTAAAAAAAAATAAGGTCCCAGTACAACTATCTTAATAAATTATAAAATGCCTATTTACCCCTTCCCTGTTCCTATTTTTCAATTGAATTTTTCCTACCCAATGCATGTTTCACACAAAATCACACGTGAGACAACAGAAGTTACATGCTGCTGCTCAATGTTTTTAAGACAAAACCTAATACCCTTGATATTTCTTAGTAAAAGTGCTATGTGTACTGAAAGAAAAAAATAATAATATTGGAAAACATACTATAAAAATATTTTCATTTTGGGAAAGAATTTTGATAAATTAATAATATATTATACATATATACATCTTTAAACTTAGAAAGTACCTCTTTACGTTGAAAATAGATATGGCAGCATCATTTCAAAGTCATTGTCATTGTACTTTGCCAGAAAAAACAGCAGATATTAATTAGAGTATAATTTTTGGAGAAGCAGAAATTACCATGATTTTATTGCTTGTGTATATTGTCATGAAATTTTAAAATTATAATACAACATATCAAAAAGAAAAGTAAATTGTTATAAAGGTATAAAGATAGAACTACTATAATAAAAATATAGTGTATTAAAATAACTTTTTGCCACATTAGAATACATTTTATTGATGACAATATTGTTCAAGTTTAAAACATAAAGTTTAAATTATAGGTTCTTATATATATCATAATTTACTAATCTGGCCAATTAGTCCTGATCAGTGAAGTATTTTTTCCCCTTTTCCAGTATATTAGGGCATTTTCAAGATTTGGACAAGAAAATCTTATAATTACTTGAGAGTGTTTTTTTTTTTATCTTGAAATATAAATTATATTATCTGAAATATATAAAACTCTTAGTGTTCTAGAAATTTCAAAATAATTGGCAGGCGCAACCTATAAATTTTTTGATGTCTGGGCAGACATACTAACTTATGGACCTTTGTTAACTGAACTATTTTTCCTTTATAAGCTGTCTTCAAATATCTGAACAACTTTCATTGTTAAGGCAAAGTAGAATTTTTGAGAGGCATTCATGTGATCGCCTACAAATAGAAGGAACTGTAAGAAAAAATGTGATCTGAACCCAAGAAATAAAATAAGAGAATATCTGTATATTCTCTCAGTGTCATACTGTACTATTAACAGGTCCAACCAAGGATTATTTAATTTTCTAGAAGAATGGATCTTTGTTTTGGCCTTATATGTTAATTGATTAGTGCTTAGTTACTGGGAGGTTACATGCCTATTTTTAGATGTCAGTCCGGTAGAAGAGATATGTCCAAAGATTATGGTTTTATCTCCCTTTAGGATATGAATCTATGTTATATTTAATCTAACAATTTTATTCCAATATTCTATTTAAATGCCTTTCGTAATAGATTATGCAAGCTCTTTCTCCACAAATGTTCTTGGAATGGGCCTTCCCATCTTACTTGTAGTCTCTTTAATAAGTTGAATAAATCTTTCACATGTATTTATTCTATAGTTATTATATATGAGGATCATGTTTTTATATTTGGAAAACTATAGTTTGACAGACCAAAATGTAAGAGAAGGGTGACGGCACTGCCCAAATTAAAAATAAAAAGATTATTTTATGCTTTTAGAATTTCAATACTGGTATAAAAAAAACAGTTTCACTGTTTTTAGTTGATTTTATATAAACTTACATTGTCTTTAAGATCAAAGTATCATTTTGGTTACTATTATATACTTTGTAATAATTCCTCGTATCATTGGTAATCTATTTCTTATCAATGCATGTCTGTTTACAATATATCTATTTCACTATGTTCTTACAGTTCGGAACAAAGGAGACCCTAGAAGGAGAAGGTATCTGACTGAAGGAATCTGATTGCTTCTGGGAAGTGAAGTGGGAGTCTGGCTTTGAATGTCAAGTGCTTCTGGCTACAGCTATTCAGAGCAGTATTTCTTGTCCTGTCAGGTGAGTTCAACAAAGTAGAAAAGTTATGGTCTACCTAGAGGTTTGACTTGTAAAGGATGTTTACTCGTAAGGCTATTTGACTGCACTTAGAGCACTGAAGAACCATCCTTTGACCCCATGACAAGTAAAAGAGGGACAGAATGAAATGTTGCATTCAGAGGGCACCACTCTGTGAGAGGCATGGGCCAGCGTGCCAGAGATACTTCTCTTTAATTATTCAAAGAAATCCTACTGTTAGCATTACATTTATTGAATCCATAAAGGAGACAGTGATTCGGAGAAGAAAAAACAATGTAAAACACAAAACAGCATTTGTGTCATGCCTCTATACATTACGATTTAATTGAAAATAATGGATAAAGTTGATTTATGAATTTAAAAATTGTACATTTGCTATTATTTTTATATGTAATTGTATATTTCAACTGTGGAGAGATACTTCTTTAATTATTCAAAGAAATCCCACTGTTAACTTTTCATTTATTGAATTCAGAAAGGAGAGACGGATTCAGAGAAGGAAAAGCAAGGTAAAACACAAAACAACTTTTGTGTCATGTCTCTATACATTAAGATGTAATTGAAAATAATGGATAAAGTTGATTTGTAATTTTGCAAATTATACATTTGCTAATATTTTTATATGTAATTGTATATTTCAGCTGTGGAGAGAGGACATTAGTACTTATAGAAGGGTACCCTTGATATATATTTAATTCTTCTCTTGGGATAAAAATTTTCAAACATTTCAAAAATATATTCACTCTAAACTATTTGTTGTGATTATAATTCATTCTTCACCAAACTAGTACATACATTTGATTCTAAGATGCACATTCTTTTCACTATTGAATGTCTCTAAAATTGGGTTACCTATTAAAATTGATGAAGTATCTGAACTGATTTGACAGAGTTTTGTCATTCTTAGTGGTGTGGAATATGGCATTTCATCTGATGACTTCTTAACTTCAATATGATAATTGTTCTCTCTAGAAATACTACCCTGTTCACTTTATCAATAATCTTAACCTTTATTTTGTTACCTCTTTGTGTGCTGATTCTACAATTTGTCTTCCAACTCTGGACTCTTATGAAAGCAAAGGGGGTGCTGATAATAATTATGCCAAGACAGGATAATACAAATTGGTATTAACTGATCAACACTGAAGTGCAAGTATAGTAGTAACATTCATTGGGTGTCAGGCAGATGGGAAGAGGGATAAGGGGATGGGTATATTTACACCGAGTGAGTACAGTGCACACCATCTGGGGGATGGACACGTTTGAAGCTCTGACTCAGGTGGGGCAAAGGCAATATATGTAACCTAAACATTTGTATCCCCATAATATGCTGAAATAAAAAAAATTTAAAAAAAATAATTATGCCAACACAATAGGTGACAAAAGTTCCTGTTCCAATTAAACTTGAACTCTTTACCTCCCAAAAGTGGATACCTGCACATACACATGGATGATACATAGCTCCAAAACCCACTCCCTGCCTTAGTGCATACATATATACATACATGTACAAACCATCTAGGGACATCTAATCGAGAAGTATGACTTGTGATGGCTGTCCTAATAAATCTCTTTATTGTTTTTAAGAGGAAAAATTGTTAACAAAATATCTATTCTGGGTGTCTAACACATGTTTAATAAGTTCTTGAAAATATTTTTTAAATGATGTAAATATGCTACCTATAGCCATATTTAAAATACTCACTGGCAAGGAAAGGTCCTTGTATTTAACTTTTTATCTATTCATTCATTTGTATATGTTTGTTTTATAAAATATATAGTACATACTAGGTACATATTTATTGAAAGTATAAATGAATTTGGACTTATTGCACTACCTTTCATTTCTTTATTGAGTATGGAAAAACAAACCAGAATGAAAGTCAGCTTTACTTTAATTGCCTACTGATTGCCTTAGGATAAGGATAAAAGATTTGGGAGCTAAATTTGCAAAGAAGTAGTGAAGGATACCAAATGGTGATTATTGCCTTATAGATATAATTAATGATACAGAGAGCTATTGCTATTTCACCAGAATCTGTAGAACAATAACTTTTAGGAGAAAAGCCTTTGGCAGTAACAGTTATGTTGAAATTTTTATTATTTGAGGCAATAAAGATCATATAGAAAAGGAGATTTTATCTAAAAAACACTTTAGAATCTGAATCTGGTAAAAGCTAAGCTGATTTTTTTTTTTTTTTTTTTTTAGTACAGAAAGAAGAGTCCAAATAAATTTTATCATATTTGTTACAATTAGATGCTACGTCGATCTTTTTTTAAGATGATAGTGATACTGTATTCATTGAAATATATATATGTCAATTATTGAAAAAATAATTTATTGTAGTGTTTGATTCAGATGTATTTTATGCTAGGATTTCAGTAAAAACTGAAAATGTAGCATCGTTCACTGTTCTGAAATCTGGTTGTTTGGACAATTTGAACATATTTCAGAATATTGCATTTTGGCTGATTCTCTATACCTTGTAGAGTTTCCATCTTATCTAGAGGCTATGGTAAAAATAAACATAAATCTGCTGTTTTCTGAGTTTTAAATTTTTGATGAGTTCTTAGATTTGCTTTCAAAAATCTCTGCATAGCAGTGTGATTTTTATGAAGCCATTTCTTATGTCATCAAATGGTAGTGTTCAGGATGTGGGTAGCTGCCTATTACAGATGGAATGTTGTGGGTGTAAGACCTGGATAGGGAGTCTATAGATCACCATTTAAATTGTAGATCTTGACATTATTTGAACAAGGCATGGAACATTGAGTTGGCCAGTATCACAGTCTAAAGGTCATGATGATAAAATCCCTTCACAGGAACATTGTGAGTGTAAATATCCACCACGTATTCATTAGAGCAGATAGTGTTCCCATGGGGCCCACGAGAGATATAGCTAACCAGAAGGCAACCTCCAACCTATGAGCAGGTATTTTCATTCTTTGTGGCCCTGCCATTAAAGAGGGTAGATGGTTCAAATGCTGTTTGTTAATTACTAATAATGCAATAACTATAGAAAGAAAGGGCAATGCAGTATTCACTATCATGTAGGTTTTAATACAGAAAGGAAAAATAACAGTTTTCTTATAATCATTTTATAAGAAAGAGGAGATCAGGAAGTAGGAGGATGTGATTGAAGTCATCAGTGATGATTAATGAGGAGAAGGCATTTGAGTTATCTATACCTCTCATGGGACCTCCCCTCATAAAACAGTGGTTAATTTGAATATTTATGCTTCTGTTTTTATACCAGTTCCTTCCAGAAGGGAGAAAAACTTCAAATGGATATAGACTTTCTTCAGGCAGGTTCACATAACCAAAAGTGTTGGAACTTCAGAAAAATAAAAACAAAGAAAAAAAAGTAGTATGAGTGTTTCAGTTCTCTTACTATAAATTGGCCACTGGTTTATCTCTGTACTCTAGCCTCTGACATAAACTAGGAAATACCATGAATTATGTGGTTCAGAATGTCCCCAATGTGAAAGCATATCAACTGCTATAGAGTAATATATTCATTTCTGAAATTGAAATTCAAGGGCAATCTTTTCAACTAGTCCATTCTTAGAGGGCCACAAAGGGGGGTAATGCACTTAAAATGGCTTGAAGAGGATTCATTCAGTAAAAATAAATTCCCTATCTTGTAACTCACCTGCTCTCAAGATTGAACTCAACATTCTATCTCTAGCCCCTTTCTCTAGTTCGAAGCTCATTTCCTTTTCCTGTAAATGGTGACAAAACAGTAACTACTTTGAAGTATTATTGATAGGATCAAAGGAAGTAACGTGTAAAACTCTCATTACTTTAGTTGGCAAATATTAATCACTTGATGTTATGTACTATTTTATTAGAGATCATAGTAGTTTGAAAATACTTTTTGTACTTTATAAACTATATCAAACATTTTGCCTTTGTGTTTAGAATATAACTCTCATTCTTTTGTGACATCTTCTATTCCTGTTTTCTACACTATATTTCAATCACATTATTAAGCAAAATATAATTTGAGCATAACTTCACTGGAACTTTAACAACATTTATCACCTTCCCCCCTACACCTTTCAGAGAATCACAACTGTTTAGAGAAATAATGAAAATGGTAAAAAAAAAAAAAAGCAATTATTAAAAAAGTTTTATTTTTCAACATTTTTGCCAATTCTTAACATTTAATTCAGTTAAGGGTTAGCACTTAAGTGAAAATAGGGAATATGTCAAATATGATGTTGGATCTGTCAGTTGTTTGAAATGATCTACTTTCTTAAAAATATTCTAAAATCTATCATACACTACATTTAAATATAAAGTGATAGGAATATTTTCTGTACAGCAGAAGAATTCGCACTGCTGAACTATTTTCAGTGAGATGATGTATAATTGATTTTCTGGAATAGACGACACATTTCCATTGATCCACATTCACTTACTAGCTCTTAGATCTCAAGGTTTATGAGTGGTGACTAGTAGATAGAAGTTACAAGATTCTGAGAAATGGGATGTGTATGAGAGAGACTAGCCTGA
>CM052436.1:18744267-18778160 GCA_028533085.1 Varecia variegata
CCAAAATTTCCTTTTCTATGTGTCTCTAATAAGTGTAGGTAGAAGGGAGGAAGCAGACATTTCATAGAACACATAATGATAATCTCTTGCCTCATCTTATTGGCATAAAGCAGCTGGGTCTTCCACTGGTTTATCTTCTCTCTGGATCTTTGTTTATTTTCTCCAAATCTTTGGCCACATATAGTATATGTGTGTCCAACTCTATTACAAAGGGTTCTATTTTCTACAGAATGGGCTCATCTCTAATGTCAGAGGTTCCAGCCTTCTCTTCCTGCTTGTCTGCCTGTGGAGTTTTGCCTCCAGCATTAGACACAGAAATACCCTTGCAAAAACCACTCAGTCAATTGCCACAATTGTATAAACCATTTCCTATAATAAATGTCCCAGTGGTTCTGCTCCTCTGATTGAACCCTGAGAAAGCAAATAAAAAACAAGTAAATTTTTTCTTAATATGTATAATAGGTAAAAATAAATAAAAACAAATCTTCAATGCTATGAATGATGGTATCCCCTCCAAAATTCATATGATAACTTAATCTTGAATTCAATAGTATTAAGATGTGTGGCTTCTGGGAGGTGATTAAGTTATGATGGCTCCACCCTCACCAATGGGATTAGCACCCTCAGGCTTGAGGTTTGAAAGGAGCACTCTCTTGCCTTTCTATCTCTTCTTCTATGTGAGGACATAGTGTTCCCACTCTCCAGAGATGCAGTAATAAGGCACCATCCTGGAAGCAGGAAGCATCCCTCACCAGACATCAATCCTACTGGTAACCTGACTTTGGATTCCCCAGCCTCCAGACCCATGAGGAGTAAATTTCTGTTCTTTATAAATTACTCAGTCTCAGGTATTTTGTTATAGCTGCACAATCAGACTAAGACAAATATAAGTGGGCTGAAGACACTTGAGGGAAAAACAAAGTAGGAGAATCAAGGGTCTCTAACCTAATTCCCAGATGTGAATCAAAACATAGATTCCAGAGCTCCTGGAATGAAGGGGAAACTGGGTTCCCCTTGAAGGTTGATCCTAGAAATAAAACTACAAAATCTATAAATATGTAATGAAAATAGTCTCTCCAACTTTCCCCAAAGGGATTTGCAAACATTTTCCAAAGTAACTTGCTTTGGAGAAGGAGAAATATCTAGACTTTTTAAGTATTACTCAATGCTGAATTTGAATTGACATGAAATTTTGTTAATCCAACAGGCCACTGCAGTCTACTACTGAGAGTGGGGGTGGATGGAAATCGGTTGAGAAACAGAATGTTGGCCTGAATCCATCTATAAGTGGTCATGGTAAATCTATAAAACCACTCTGTAGTTATTTTCCCAAATTTTGAATGTATAGTTGAAATATCCATATTCCACAGCTGGCAGAATCCCCATAGAAATTCCCTGGCCCATGGGAGAAAAGGCTGTTTTGGCACAGTGGAAAAGTTAAGCCTCTGATCTTGTTTTATCCTAAAAAAAGAAAAAAAACAAAAGCCATATGTCATTTGTCATACAATCCCAAAGAATTATGCCACATTAAAAAATTGACAAATATAAGAATAGTGAATTCTCCCTTATCATCATTTAACATGCCACTTAGGCTTGTGAAGAAATATTAATGATGGAGAATAAAAGGAATTATTGTAAACCTAATCAGAAATTGACTCCAATTGCAGCTGTTGTTTTAGATGTGGTCTCTATATTGGAACAGATAGCAGGAAGCTCAGTAGCTGGTATAAAATTACTACTCTGGGAAATGCTTTCATCTATGTATTAATTATGAAAGACATCAGAAAATTTGCTTTCAAACTGTGTGGGGAGCATCACATCTTCACTGTATTACTCAGGAATAGGGCCGCTCTATTCTATGTCACAGGGACCTCAACTGTTTCATCATCCCTCAGAACATATTATCATACCATATCATCATGGTATAATTTCCATACCATAATATCATGCAAATTGGATCTGGTGAGCAAGATATACCCAATAACCTCTAGATGTATTTGTAAGATATATGTACTAAGTGGTGGGAGATAAACCCTGAGAAAATTCAGAAAAGATGCATGTTACACCTGAGGTGAACGACAAGGTCTTCCATTAAGTGAGGTTTATTTAGCTGAGTGACCAATCTCTAACAGCAAAGACCAAACTTCCATTAGGATACTACTTCCCAATAGGACCAGCCTGATACCTGAGGGCAATTAAATTATATTGAATTCCTCGCATCACCTGGGGAAGGAGGGTAGAGACAATAATTCATCTTCACAGAAATAGTAATTCAGGTTATAGATGTTTTTAACCTGCCCCCAAATTTTTTAGACCACCTTAATCCAACTTGTTCCACACTTATTTGATATCATGGTATTCATGCATAATTGCTCCTGAACAAGGAAACATTTTACAACCAAAGAAGCAAGGGAATGGACTTCCTATCATGAAAATCACTGGTCTTGCCATGTACCCCATCCTTAGAAGCAACTGGATTAATAGAATGTTGGGATAATCTATTAAAGATTTGGTTATAATCAATGCTGGTTGGATGGCAATAGCTTGTCATGCTAAAATGACTTCTATGCAGCTGAGAGAGTGTCCAAATATATTCAAACAAATGTAAACGTTTTGGATTCTGGTCTTGACCCTATCCTTAATTAGTTTGATGGTACTAAACAAATTAGTATAAATTCCCATAGTTTTTAAAAAGAGCAGATTGAAATATGTGTGTCTAGGAACATTAGAAGTAGCCAAGGTGTCCAGAAAAACCCAGCGGTTAAAATATAACACAATTTAATGTGTGTATATATATATATATATATATATTTTTAGTTTTTAAATAGAATGCCTCTTATTTCAATATTTGAGAAGCTTCTGTGGATGTTAGGTGATTATGTGTGGTTATTAGTAGCTATCAGATAAGCATAACTGACTCCATCTGTCATCTTGCTTGTCTCTTACATGAAGAGTTTTGACATGTCAGACTTTTTAAAATTAAGTCATTTTAATGTATTTTTATTCATATATACTTAGTATTTGTTTATGATGATCAAAGTTAATAGGAAATATTAATGGTTTGGTCAAATTTCATGTTTTGGAAAAATTTTAAATATTTTGAATTTACTGCACTTTTAAAAGAGTTTGATGATTGAAAAAAATGATGAATATACAGCGAGATCCATGATTTTGGTGAAAGATAGGAATTAACTTCATTTATATTTGTTTAAAATCTCGTAGCAGTCATCTACTTTTAGCATGCAGGTGAAAATCAGGGTTGAATAATTATGATGGCAAAAGAAACAGCTGCTAAACATTCCAAAATGAGCATAAACCTATTAAAAGTGTAAAGCTATGGAAGTTAATGTTGGTATAGGACTTTTACATTCTTAGGAAAAAACTACTAAACAAAATTACAAAATATTAGAGAAATGTATTCATAATGAAGCTGGAATAAAGATAACTCTAAGATAATCAAAAGCAACTACTGTGAACATAATAAATCATATATTATTGGATTTTAATTATGAATGCCTTTGACAATACTAAGTAAATGTCTGTAAGCTCTCAAAGCAGATCAACCTTATCCATGAGGAAAGACAATCATGCAGTTCATTTGTCCTTTGTTTCAAAGATTAACCTCAATGAAATTGTTATTTTTTGAGCATTAGTTCTTCACCAAAATGCTTTCCATTTAATGGAATTTTACAGTTTTATCTATAATGCTAATATTTAAAAGTATAGAATGAACACACAGAGATATTGTTTTCTCCCTTTCACAGTTTAGTTGCCTCCAAAAAAGACCTGCTATAATTTAGAATGACAGGCTTTGAAATAGAAGTGATCCTGTTATCTGCTTGGTGAGAATTTTATCTGGATAGCTTCTAAATTTAAGAAATGAATATATAGAGATGTGGTTACTAGTGTCATCAGATTAATAGTAGATAAAGCCTCATAAACATATTGGCTTCACTCAATAAAGTGCGTTTTTGAATTGCGAAGGTATGCTAGCTTACAAATCTCTCTTATCTGAAGAGCTCTTTCTCAGTTTTTTTCAAAATACAATATGCAAAGTAAAGAAAGGCAAGCTGCTCTGGTTGAAATTTGGGTAAGAGCTGTATAATCTATTTTACTGGGACCCACCCCAAAGGGCCCTTAAACAGATATAAGAAACCCCATGGCTTGGCAGAGAAGTATAAAAGCTCAAAGAGTTTTTAGCCATTTGTAATTGTAATGAAAAGAATTGGTTAAAAACAAAATGTATGAGGACATAGATTTTTCTCTCATTGCAAGAGACAAATATACACACACACAGACACACACAGACACACACACATACATATACACACATCTTCTTCCAGCACTTGGGGGAAAATGGAAATATTATCGTGACTTATATTTCAAACTTCTAAACTAGCATTTCTTAATCTTTTTATTCTTCTCTATTTCATTGATCCACATGATTGAGAATATCACTTGTAAAAACTTCCCATGTATGTTCTTAATGCCTGATGGTTCTGATTTGATTGTTAAGCACTCTGAAGCACCTGAATTTTTACCCTACTTGCAAACTAGCAAGTTAACTTGCCAGAGTTCAGAGATGTTAATAGAGGGCTTAAAATTTAGGTTAGAAACAATGAATATATTTTATTACTCACAATACCAGTAGCGAGAGTATCAGTGTTTGCATTGGTTCCTCAAGTTCCAATTTCCACCAGCCAACACAAAGAGGCCAAGTGACACCTGCCCTCACAGGGGGTTATATTATGGAAGAGGAACACTAAGTTTATTGAGCCCAAATTTTTAATACTGGGCAGTAGACATGTGTAGAAGAGGCAAATTTTACCTTTACCCTCTTAGGATCCTTGTTGGGCCTAAGAATATAATTGACATAAGATAGATAAACAGTAGAAAAACACACATATTTAATATAAGTTTATGTGAAATGAGAGCCTTTATAAGGAAATAAAGACCCAAAGAAGTAGTAAAATCTAAAAGTTTTTATATTAGGTTGAACGAAGATAAGAAATTATAGATAAGTAAGTAAATTATGTGGGGAGGCTAATGGAAGATAAGAATTCTTATGACAGGGTTTGTTCATGCAGAATTATCTTAACTATGACTCCCCATCAATGACTTATTTATTTTTCCTGGTACAAAGAGGTCATCATTAACATGGGAGTTTATTTTTCTCCTGTTTTCAGCAAGAGAGGGGGAGATTACAATGCCCATCTTGTATATGTTTTCCAAGTGCCTTTAGCTCAAAATAATCTTTATACCAAAGTAACAGATTTGGGGTTGCATATTCTGCCATCCTTCACATCCATGCTTCTGGCTCCAGAGATAGGTGATTTTATCCTCTAAAGTTATAAAGAATCCCTTTCTCCGATAGTGCATGGTGGAGTGGAAATAGAGGCAGACACTGTCTTTATCATCCAAGGCTGTTTGTTTTGCTGTGCAGATACAATCAATAGATTGGAACAAAACAGTTGGTGCTTTTGCTTACAAAACATACATAAACACAAGAAACCCACAGAGAATTATCTCCTAGTGATTACATTACAATTTTTTAACCCCTCTGAAGATGCTATTAGGAAAAAGTAAAATGAAAAGAGCAAAATCATAAGAGTAATCTTTAAAAAAAAACCTGCCTATCAACTGATTGCAGCGAACCATTGTATTGTGAAATTATAGTAAAAACATCTGTTCTACAGAGAAGGTGAATCTGAAAAAAAAAACCATGTTACAGTTACATAAAAAACATATTTTAATATATAAAAAAATCTAAGTATTTGGATATCCCCATTATACACTCTTAAAACCCTCTCTTCTTCTATCACTTCATGCAGTACATTCCTCTGTGGTGTGTCTTACAGCCATCCCTTCCCATTAGACAGGAAGCTCCATGAGATGAAGCATCATGTTGTACATCATGTTGATATTAGTGATGATCCCAAGCACCTTGCACACTGCCTGGCACATGATCTGGGTTTGATTACTATCAATAGGAAAAATAAATAACATACAGTCATTTACAAAACAACGGTAATGTTTAGAGTTCTAAAATTACTAAATTGACATTTCTTAGAGATGCTATAGATTGTGAAAACCTTGAGTTGTGCACTGAGCCCTACTCATTCTCATGCCCACGGTGCAGTGCATAACATAGTACCTGATACACACTAGCTGCTCTTTAAAACTTATATTAGTATGTCTTCCATTAAGAAGATATATAACACCCTCCTGGGAAAACTGAGATCAGGAAAAGTTTGAACTTGCAAAGTGTTACAGAATCACAGGGCTAGTTAGTGACTGAACCACAGGTTTCCGTGTCTAATGCTATGATTTGGAGAACCATTCATCACATTCTTTTTCTTTTATTTCAAGAGAACTATGTCTTATCTAACAACATTCCTCTGAGTATTAAAATCAGTGTTAATAGAGCTTATATGCCAACTTTTCAAATTTATTGTAAATATTTTTATAAAAATTTTGAAATGTGACATATTAATGCAACAGAGCTGCATTTAATTACTAAAGAGTAATTGATTTTTTTAATAAGAGAAAAGAAGTTTATTTACCATGTGCATGGGGAGAATCACAGAGTGATTACCCCAAAAGTAATTACAATTTTTAAAATGATCTAAAATAGTAAAAAGAAAAAAGAAACATAATTTTTACACAGAAGAGAAAAAAAGTCCAAAAGAGTTGTGGAGGAAGCACCCCAATCCTCTAGAGCAGTGGTCCCCAACCTTTTTGGCACTAGAGACTGGTTTCAGGGAAGACAAATTTTCCACGGCCGTGGTGGGTGGGATGAGGGTAAGGCGGAGCTTAAGAGGTGATGTGAGTGGTGCAGAATGGCTGTAAGGCTGTAAATACAGATGAAGCTTTGCTTGCTCACCCACCACTCACCTCCTGCTGTGCAGCCTAGTTCCTAACAGGCCACAGACTGGTACTGGCCCAGGGGATTGGGGACCACAGTCCTAGAGGATGGCAAAGCATAACACTACCTGGCTTGCCACAATAGTATGGTTATTCCATGGAAAATGGACAGTGAGACTTAATGGATCAGGGCCCAACAGTTTATTATGCAAAGCATAGCAAACATCAAGAGCATCAGCTGAGTTGTGCTTATTCCCCTACCCCCCATGTCCCCAGGGAGAAACCACAGGCTCAGATGCATGCTAGGCTGTGCTGTAGGTGAGAAATGTAGGCCCAACACTCTGCACTTTCTGAGCAAGCAGCAAACATTGTAGCAAGCAACAGATATTGTAGCAAGTGACAAGCCAGCCCGCTTCCCAAGCAAAGAGCAGTTACAAAGTACTCACACTGGCGCTGCTTTGAGCTGTTTTGTTACCTATGTTGCTAACTACAGAGACTGCCTAGTTGCAGGAGAGGAAAATCTTATGCTGGGATGCTCAGGGGCTGTAGAGAACTGCCTCTCCCAGGAAGAGTTTTAGCCATCATTTCTTTTCAATAACATTAGCACTGAATGTATTTCTTTAAATGTTTGCCACTGACAAAAGATTCTTTGCTAGGCCCTTCTCTCTGTGCGCTTCCTTGTAAAATCTAGTTTTAGCAAACCTGCTAAGTCAGTTTAGCAGATGCCCCCATTTTTGATATATGAGCATCCTCAATATCTGAACAGATTCTTCATCTCCCTCCATCCCCCAGATGATATCTGATCACCCTGGCCTGTCTTTAGTAAAAATACTGTTAGGTCAATTTAGTCAGAATCTACCTTACCCTTCATGTTTTCTTCTTAGTAATTTTACATCCACTGACCTCCCACCCTGCTCCTTGGCTACAAATTCTCATTTTCTCATATTGTATTCAGAGTTGAGCCCAATTCTTTCCCCCATGGCAAAATCTCATTGCCAAGGGCCCTATGTCCAACTCAACAGTTTTGAATAATGTCTTCCTTACTATGTTGTAACAAGTATAATTACATGATTTTTGTTTCTTTAACACCGTCAAAAGATTCATCTTCTGAATGATTTTTAAAAGTAAGAATATATCTAATTATAACAATTGTCCAGATGAACACTGAATTCATAATGATAATTAATCTCCATTTTTCACAATCCATTAATTTCCAATGAAGTAAAACCTTACAGTAATGATGTTATAAACAATACCCCCAACATCAGGAAATATTAACATTTGTTTTCACATATCTGCCTTTGAGATTCTAAAGAGTCACTGCTTTTGTATGCAAAAGGGAATCAAAACATTTTATCTATGTTACTAAATATATCCTTACAATCCTAGGCAAGAATCAGACAAGTGAGCCCTCAAGGCCACCAGTAGGATTTTTCCATGGAATATAAAAGAGCATTACAATGCCTGTAGGTAATTGGGTAATTTGGAGGAATTCTCTCTAACCATGACTTTTAAGATTAAGTAAAATACATAAAAATCTGCAAATATGTTTTTAAATGGAGTTTCCAATTGATTTAGGTTAATATTATAATCACATAATTGTTAGCTTTATAACTGATTCTTAATTGCTCATATGCATATTACCTTCATTGCTTGTCATCATAATGATAATAAAATATTAATAAGTTACATATTATTATAGTTTAAATTTCTTGTAATGCCATGATCTGAGTCTAATTTTTCATAAAACACTTGGATAGGTAAGGTTTTTCATACCATTTTGGAAATAGTAGAGACTAGCATAATCATAGTCTTGCCCATTATATTAGCAGTTAATTGAAGAGTTAATTAATATGTATCTAACATACCAAATCTGGAATTCAGATTACCTTGCCATTACTCCTGAATTTTACTCACTAGAGCCTAGAGAATATGTTCCTATTGAGTTGGCAGCTCAGATCTCCTTGGCTGGCTAAATATGCGATAGTTAATTATCTGTTTAGGAGCTGCAATATTTTAGGATTCAGAGAAATTTAACTTTACAATAAATGAAGGTTGTTAAGTCTGATAGAGAAGGACCTACTATGTCTATGGCTATATTACTCTGACTGCATCTGATCTTGTCTGATCTTGGAAGTTAAGCAGGGTTGGGCCTGGTTAGTACTTAGATGGCAGAAGGACTTAGTAAATTTAAGAAAATACGCTTTCTCCTTATATGGAGAGGCCACAAGCACAAAGAACAGTTAAGTAATATAAAACAGATAATTTTGGTCTCCAAGATGAGTCCAGTTACTTTTAATTTTGAAAGATTATGATAGATTTATTGATCTCATAGTCCTAATGAATACTTGATTCATTTATTTAGGAATTTTACTGAGAACCTGGATAAACTATAATCAAAATATTTAAGTTAGATATTGCCCTAATCACTGAAGAGATAAAGAGGAATAAAATGTAGTTCTGACCTCAAGAAACTTATAGTTGGGGTAAAATAGCAAGCTATTGGAAAAAATAAAAAATTGCCTATTTACATAGAATAATTATCTTTCTTTATAAACTCACTAATTTTGCCCACTATTATTAGTGATAGAATTTTACCAATTTTTGATTTGATCTCAAAATAGCATTTTAAGATTTAAGATTAATGGTAATTTTTACTTTATTGTAAAAAGATATGGACTTTTTTTCTCACAAACATCAACCAGAAAATGTTAATGACCAAAAATTACATGCTGTTGGGGAAACAAAAGTTGTTGCAACCTAGTTCACCCTGTTTACAAAGTTGTGCAGCAAGGCATTTTAAAATCTCCTGATTGAAAGCTTGACTTCAACTTTTGCTTGCTGTCACTTTATTAGGACAGCCTCAACAACACTCTGGTCAAAATACCATTATTTTCCCAGTTGACTCTGATCTTCAGACTTATTGAGTAAGTAAATAGCAATGCTGATATTAAATTACAGTGCAATCTACATGATGGTGAAAATGAGATGTAAGTGATACATTTTCTTTGTTTTGCAGGAGTCATTACAAAAGATTTATCTATTAATAAAGAAAATATTTCAGGTACCAACATCATTAATAACAGAACATATGGGATAATTTATTAATTAATAAGACAGATTTTATTGTCTACAGCCAAATGAACAAATACTTACACTCCTGGAATAATCCTATGTATTCTAAAAGTTCAAATATGGCAAAAATAAGTAATTACATTGGCATCATTGTTTCTCCAATTCCATTACTGATATTAATAAGAACTCATAAAACTGTAGTAAATTCTGGCTAATATTTTTTGCTGCTACCACTAGTTAGATGTAATTTTCTCTGAATCTGAACTCTGGTTTATTGCAGTCTAAATGTAGTTCTCAATGAAATTAAAGTAAAAAAAAATCTGTTAATATAATGTACTTTTTTATTCAACTCCACACAACTATTAGATCCTATCAAATAAGAAATTGAATCCAAACCATTTATTTTATAGTATTTTATTATAACATTATAGATTTCTAAAGAAGCTATCATATTAAAACAACAGTTGGTTTTCAATTTCCATATATGTTTTTACTGTCCACAAAATTAATTTTGTTGCAGCTCCATTAATATAGTTCAAATGCTTTTCTGGCTGTATTATAATAATTTTGACTGAAAAATCAACTTAGCTTCCCCATCAAAACTTGAAATAATCAAATCTCAGAAAACTCACAAAAATAATGCAGAAAATGTATGGGGAAGTTTAAATGATGATATCCAGATTATGGTACATGGTTATGAACCAGAACTCATAGATATTATCAGTTTTTTCAATGGGAATCATTAAATGTCGCTTTACTTAAGACATATTTACCATATAATTCTCACTTCTCTTTGACCTTCAGGCAAAGCAAAACTTAAACCTATGTATTCTATAAACATTGATGACCATTTTTAAAAAGGACTGTTTGCTTAATCTTGTTTTCCCAAGTTAGCATTCTGTAAGTATCAGCACAGCTTCAAATTTGGCATGTATAGATGGAACAATAGTTCTAACCTGTAATAACACAAATATTTGTGAAAACCACACACTTGACTTTTTAATTAGTGTATTCACAACTGCTTACTGCAAGGGAATGATCACTGAGCCAACAATGAAAAGGCCTGAATTCCCATCTGGGCTCTGCTATTTACTGACTTATGTAATTGTGAGATAAATTCTTAACACCAGTTGGCATAAAATAAAAGCTCATAAAATATCTGTTGAGTCAAAATGTGAATTTCACTAATGGAGACCAGTATTTAAGAAGGAAAAAATAGTTTTCTATACTGCATAATAAATTATCGTAAATTTGCAGCCTAAAACAGCACACATTTATTATCTCACATTTCCTGTATGGTAGAAATCTGGCACAGCCTAGGT
Source organism: Varecia variegata (assembly GCA_028533085.1). Lineage (NCBI taxonomy): Eukaryota > Metazoa > Chordata > Mammalia > Primates > Lemuridae > Varecia > Varecia variegata. The sequence goes on from CM052436.1 coordinate 18,755,529, forward strand.
GGGTTGGTTATCTGATTCAGGGTCTCACCAGGCTGAAATCTAGGTGTTGGCTGGGGCCGTGGTCTAGGACTAGAGAAGAATCCGTTTCCAAGGTCCTCATGTTAGCAGAATTCATCTCTCTGTGACTTTGCACTGAGATTCTGTATTCCTGCTGAATATGCTGAATTCGTTGACCAGGACTGCTCCTAGCACTTCAGGACCACTGGGGTTCTTGCCATAGAGCCCTGTCCATATGCTCTTTCACAATATGGACATTTGCTTCTTCCAAATCAATGAGAGAGAGAGAAAGAGAGACTGATTCTTACACCAAAGATGGCCCATTCTCTCTTTTAAAATTCTTCGCCTGGTTAAACCAAGCCTGCCTATAATAATGTTTTTGATTAAGTCAAAAACAACTGATTCAGGATCTTTAGTTTTATTTGCAAAATCTCTTCACCTTTACCATATCCCATAGACTAGAAACAAGCCGTACTCAAAGGGAGAAGATTACATAGCATGTGAATGCCAGAGGATGGGAATCTTTTGAGTCACTTTAAGGCCTACTTGACAAAGATGGAATTATGATGATGAAGCCCAGAAAATATCGAACTTATCTTATAAACATATGAAAGCATAGAGAATAAATCCAATTAGGTTACAGTATCCTAAGATGGAAGAAGTTCTGGGATAATAGTTAACAGAACATTGACAATAGACAATAGCAAGAGATGTTCATATAGTTTCTCTTGCCTCCACTAGATAGCTGCTACACCCAGTCATCTATCACTTATGATAAGAAATAAAATGTGAGGGGAGGGGTAGGGGATGCTGGTTGCCCCAGGAAAATTTACATTGATAATCCTTGCTTGAAACTTTTCCATGAATCTCTTTCTTTTTTATTTTTTCCTTAAGATGTTGAGCTCAGCTGAACAATAACGTCTCTTAACTCTTCCCTTTAGACGTGACAGTTTTTTCCACTCAAGAATCCATTCAGGACAAATAAAATTATTTATTTGCAACAACTCTCCCCCACCACCCTAAGTGAAAATAAAAGTGTTTTATTAAGCCCCACAGGGGAAAAAGTGTTCTTATAAATTAAATTTCCAACATTATTTGATTTTTGAAAAAAGACAACATAGTTTGGCACTTGTATTTTCCTGCTAAAATAGAAAGATGTGAGCACATTGTAAATGTGGCAAAGAGCTTTCATCTTTTTCAACTTGAAATTTAATTTTGCCTCATCTCGAAATGGCATGGCAACACCTTTGAGCTCAGGGTTGCTTATCATGCACCTGCTTTAAGGACAAGGTATGCCAGCAATCAACCAATTTCTCCTTTCCAAAGTTTTGGGCTCTAGCAGGGCTCATCCAATCTCCAAATCCTACCTCTAGAGTATAAGACTAAGAAAGAAAATGGCCTAATTGTATAATTCCTTTCTCCTATAACAATCTTCTAACACAGCATTAAAAAATGACAGATAATCAGATGAAAATTCATTTATAATTCTATTTGAGTCAATAATTATAACAAAAACTAGGAAGTCATTCTCTTAAAAATGATTTTATTTAGCAACTGTTATGAACTAGACAATATTTAAATTCTCAAGATAACTGGAGAGAAAGTATCTTAACTCAAATATCTAACATTAGAAGAATTGTTAGGCATATTATAGTATGTCCATATTATTAAATGTTAAAGAATCATGACTACTTTATTTCTAAAGAATTTGCCATAACATTTTTAATTTTAAATGGTAATAGACTAAAATTAATATTCGCATAGACAATTATAGTATATTCATATAATAGAATGCCATACAACTGTTGAAATAAATACCTAGAATAACATGTATCAACTTGGATGAATCTCAAACATAATGTTAAGCATAAAAATATAGGTTACTGGCTGGGTGTTCCAGCTCATGCTTGTAATTCTAGCAGTTTGGGAGGTTGAGGCAGGAGGATTGCTTGAGGCCAGGAGTTCAAGACCAGCTTGAGCAATACAGGAAAACCCTGTGTCAAAAAAATTAAAAAATACACATACAGATTATAAAGGAATACTTTCAGCATAATTGTGTGACACTATGTAGTACATGTATAGAAACAATGAATATGAAATTCATCTAGTGTTTATGTAGAAGAAAGAAAGATTTGGGAAAGGAACAAAAGAGGCTTCAATCATTTATGTAACATTTTATTTCTTCAGCTTCATGTAGGCACTTGTGGAATAGTCATATTTTTCTTGAAACTTATTTGCATTCTGAAACATTTCATAATTAACTTAAAAAAGTTAAACTTAAAAAAGTTTTACACAAGTAAAACTACTAGTAGGAAAAAGCATATAAGAAAGCATAAAGATATAGTTCCATTGTTAAATGGTAGGATGTTTGTATTTTTCATCTTTTTCTCTTTCTATTCAATGTGCATGCATTAGTTTTATAATTAGAGAAAAAAAGGTATCACTCAAAATAGCTTAAATGAGTCACTATTCTATCTTTCAAGGTCCTTCACTTACTACCTTACATTAGTTTCTAGATTTTTTTTTTAACTACAAAAAGGTTTTTTTAGAGACAGGGTCTCACTGTTTCCTGAGCTAGAGTGCAGTGGCTTGATCATAGCTCACTGTAACCTCAAACTCTTGGGCTAAAGCAATCTTCCTGCCTCAGCCCTGCAAGTAAGTAGGACTACAGGAAAATGCCACCATGCCTGGCTAATTATAAATAATTTTTTTGTAGATATGGGGTCTCACAATGTTACCCAGGCTGGCCTTAAACTCCTAGTCTCAAGCAATCCTCCCACCTTGGCCTCCCAAGTGCTCAGATTACAGGTGTGAGCCACAGTGCCTAGCCTTAACAGATGTTTATGTTTTGTTCATTGTTTCTATTACTACTTTTTATGTTTACACGGTGAGCATAAGTTTTGAGGCTTATTATTTAAACATGCCATTAAATAAGTATTTATTTTGTATCTCTATAATTTCACCATGCTGTCATAAATTGTATCCTCTAAATTTCTATAGCTTAGATTTAATTTATTTTTAAAAATCTATGGAAATAATATCACAATCATTTCTATTCTCTGAATAGTTGCACATGAAATATTATGGACTAGGATTTTTTTTTATTTCAATGCAATTTATCTAACTCCTCCAATCTCCTATATCAGAGTAGTTCTTAGAAGAAAACACTATAAATAAATTATGCTTTTAGAAAGATTTGTTCTTGTCTGGGATAATACTAAATTTGGTACACATGTTTCAACAGTATAGTAACTAGTTGGAGGATGAAATTCTAAATTTAGATACATTAAGTCCAGGTAGATATAAATTCAGAAACCTGTTTAAGGAAATCCTCATTGAAAGAAGAAATTAGTTATGGCTTCATGTTATTGAGATCAGCTGTCTTCCTTTTTTTTAATGTTTGTCTTTTCTGCCTCCTGAACTTGATTAACTGATGGATTTCCGAAGCTGACTCAATTCTCAAATGCTTTCTGAAAACAAAAATAACATTGATAGTGATTCCAGCTGCTAGTTTCTCCTATAACTCAACACATATGCTTCATTGCTAGGAGACACTGTGTACCAAAGTTGAGCCTTGGGTGCCCCAGCAGTACCTGGGATTCCAGAATTGATCCTCCATATTGGTCAGATCAGTCATCTTGCTTCAAGATCAGGTAGTTTCAGTTAAAGGTTTCTCTGGGAATTAGAATCTGGAAATCTTCTTGCTTTTTGGAAAGATTAGGATCCCCGAACCCTAGTTCTGGTTAAGTCCTACCAAATTATAAAAATGTCCCAATACTGAATATCACTCATTTTTTTACTTCTAAATTGTAGTGCTACACTGAACAGTATAAATCTATTTCCTGCACTCCATAGTGATGCCAAGCCCAATGAAATCATCAATAATAGCTACCAGTAATTGAATATTGAATATGTACCAGGGGATTTACATATATTATTTCTATTCTTTTAATAACTCTAATTCAACATTATTGACCTGTTTCAAAGGTAAAGAAGTTTAAATTTGTGTAAAACATACCCAATTCCATAAGTGAATACATATTTTATAAAAGATCTGTACACTTTCCATTAATATACAACGCCTGATTTCAAAAATAAAATAAAATGTTGGCCACAATATTGCTGTTTCTCCCTCATTCTTTCCTTTTAACATTTTAATGAAAGGGTGATAAAATGAAGAGCGGAAGGCAAAAGGAGTCTAACAAAAAGCAGAGAAAATAAAAAAATAAATGAAAAAAACAGAGCAGAAAGTTCAAGAAATATCAATGTTGAGGAGTACTTTTGAGAGGCTACAGACACTAAAATATGCAAAAAATATAAAATTTTTAAGAAATAATGGAACTTCTTTTCTAAATACCCTAGGATATATGCCACTAAATATTATAAATTAGATGACAAATTAATCAGAACATACTTTCAGCCTGAAATGCAGACACTTTTCTTAAAAGGATAATGAAAGTGCTGTTCTGACGTCTAGCATTCTTAAGCCAAATTCTCTCTAGAAATATTCATTTTCTGAACTGTCCTTCAGGCTTCTTCAAAAAGAATCGAGAAATAATGAATTCTATCGAATTTCTACATTTTGATTACCTTTAACTAAAGATTCTCATGTCCTTAAGATTTCAAGGTAATTGAACTAGTAAAAGTGCACATCATTACTCTGTAGAAAAATCTTTCAAGATAAAACCATAATGATATTCATTGCAATTAAATCCCAATTGTTGTCACAGGATCCTTTCTTCACAAAATTTGGCTTTTTAATCCTTTGGGGAAGTATGTATGTTTCATGATTTCCTAATGGAACACAGAGATATTATTGAACACATTAGTAATTTTACCTAGCTCTAGTAGAGGTATGTAGTTGCTAATTAGATACTTAAAAGCATTTGGTATTTATTGATATTCTTTCTAATTTAAAGTATCATATACAACTGATTATATAATTATTATAATGACAACAATAACAAACATTTAACCTATCTAAACTGTTAGACAGGTAATATCAATAAATATTACCTGGAAAATCATTAAATCACAAGGGCAAGAATTTTAGCTTTATCTCCTGCTTAACGGATGTCCCTTGCAAAGACAATTAGTCTCTATAAACTCATATATTAATAGTATTTTAAATTATCAACTTTATTCTTTTGTCTTAAAATAATTGTAACTATTTAATAATTTCAACTATTTTGATTACCATCCTAGTTTTTAAATATCCTTTCATCCATAGATGAAGATGGTGCTAAAATTTTTTGGCAGCTTGGTTTTAGTCAAAATTATATTCACCAAGATATGGTTTATTATTGAGTAGCCTGTAATGACAACTTAATTTTTTGAATTTTTATTAAACCTTAACAAATATAGCCATGTCAACTGTAATTTCTTATAAGGGACAAAATTATTATTTTTGTAGTGTTTAAAATTATTCAGATGAAATACTTATGTAATATTGGATAATATGTAATATTGGAATATATATACATACGTGCACACACACACACACGCTTCACATCTGCAACTTAGGAAGCATAAGCCAACAGAACCTATCACAAAACACAATAAATGGAATATTACCAATGCTCCAAAAACTCTTTGTACAACTTCATGAGCAGTCCCTCCTTCCTCTATAGACAAGATCATGGTGTTGATGTTTTTATCATGCGCTTGTCATTCTTTATTGTTTATGACGTGCATATGCATACTTAAAATATATCTTCTTTTTCTTATTTACGTTCATAAAACAGTAGAAAACTGTATATCCTTCTGTTAAATTTTTTCCCTTAATTTTATGTTTCTATAATTTATCATTATTGAAGAATGTATGTTGGTATATTTTTAGTGCTATCCATTATTCCATTGTTTTAGTAATCCACAGTTTATCTATTTTCAAGTTGATGAGCATTTAGACTGTTTCCTGTTTTCCCCTCATGAGTAAAATTGCTATGAACATTCTTCTTTGTATCTGCTGTAGTGCTGTTAATGGGGCTTGGATTATGTTAATTATGGTGAGTTAAAATGACTTAAATGGACCAAAATGTGTAAATGAGTCAAATATATTAAACCTTTATTTCATGCTTATTTATCAGTTTAAGGCAGGTGCCTAATCTTCATCCAGTATGACAGAAATCTAGGTTCCTTTCTTCCTGTGCCACATGGTTATATGCATAAGGTTATTAGAAGCCCAAAGACAATATGAAGGTAGTACACCTATCTCTTAGAAATCTTGGCCCCAAAATGATGTACCCCACTGGGATGGGCTGAATTGGGTCCCTCCAAAATAAACATGTTGAAGTTCCAAACCCCAATACTTTAGAAAAGAAATGTATTTGAAGATGAGATTTTAAAGAGGCGATTAAGATAAAATGAGGTTTGTTAGGATGGGGTCCTAATCCAATATAACTGGAGTCTTTATATAAAGAGAGACACCAGAGATGCTCACATACAGAGAAAAGGCAATGTCAAGACCTCAGTGGGAAAGGAACATCTGTAAGAAAAAGAGACAGGCCTCAAGAAAAAACAAACTTGAGGACACCTTCTAGCCTCCAGAACTGTGAGAAAATAAATTACTTTTGTTTAAGCCACTCAGTTTGTGGTATTTTATGTCTGCCCTAGAAAACTAGCACACTCAGTTTTGCTCTAATTCCAATGGTATAAACAAATCATATGGCTATACCTACCTATATCTCTGTCATAGAGGATAGAAATTACCAGCCTTACAAGATAGTGCCCTATTTTTTACCCAAAGAACTTATTCATTTCTCGTTTTCATGTTCTGCTCCCATAAGTGCACAAGAGATTCCATTGATCTATAATATATTGCCTGCAATGTTTGACATTTCTGCCAGTTTTCACTTTTATTAAAGTGTTTTTGATTTAATTTTTTTTAAATTTTAATGTATTTGCATTTATCAATCTCTTTATGGTCATGATGCATTGTACTTGAACTTCAAGTTCCAAAAGATCTTAATATAATTTTTTCAAAAAGTTCTAAATTTGTACACTGGTCATTTAACTTAATCTGTCACTGGGTTGAGAAGGGAGAGTGAGGGACACCTCATGGGGCTGGGGGTGGGGATTAGGGGGTGACGGAAACTTGGCAGAGTGGAGAGGTCTTTAAAAGAGTAAATCTAGAGGGATCTTAGAGTACAGAACAGAGACCCCAGCATTCTTGGCAAACTTTTAACCTTCTTTAACAACACATCCTAAGTTATTGGAAATATCAGTTAAATTAAGATAGATGCATGTCACGAACAATTTGAACGCTTTTTGATAAAACAGGTGGGGCCTATAGAATGCTGCCCATCCTATCCATGATTCCAAAGAAAAGGAGTGTCACAAAATACAAGTAAATGCGTTACATAAAATAGCAGAAACAATGCGAAAATAAACAAGTAACAGATAAAAACATCCTGAAAAGCATTGAGTTACTGAAGATGTAAATAATAAAACTAAAATGAGAGCATGAAATAGGCACCGGAAGATGGGTTGTTATGTAGAGATAGATAACAGAAGTCAACAAACTGAAACACAGAACAATACTAGACCTATTCAGTAAATTAGAAACTGAATGAAACAGAATGAATACAGTAAAATACAAAATTGCTGTTATGAGGAAAAGGTCTCAGAAGTCATAGTGAACACAGAAGAAAAGTCAAAGATATTAAATCAATACACAGAATATTAGTTATGTGAAAGACAAAGGTAATGCAACATAAGATAATTGGTGTCGCTGAAGTAAACAATACAATATTGTTCACAGAGATAAATTAGGAAAAAATCTTAAATTATATAGAAACTAAATTCACAGAATAAATATACAGAAAAATAAAAAACACCAATCTACACAATATACCAACAAAGGTGATACAGAAAAAGCAAAATTGATATTCATGTTATGTACATCAAAATCACTGAACTTTAAAGACAATTTCTCAGATTACAAGTAGTATGAAAAACCACCTATAAGGGTAAAATCAGGCTGGCCTTAGATTTCTTCCTGGAAATAAGTAAAGCGATGATTGCCAAGTCCTGAAAGAAAAGAAAGAGTAATCCAAGAATATGACTCCCATTGCAATAGTCATAATAAAATTAAAAGGACAGGCTGACATTCTATAATATAAAAGACTCAGAAAATATAAAATTAATATTTCTGGGGAAAAATCCTTGGTAATTAATTTCAACACTCTAAAAGATAACATAAAGAACTTGATGGAGAAGCCTTGGTGATTTATTGGTAATGACTATTAAATTTACTTAAATATAGAACCAAGAATACACCCTGTAAGGAAGATGACTGAATAATATAGTGTTATGACCACTAACAAAGTATAAATATTCTAGACAACAACACTAGCAGTTCAATAAAGAAAATGTTGAAGAAATACGAGTGCTAAGCTCTTGATATATTTTATTCCAGGGAGTCATTAAATTCTTTTACATTGAATATATTAAGTATTATTTTATCCTTTTTAATTCAATTTATATATTTGGGTTTTTTTAATAATGTCTTTATACAATAGTAAAGTGAAAAAATATATGGCAATTTGTTAGAGGAAGATTAGAAAACAATATTATAACCATTATAAATCTATATCTATAAAAAATGTGAAAGAACACATTTATATATAAAAGAGAATTATACATTTAAAAGTTATTTATAAATAATGGAATTATCAATTTTGTTTTTACATTTTATTTGCTTTTTCTAAAATCATTAAGTAATGCTTTCAGATGAAACAGGTTAAATCAAATGTAAAAGGTTATGGTAAAAAGGTTAGAAATACATAAATATAAAATGTTAAAAAATTGACCAAATCATAGAAAATTAGTTTTTTCCTGAATTAAAAGGCTATGGAAATGTTGCATCGTTCTGTGTTTTATAATATAACATACAGTAGTCCCTCTCTTATCTATGGTTTCCCTTTCCACATTTCACTTACCCATAGTTTCAGTTAGTTACTCATGCTCAGTCCACTTTAGCTTAAAAATATTAAATGGAAAATTCTGAAAATAAACAATTCATAAGTTTTAAATTGTACGGTGTTCTGAGTAGCATGATGAACTCTCACACTGTCCTGCTCCATATAACCCTGGTCCCACCTAGGACCTTAGTCATCCCTTTGTCCGGTGGATACTAGCTGTCTACACTTCCCACCCCTTAGTAGCCATCTTGGTTATCAGATCAACCATGGTGGTATGGCAGTGCTTGTGTTCAAGTAGCCCATATTTTACTTAGTAATGCCCCCAAAGCACAAGAATAGTGATGCTGGAAATTTGTGTATGCGAAAGAGAAGCTGTAAAGTTCTTCCTTTAAATGAAAATGTGAAGGTCCTTCATTTAATAAGGAAAGAATAAAATAACTTTTATTATAGCATATTGTTGTAATTGTTCTATCTTCTTAGTTATTATAATTAATCTTCCATTGAGCCTACTTTATAAATTGAATTTTATCGTAGGTATGTGTGTATAGGAAAAAAACAGCACACATAAGGTTCAGAACCACCTGCAGTTTCTGACATCCACTGTGGGTCTTTGAACTATCCCCCGCAAATAGCGGGGTGGGTACTGTATGCACATTCAAGTTTGATAAAAGCCCTTTGCCATGGAATTAATTTTTACATAATGAAAGTCAAGGGCATCGCATAGTGCTGATGCCAGCAAAGAAGGTTTCTCATTAGTGTGCTCAGATGCACTACACAAAGCAACATTCTCTTTGCCTGGTGAAAGCTTCCTCAGTGGCTGTTTGAAGCCTCAGTGGACATGTACTACATTTGTTATTCAACCTAAGTTCTGCAGTATTAGAATGAGGTCTGCTCTCTTAATACATTCATTGTCTTTGATAAGCTAAAATACATAGGAAATTGTTCACTTTGGGGAAAAGATTAACTAATTCAGGCCATAAAATTTAATTTAGTAAGGGAAAGGTCATTTGTAAACAATGTTCTGAGCATCTGATTGAAAAACCTGAGTCAGGTACTAACTAATCAAGACTAATCAAGAGAGGGTTTTATTGTTATTTTTTTCTTTAGAATAACGAATGGTTTTGATGAGGTATGTCTTTTTTTGTATTACTGCAAATTTTCAAGGATGTCTACTTAAACTTTTGTTTATTCACTACACTAATGGGCATGACGCTGTATTTCCCTTGAATATTTATACTTCATTCTGATTTTTTAAACCAAGCCAAAAAACATCTCCAAATAAAGCAAAAAGATGTTCCATAATTGTTACTACCTAAAAATGTCTTGTAACCTCATATATGCTAAGAATAATTTAATTTCCTCTCATTTTTTAAATCTCCCCCTCCTGCTAGTATTACAATATTCAAAGCATTAGTGTGCCAATTTTTCCCAGAACACCTGGTCAATCCTTTACTGCCAGATGGACCTGCTGATGCAGAACATAACAGGGAATAGTTGTAATAAATATGTCTGTAGGGGATATTGTTGGTAACATTATTGGTCCAGTCTGCCTTGACTAAAAATTGTAGCAATCCATACCCTCCATTTATCTGTCTAGAACGAGCAAATTATTCAGAGGTGTCAGAAGGCAGAGTGATATAATGAAAGAGCCCTGGCTTATAAATTGGTGGATTGTGCAATCTGTGCTACTTGCTTTGTTTCTTTGGGGCTAACTTTCCTATCTCTAAAATGAGTGAATTAAAAAGTGAGAGAATTGAGTAAGATGTTTCCTGCACTTTCCTCAGGCTTATAGTTCAAAGGCACAGTGTGAACATTGAATGTTTTGGCACAAGAAAAACAATAGACTTGTAAATAGCATATTTTTCTAAGTAAACGTGTACATTTCAACATCATTTGCATTCTCAAAAAATGAAAGATACTCATATTTTAATGAAGTTATATTATTTTCATAAACTTTTATGAATTGTAATGAAGTTATATTATTTTAATAAAACTACATTATTTTAATAAACTTTTATGATAGTTATTGCTGGATGATGATTATTCATTTATACTTGAATAGCATATGTATTACTATGTGTCAAGCACCATGGCAGGAGCTGAGGCCCAATTAAGTCCTGGTAAGTTGGACCAGTAAATGCAGGTAGTAAACAGCCAAAGGGCACCTCTTCAACAGAAGAGCAGAAGGGCTTGAATGTGGAAATGGAAGCCTCCTGACAAGTATAATCTGAGCAGGCTCTTATCTGGCAAGAGAAAGAGGGGTAGCATGAAAATTTAAGGTAAGGATGTTTCAAATGCCAACAAGTCGATGTGGACAGAAGTTAAATTACAAGAGCTTTTTGTCCAATTACCAAAATAATAGTGGAAAGAAAATTTCACATACAAGATAAAAATTAAGTGCATGGAGGACCAAGCAAATTTTGCAAAACACTTTACCAATGGATATTAGTGGATTTCCAATCATCAGCTACAATATTTAAAGAGCTTAGAAGTCATCATTTCTATTTTTCCTGTAAGAAATGATTGCACAAACTGAAAATCAATGGTGTTTCTTAGATTAATCGGAGAACTGAGGTTCCTAGGTAAACTGCTGCCCTGAAATCTGTAGAAATAAGTTCGTACAGAGAATTAAGACAGAGTTCTTTTTACCAGGAGAAGAACTTGATAAACTCTTTAACTAACGGGAACACTTAGATAATAATTTTTAGAAATTGCTGGAGGCTAAAGTGTGGACTAGTTTGAGAATGATAAACTAATGGGGGTTACAATCTTTAGATATGTGTAGGGAGCATACTTTTATAGACTTTATCTTCAGAAACCCACAAAGAAGATCTGAGAAAGATCTCCTAGTGGTTTTGGCAAGGGGAAGGGAAAAGAAATAGTTCTGAAATACACCCAGAGTTTTCTCTATAACAAAGGCCTACACTCCAGGAAAACCATTTAACCAGAACCTATTTCATCTTGGGGAACAGCATTTCCCCCACTCTAAGGCCCTCCAGAATTTCTCAGCTAAGGAAGGAAGAAAAGCTAAGAAATGCTTTTGTAATAGAGATAAAGGTCTGAAAAAGGGCAACAAAATGTTTTATGAGTCATCTCTTTGAAACTCCCACAATTTTGGGGAATTAAAACCTGCATTCCTTTCTGAGGCCAGTAATCTAAAGGGCAGAAAAAATGTTCTTTGCTGTTTGTTTTCTAGTGTCTTAAACCACAGCAGATGCTGAGCAGAATTGTCCAGAGCAGGGTCATGAGACTGTTGTCACTGGAGATAAGGTCAACCAAAACCACTAATTATAGTTAAACAACAATAGCCTGAAGCCACAACATGTGCCACCAGTCACATAGACTGAGCGTAAGACCTGAGTCCAACTGCCAAAAACCTGCCTTTTAAAAAGCCCTATATTTCTGCTTAAAGACAGGATGATGGTCTTTTGAGATACTAGTCTACTGCCCTCCTCCTTTGCCAGCAAATTAATAAACTTCTTTCCTTCTCCTCAAATTGCTTGTCCTCTTTCTTTGTTTTCACTGATTCAGCCTCAGGGACAAGTGCCGAACTTTTGGTAACAATTGTGAAAGTCACAGTACAGGGAAATACATTCATTAAAAGAATGAAATTTAATAACAAGGTTATAGAATGGTTATACTACCCCACAATTTATCCACACAGTGAAAAAAATTAAGTATAACCATGGATTACAGCTGAAATACCTTCAAGATACAGACTTTATGAGAGCAATACTTAGGGAAGCCCAAAATCAACAGGGGAGACAAAAATAATGTCATCAGAGGAATTTGAAATCTGTGGCACCTATAACTCCATCATTAAATACAGCCCAGCTCCTATCCAGACTAATACAAAATCTTCCACTAAAGCCTGCTTACCTCAGTTCCTGTTATACAATATATCATACTTAGATTTCAATAAAACATTATTGGGCATGCTTAAAAAAAAAGCAAACTTCAGAACTAAACTCAGAAATACACACTTTGGGCTTATCAGGCAGGGGATTTAAAATATAATAACTATTATTAATTTGTTAAAGGCATTAACAAACTTGAAAGATAATATAACTATATAAATAATAATTTTAAATGTGAATAGTCTAAATATACTACTTTAGAAGCAGAGATTTCCAAAGATAAAAAAAAACACACTCTTAATCAATGAATAAAAGAAGATATTACATTAGCCTGCTACTAAATCCAGACAGATTACAAAAAAATTTCAGACTAATATCCCTTATGAACATTGATGCAAAATATTAGCAACTGAATTCAGCATCATATTACAAGGATTATATATACCATGAGAAAGCAAGATTTATTCCTGAAATGCAAAAATGTTTCAACATATGAAATTGACTAATGTAATACATCAGAGTAACAGAATGAAGAAGGAAAAAAAAATCACATAATCATTTTAATTGGTGCAGACAAAGCATTTGACAAAATTCAACATGTTTTCATGGTAAAAACACTCAATGAATTATGAATAAAAGAAAACTGCCTCAACATAATAAAAGCTATTTATGCAAAAACTCACAGCAAACAGCAAGCTCAATGGTGAAAGATTGAAAGCCATTCCTCTAAAATCAGAAACAAGACAAGGATGCCTCCTTTCACCATGTCTATTAAACATAGTGCTGGTAGTTCTAGCCACAGCAATTAGATAAGAAAAAATAAATAAATAAATAAAAGTACCCAAATAGGCAAGAAAGAAACAAAATTATCTCTGCAGATGATATGATCTTATGTGTAGAACACTGTAAAAGTTCATAAAATTGTTAAAATTAATTAATGAATTCAACAAAGTAGCAAGATACAAAGTTACCATACAAAACTCAGTTGCATTTCTGTATATAAATAATGAACAATCTGAAAAGGAAATTATACAAATAATTCCCCTTAAATTGGTATCAAAAAGAATAAAATACTTAGAAATTAAGTTATCCAAGGAGGTTACAGGCTTGTACAATAAAAACTAGAAGACAATGTTGAAGGAAATTGAACAAGACATAAATAATTGGAAATATATCCCATGTTCATGGATTGAAAGAATATTGATATTGCTAAGGTGTTCATACTACCTATGGTAACCTACAAATTTAATGAACTCTGTATTAAAATCCCAATGATATTTTTTGCATAAATAGAAAAATCTATTCTAAAATTCACACGGAATCTCAAACAAGCCCCAAAAGCCAAAATAATCTTGAAAAAGAAGAACAAAGCTAGAGGACTCACACTTCCTGAATTTAAAACTCACTATAAAGCTACAGTTATCAAAATGGTGTAATATACCCATAAAGACAGACATATAGACCAATGAAATATAATAAAGAGCACAGGCATAAACCCTTACATATATGATCAAATGATTTTTGTCAAGTGTGCCAACACCATTCAATGAGAAAAGGAGAGTCTTCTTAAAAAATGGTGCTGAGAAAACTGGATATTCACATGTAAAAGAATAAAGTTGGATCCTTAACTAACACCATAAACAAAAATTAACTCAAAGTGTTCAAAGACTTTAAGAGCTAAAACTATAAACTCTTAAAAGAGAAAAACAGAGAAAAAATAGGGCAAATCTTCATGACATTGGATTTGGCATTGATATTTTGAATATGACTACAAAGGCACAGGCAACAAAAGACAAAATAGACAATTGGGCATTATAACAATATATTTTGTGCTTCAATAAATGGTATTATATATTGTTGTGAGGATTGAGAGCTAAAAGCAAACAAAAAATGTAATTTCATTTAATTTAGTTATCAACTATATGATAGATTCCCATCATGTTCAAGGCACACCTAGTTTTTGTGAGAAACAGAAGTAAAAAGCTCAATCCCTAGCTATCCTCAAGGAACTCTAACTCCTATATGAGAGATTTCATATAAACATACGGCTGTAAGAAAAAGCCAAGCATAAGAAGGGTATTTAAGGTCTAAATGATGTGAGGATAATTTGCAGGAGGAAGAAACACTAGTCAACCATAAAATTTGTTTCAACCTGAGGGCATGCTGAAGGGGACACCAGGTTTTAGATCTTCACCAAATAGGTGCCAGAAAAAATTAGCTATCTATAACCAAAGTACAATGCATTGGGCCCTCTTTTGCTATGAATTATTTAAGACTCAAGCTCCAGCTACTGTTCAAACTCAGGAGAGAACAATAATATTAATAAAGTTACCTTATATATACCCCCTGTTTTGCCTCAGGCAAGGGATAAATGATACATATTATATTGTATTATTCTACTTTTTCCCCTTGTAATTAGTGTACTCAGTTAGTTGTAACTAGCTTTTGAAAATAATTCACTATCTTTATAAGAAAAATAGGAAGAAGTAAAATAGAAAAATCTTGGTCTAATAAAGAAAGCTATTCAATTAACCAAGCCTGTATGAATCCCAATTCCAAAAATTTCTGTCGACATTTTGCATGTTTTTAAATCTCACTCAACCTCAATTTTATCATGTCTAAAATAAAAATAATACTTTTGTGATTATTATTGGTGGCTTTTGATATTAAATAAGAAAATAAATTAGTTGTCTGGTAAGTATATTCAATACTTCCTGTTTCAACTGATTCTCTCCTTGCTTTGAATGGAATTCTCAGCCAACATCATAGTTCAACTTTAGATTCTATTACTCTGTATAGACTAAAGTGTAAAAGTGTCTAACATTTACAACTTTGGTTTGGATTCTAACTTTGGTTGCCCCACCTCCCAGATGAACATTATTAAGATTTCTGCCCCTATCCACTCCCTGCCTATGAAATTTCATTATTTAGTTGTTCTGTTTAAAAAGTATATATGCCAATATAATTAGCAGGTTTAACATAAAAATTTGAATAATTAGTTAAGCCTAAATAAAGATTTGTTTTCATTTTATTTATTTGTACTAGAGACATGATACTATTAATTTTATATTAATACAATGGCATCTCCATTTGAAATGTTAACAATTTCATTTATAATATGACAAAATAATTAAAACTCATGCTCTTTATAATTACATTATTTTCGATTTTTGAATTTACTTTAGCAATTGTTCTTAACAGGATTCATTTTATTTCTATTGTTTTTTAATTGTTTTTTTCTCATTATTACTAAGTATGCTTAATTTTAATTAGATTTAATCATATATGTAAAAGAGAATTAGGTAAAGTAGTAATGTTTGAAAAATTTACTTTTCTTACAAATGCAAAATCTTATTAAATTTCTAAATGTGTAATTTAGATATATTTTTAAACTAATGCAGTTTCATATTCAAGTATATTTGAAAACTCTTAGAAACCATCTGATAAATTAGGGGTTGACAGAGTTTAGAGTTTAGTACTTGAATTATTACTTGTAAATAGCTGCTTTAAAAAAGAGTTTCTTTATGGTTGAAAAACATAATATAGCATTATTCTCTGATCAAATAACTAAATTGATGCTTTCATCCTAGAAACATAAAATTGAAAACAAAAATTGTCAAAGAAATCCAAGAGCTTTCTTTAATACAACAAATTTGATTCATTTATTTGCTTATTTAAAGGAACTAAACAAAATGTTAATTTTCATAAGAATTACAGAGCCTAGTACAATGGCTCAGGCCTGTAATCCTAGCACTCTGGACACCAACGCAGGAAGATGGCTTGAGCTCAGGAGTGCGAGACCAGCCTGAGCAAGAACAAAGCCCTGTCTTTACCAAAAAACAAACAAAAAAAAGAAAACAAAAGAAAAATTAGCCAGGTGTCATGGTGTGCACCTATAGTCCCAGCTACTCAGGAGGCTGAGGCAAGAGAATTGTTTGAGTCCAGTAGTATGAGGTTGCAGTGAGCTAACATGATGCCACTGTACTGTATCCAGGGACCCAGGGTGACAGAGCAAGACTCTGTCTCACAAAAAAAAAAAAAAAAAGAATTACAGGGCCTTTTGATCTAAATTTACTGTATATGTTATTATAGTAAACCTATCAACTCTTTATTACCTTTAAATATTAAAGGACGAATCTTATCCCTTTCTCAACCAAAATATTTCATTTAATTGATAACAGAAATCTAGTATTATAGTCTATTAACTAACTGTTGTATATAATGTAATATCATAAAATACTCTTGTGATCAGACCATTATTGTTTGCATTTTATTGGTGACAAACCTAAGGCTCAAAAATGTTAATTGAATACCTGGGATAATTTAGCTATTAAGTAGTTAAACCAGAAATTGAACTTGAGTCTATCTGTTCTTCCAGGTTGAGTTTCCTTGGAGGGAGGCTCTGAGACAGAGATTATCTAGCAGAAGTTTTATTAGGGTGTGTTCTTGCAATCATGTCCTGTTGGGGAAGAGCAAGAAGTGGGTTGAAAGAGAAGCTTGACTGTCACACAGGCTCAACAAAGGCTCTGGCCAATCCCAGGGGAAGTTTTGAAGCAGGGATAGCCCTTTGGAATTGTTCAGAGGGAACATAAGTTTTCCAAAAGTAGTATACTTCATGATGGGAAGTGTGAGATAGAATAAATTCTTCCTTAATTTAGAGCAGGGCTTCTCAACTTTGTTGCTATTTACATACACATTGGGCCAGAGAAATCTTTTTTGTTTTTGTTTTTTTGTTTTTTGAGGGTCTGCCCCATGCACTATTAGATGCTTAAGCATGTCATTGGACTCTACTTACTAGATGGTAGTAATATGCCTACTCACTTGTAACAACCAAAAATGTCTCCAGTTATTGCCAAATGTCCACAGGGGGAAAAAAATCTCCCTTCCCTCCAGTTATTAATAAAACTATGATTTTAGAGGGAATGTGCTAGCAAGTTCCAGATCACTTAGCTTCCTGAAAACTTTATTGATGTTGCAAGGCCCTGAGACATCACAGGGTTTATCTCCCACCCTCTAGAACAGTACATGCAAATTGTTTCTGATTTGTCTTTCTCATATGAATGTATAGAACACATTTGTTAGATAAGGGACCATTTACTGTGTATCCAAGATCATGCAAAAATATCACAGCTAGAGCTAACAACTGCTATGGAGTTTTCAACTTGGTTGAGTTTGTGGACGTCTACCATCATCCTCAATGATCCATCTCTAATGAGCCAATGATATTATAGTGTCAAATTTTACCAAAAACATGAACCACCACTCTTACACCTTGGGATTTTTCAAGGTGGCTCTGATTTATTATATTTAGTATAGGAGATATTATTTACTATTCTCAGATGGTGACTGGGAGAGTTTCAAAGAATTCCACTTGGTTTTCTCCACCATAATAGTCAAACATTACTGGCTAAGAAACTAACAGAGGGATTATGCAAACTTCCAGTTATACCCATTACAGTTTACAGTTAGGAATAATAATAAAAATGGATCACCAGGTGAATCTATCAAAAAAGTAGATCTCTTATAAACCAGACCTGGGCCAGGGCTCCATTTATTACTTGGCTCTCACGTGCCCCCATTTTAATAAGGGAGCTATGTTAATGCTTCACAGGCATAGTATAAATGATAGCTTGGATCTTGTGTTCAACAGTCCTCAAAACTTGGAAGACTTCCTTTTTCTCACTGTATGATTACCTAAGCAAATGTTGCAGATTTCCTGGGGAAAGGATTGGGGAATTATCACCTCATATACTTGCTCTGAAGTTATAGGATCTATTTTTCTAGAGACCTCTAACCTCTTCCTCTATCAGTGGCATCCAGATTGGAAAACTGGCTCAGGTCTAAAAACCGATAAAGGAATTATGAATGTTAGACTGGCTGCCTATGTATTTTCCCTTAAGGATTCTATGTCCTTTTAATGTTCCCCATAACTCTCTGTGAGTTAGGCTCCCTGGCTATCACTCTGACCTTGACTCACATTGTAATTGCTACTACCTTGCTTCAGACAGTAAAGTACTACCAGCTGGCCTCTACAATTTTTGAATCCTATTGTTGTCCCCATTGTTATCAGTGAGTCCAACTCTATAATAGACTTTTCTGAAGTCAGTCCTTGTCTACAGAGAAGAGCCAAAACTGAACTTCTCAAGGTTGCTTATCCTACTATTCTAAGCACATGTTTTCTATTATTTTGATAAATTTAGTCCCGCTCAAGGAGCACAGTCATTTGTTGAGATTTTTGGCCTTGTATTGTATATTAACTCTAGCTTGTCCACGTCTCTGAAACTGTTCACTTCTTCTTCCACCATTTGACTTGGCAATTTGGGCAAATCTTATAATGAGCCCCACTCTTTCTAAGGTTCTGAAAGCCATGGCAGCAACAGATAGACACCATGCCCTGGGTATATACCAGAGTGTTAAACCCTGAATTCTAGGAGAATGCTTCTATAAACATTAATTTCTCTCTTATTAAACTATATATTCTTCCTCCCTTGATCTAGAACCTTAATATCTTATCACATGTCTACACATACTCTATCATTTCCTATCAGTACATGTCATTTAGGGTTTGCAACTTTGTCATGGTACCTTGTCTTTGTTAACAAATGCAATTTACCTTGACAAGTTATGTTGTCAATTAATCCTAGTTTATGGCCTGGTATACAGGAA
This sequence comes from Varecia variegata, assembly GCA_028533085.1. Lineage (NCBI taxonomy): Eukaryota > Metazoa > Chordata > Mammalia > Primates > Lemuridae > Varecia > Varecia variegata. Next base: position 18,774,970 of record CM052436.1, read on the forward strand.
ACCAGGCAGTGACAGATCCTGGTAAGGAGGTATGCATTTTCTCACCATCCACATTTTCATAAAATAAGAGACAGATTTAGCCTTTAAAAGAAGAAGATGGAAAGGATATTACTTCAATGGAGAGTCAAAATTTCAAGTGCATACCTAAGTAGGGCCCTAATCTTGGAATATCAGAATACTCCAGAGTGAAAAATCAACCTTCCCTCAAATTCTGCTGTTATTATTATTAAATCCTAAACCTGTTCCTCAGCTTCATTGGACCTGCAGCTGCATGCGATAAATCATTTTATATCCTGCTGGGGAGGCTTCCTAGTTTTCTCACCTATCCTTTAGGTGATAATCATTTTCAGGCTTTCATTATCTTTGCCCAAAACATCAATTTCTCCCCTGCAACAGCCACATGATTCTATTATCCTTATAATATTAGTCCTTTCATATATAGCAAATGCCTGATAATTTTCATATATACCATGTAAGACCTTCACCTGTGAAAATTTATACAATTGCACTACTACCTGCGCCAGAGTTTATCCATGTTCCATTTACCACCAGGGAGGGACTTCCTATTGTTATATGGCCAGTGTGTGACCCAGATAGAAAATTTCAATTTATATTTTACTTTTTACTCTCACATCTTGTGCCAACTACCAGAGGTAGGGTTCCCCAGGAAACAGATCCGGAGAAGATTAGCATATAAGAGGTTTATCAGAGAGTATTTTCCTGTGGGATAAGAAGAGGTAGTCAAGGGGTAATCAGGAATGTGATATAACCTCTGAGAAGGTCTCAGCCAAACTGGAATGGCCTTAAGTTTATTACAAAATGGGGCAAGGAAGTTAAATTTTGATACTAGTGCATCAACCAATCTTTGCATGCAGGCTGCCCTTGGTAAGAGGCTTCGCCATACCCAAGGTAGCTCTCTATAGCCGAAGCACTTTCCATAGAGGGCTGTCAATTAGGTACATGCCAACAGCTAGAGAAATTAATTATCTAGTCTTGAAAGGATATAAGTATGGCTAGTACATCACAACGTCCACTATGACATGCCACCAAATCTTTGCACAGTTGACCCTTGAAAAACACAGATTTGAACTGCATGAGTCCAGTTATGCATGGATTTTTTTCAATAAATATATTGGAAAGTTTTTTGGAGATTTATGACAGTTTTTAAAAACTCACAGGTGAACAACATAGCCTAGAAATATCAAAAAAAATTAAAAAATAAGCCATGAGTGCATAAAATATACAGATACTAGTCTATTTTATCATTTAATACCATAATATATACACAAATCTATGATGAAAAGTTAGAATTTAACAAAACTTATGCATACAAACACCTACAGACTGTACATGGAACCATTTGAAGTTGAGAGAAACATAAACAAATGAAAAGATGCAGTACCAAATCATAACTGTATAAAATTAACAATAGTGCATACTGTATTAATGTAATAACTTTATAGTCACATCCTGTTGCTACTGTGGTGAGCTCAAGTGTTATGAGTATCCACCTAAAAAGTGTTGTGATGCTAATCACCTCCATGTGAGCAGTTTATCTCTCCATTCAATTGTGTATCATAGTAAAAAGTGATCCCTTGTGGTTCTCATATGTTTTTCATCGTGTTTAGTGCAATAGCATAAATTTTGAACAACACCATTGGAGCCATACGAAGTGTCACTAGTGATTCTGGAAGTTCTTCCGAAAATCAGAGAAAGTCATGGCATTACAAGAAAAAATTGAATTATTTGATATGCACCATAGATTGAGGTGTTCAAGTATAGTGGCCCACCATTTTAGATAGATAATTCATCATGACATAAGTTTACAATATTAGTAAATGCAGTAAAGTATTGTAAATGTATTTTCTCTTCCTTATAGTTTTCTTAATAATATTTTCTTTTCTCTAGTTTGCTGTATTGTAAGAATATTACATACAAATATATTAATTGACAGTTTACGTGTTAGCGGTAAGGCTTCTGGTCAACAATAGGCTATTATTAGTTATGTTTTTGGGGAGTCAAAAGTTATATACACCCTAACTCCACATTGTTCAAGGATCAACTTCACAATTAATGGTGCAACACTGCCGAGTAGACTATTATTTTGCTTACTCATGGCTGCTGTGGTTGTTGCAATATAAGGTTTCCTTTCTGTAGAACAATTATCCATTCTTAACTGTTAATGTAAAGCCCAATCCATCTCATTGAGTTAATATAAAAAATATAGAAGATGAGTTAAAGTTTCGCAGTACAAAACTTGTATTTTGAAGCTAAAACTTACAGGACTTCTGACAAATGAATTTATTTATCTAAAAACATATGAATAATGCCACTGCTTTTTAATTTATCTTTTACATTTTAAATTATAATTTCAATTTTATAACATGCAAAATTACTTAATATTTGTCTGCAGTTATATTGGCCATGTGAATAAATTCTAGCCAATAGAAAATGCATCTAATTGATATATGCTACTTCTGGATATGACCCATAGAAAAAGCCACACATTTATTTCTCCATGTTCTTTCTCCTTGGATGCCTGGCATTAAATATGATGTAGCGACAAGATCAAGAGAGTCTGGGTTTTTAAACCACTACTTGAAGGAGAGTTATCATCAGGTCAAGAAGAGCGATTTTGGATTTTTCATGAGGAGGAACTATATTTCCATTTTCTTAAGATGCTAATATTTTCTCAAAATGTTCTCTTAAACTATCATCTGTAGTTTCAAAGCTCAGACCACCAATAAACAGTTTTCTCAACTGCTCTGGTTCTTTTGGATCATGGCCCTCCATTTTGAGACCGGACTCGCCTCTTCCAACTCGAGTTCAATATCTACAGATTGTGTGGTAATGAGAGACCCCCAAACGAAATGTTCTAGGGGTTTTGGTTTTGTGACTTACTCTTGTGTTGAAGAGGTGGATGCAGCAATGTGTGCTCGACCACACAAGGTTGATGGGCGTGTTGTGGAACCAAAGAGAGCTGTTTCTAGAGAGGATTCTGTAAAGCCTGGTGCCCATCTAACAGTGAAGAAAATTTTTGTTGGTGGTATTAAAGAAGATACAGAAGAATATAATTTGAGAGACTACTTTGAAAAGTATGGCAAGATTGAAACCATAGAAGTTATGGAAGACAGGCAGAGTGGAAAAAAGAGAGGATTTGCTTTTGTAACTTTTGATGATCATGATACTGT
>CM052436.1:18778660-18816847 GCA_028533085.1 Varecia variegata
TTTTTTTGATGACACCTTATAGTAGGTCATTAAATATGAAATGTCCAATTTTGAATCAAAAGTAGAGTTTATTATAACTCACACAAGAAGCAGTACAATTAATCAAAGTATCAACTAAACTATTAACACAGTTTTACTATTTTAACTGTAGCTTGTTTATGCTAACAACGAAGAAGCCTGGAGAAAGAGTGGAGATGAAATCGCAAAAGGCATTTTCCACAGCTTGTTGAGACTTGAATATTTTCCCTTGCAAAAAGTGGTCCAAAGCCTGGAAGAAGTGGTAGTCAGTTGGTGTGAGGTCTGGTGAATATGGTGGATGACAGGGAGTTTCCAAGTCCAGCCTCTATCGTTTTAGCAGCACTGTTTGTGCAACATGTGGTCAAGCATTGTCTTGCAAGAGGATTGATCTATCTCCACTGACCAATCTTGGATCCTTAATTGCAAGCATCCTCATCATTTCATACAATTGATTGCAGTAGACATCCGCTGTAATCAATAGACCAGGTTTCACGAAGCTGTAGTGGATAATACCAGAGCTGGACCACCAAACAGACACCCTTAGATTTTTTTGATGAATATTCAGTTTTGGACTGTGTTTCAACACTTCATCTCCATCCAACCATTGTGTTGAATGCTTGAGATTGTCAAAAAAAATCTATTTTTCATCACACGTAACAATACGGTATAGAAACAGTTCACCTTTATATCATTATAACAAAGAAAGGCAAGCTTTGAGACAATTTCTTTTCTGATACCCATTTAATTCATGCAGTACCCATCTATCCAGCTTCTTCACCTTGCCAATTTGTTTCAAATGGTCCAATATTGTTGGAGTAAGAATGTCAAACCTTGCTGCTAATTCACGTGTAGGCTGAGATGGATTTGCTTCCACTACAGCTTTCAGCTCATCATTATCCACCTTGGTCTCAGGTCTCCTGTGTGGCTCATTTTCAAGATTAAAATCACCAGATCAGAACTTCTCAAACCATTAGCATACTGTGCCTTCATTAGTCACATCCTTCCCAAACACATTGTTGATATTTCAAGCTGTCTGTGCTGCACTGGTTCCAGGATGAAACTTATATTTGAAAATAACGTGAGTTTTTGACTTATTCATGGTTTCACAAAAATTACTCTAAAAATAATCTGAAAGGTAATCACAAGCCAAAACATGAGTTTGAAAGATGAGGATGTATCTTCATAATAAACATAAAACAAGAAGTGTCAAACTGAAATGTTGAGGTGACAACCGTCAAACTTAGTACTTAAGGAAATCGGACATTTTGTACTTAAAAACCTAATAACATACTGTCCTATCCCACCTAATCTATTCTAGTCTCATTCTATATTTTTCTTCATATATATTTTAAGATTTTTTGTCTATAATCCCACTAGAATATAATCGTGAGAATGGAGAATTTGTTTGTTTACTGCTGTAAGTAAAGTAACTAGAAACATGCTGGCCACATGGTGTTTTGTAATGAATAGTCTCCACAGATCATGTAGCCGTACATCTATGATATCTGTTCAGCTGATTGCTTGATCTCAAGGTTTATTATGAAATCTACTTAAAATTCCTAGCCTTCATAGAAGGAAATTGGAAGAAAAGATATGGTTACTTTTGATCTCTGTTATTCTCTTATTTTGGTTTCTTCTTTCTATCTCTGCTTTCTAACTATGTTGTCAATTCCAGGATAAGTTTAAATTTTCTCTTCCAATCATTCTTCTCTGAGGTACATCTGTATTGTATTATATCTATAAACAAAAACAAACCATGAACTTTATGGATAATATTATTTAGTTATGTATACCCATTTCCTTGTGTCTTTACACAAACTACAATGCTTATGCGCTATAGATCTAAAGGCAATAGTGTTAATATAATCATTATATATAATATTCTTTAGCTCATTATTCATTCCTCCATTCATGAAATATTTATTGACCCTTCCTTTGTGCTAGATTCTATGTCGGGTGCTGAGGTCCAGCACAAAACAAGAGATTTGTTTCCTGCATGAGTCTTCTGAGGATTATAGCTATTAGATCAATAAACACAGAAACACGTTTTTTACAGAGTTATGCAGAAAAATGCAGAGGGTTCTATGGAAAAATACCAGTGAAATAAAATATGCACAGAACATGAGACACTGCACAAGATAAATGTGTCAAAGCTACACGTTTGAACTGTGTGACTACTACATGACAAGACTAGAGAAGTTAAAAGCTGTACTTCTAAGATAAAATAATTGCTTTGTAACTTGTGATCAAGAAATCCATCAATGGATCAATCAAAATAGCAATGCTGTTAAATTATATAAAATAGCTGTAACTGAAATTTATATAGTTTTATACATAATCACAGGAAGCACAACTCACAGTCAATTATGCTAACATATTTTCCCACTAGAAAATACAGTCTGAAAGTATTTTGAAAGTTCAATATCAAGTAGATAGTTTGTCAGGTGTTTTTACACCACACAATAAATCTTATCTTTGCCAGACAAGAATAAATGTGCTAGTTCTTTTGTATTTTGACTTTTAAGTTGGAGCCAGAAGTGCACTGAAATCAACTTCTGACTAGAGGAGATAAAATAAACTCTCCAAAGAGCTGAGCCTGTCAAAGTAGATGAAAAAAACATCTCTCTCGGATGCTCAAATAATAGATGCTGCATACATAAGTAAAATTCAAGAGAAGCTTCAGTTCTTCTCACATTTAAATTAAGTTTTCTTGTTCAAGCCAATGCTGGATTTCAGCATCTTTACTTAGTCACACTGGACAGAAAGATGTATTTGGATCTATAAATATTAGAGTTTTTATTGATGTGACACTGAATTTCTTTTCACCATAATGAGGCAGATTCTGGTACAAAAGAGATGAATGAAGAACACTCAGGACTTTGTTGCTATGGAAACCAGCAATGTCTTTTCCTCATGATTAGACATTGAAGTAACTGATTTCCATTTTTTCATTTTTTTAATGCAGAGGAATATATCCTGATTTTTTAACTTCTAATCTAATAATCTACCTTTTTTTTTTTTTTTTTGCACTGAATTCCATTTGCTTTATTCCAGGAGTCTCTGAATTGCTATCAGTTACATATTAAATAAACTGGAAATCCTTGTGTTAGTTGTAATGAAAAAGAAAAACTTCGAGTTGTCATTTAACCCCAAAGTTATACCAAAAAACTGTTTATTGTAAGACAGATGACATGAAAATTTTTACCTTTAAGAATGACAAATCAATAATTTAAAGATTATTGAACACTAATATATATATATAAACAAAACAAAATTCTGTTATTAGGACATTATTACTTGAAAATGGACAGAGAAAGCATTCTTATACGTAGGATAATCTACATTGCCTTTTTGTATAGATATCAATGCATAATAATTTATACCAGTTAAATTAACTTTATACATTAGAATACATTTTGTATTTAATCTTTGATATGTGGAAAATCAATGGTGCAGAGAGCAGATTTGGTCAACAAATTTGAAAGTGTTTTCTTTCCTTCATAAATTTTTCTCTCCAAGTTCAGGACATAAAATAGCACATTCACTTGTTCCCATCTAGTATTTCTTCTCTACTTGGTCACACATCTTCAAATCCATCCTAATGTATGTGCTACAAACTTTGGCTATAGATTCCTATGTAAATCTGGACATGTTTAAAAATAATTTCTGGGTATATGCAAACTGGCTTCTAGTTAATGTATTTCTTATTTTTTGTCTACAAATGTAATATGAATTTAATTAAAATAATATTAAATAAATTCAAGCAGAATAAAATGGAATAGAAAATTCATTCTTTCTTTTTACTTTATATTAAACCTTTCATATTAATACTTACGTATAAGAGACTAAATAACATGGCTTTAGAAAAATATCTTTCTCACCCTACCTACCCCATCCTTAATCCTGCTCCCCCAAGAAAAATTCTTTGGTTAGTTTATACTTTCAGTTTGAATGACAGTTACAGTTGGACTTAATGAAAATCTCATTTCGTGTTTCATCTTTGAGTCTGAGACTTAGTATAAACACCTGTGTAATGAACAAAAGTGAGTCAAGGGTATTCCTCTTCCTATCTTAGTGATAAAATTAATTTCTCACTCAGTCTGGAAACTTGTTTGTTATTCAAAATTCCACTCTTTCTGACTCCCCAGATCCAATCCATGACTAAGTTATACTTGGTTCAAACCCATTCTTTCTCCATTCCTACAACCAAAGTCAGAGATGGAAATTCATTTTTTCTCTCTTATACTATTACAATAGTCACCTATTTTCCATCATGCTGGTCTGACACATTTTTATCTTTTATCTAGTCTACTGCCAAGGCAATCTGTGTAAAGTAAAACATCTTACCTGTAGCAACCTGATTAAAATATTTTACTATCTCCTTCGAACTGTTGTTCAGTTTTCAATATTAGCATGTGGCAAAAAGGAAAGCAGTCTTTGTTCAAAGAAGCATAGGTGTATTGGCATGAAAATAATTATACATTTTTTCTTTGTAGGATTTTCTCAACACCTGTCATATTTTGATATACCTTGGAAATCATCAAGGATAGGGGGTAAAGTCTGTGTGTTTTTTTCCCCCTTTGTCCTTGAGCAAGTAATACTTTTCCATCCTTATAGAGCATTGCTCTATGTCTGAATTTAGGGGGAAATATAATCTACCAACAAAAGTCATATCTCCGTAACTGACCCTTCTTTATAAGGATTCTTACATCTCCAGCTTCATCTTCTCTAACATCCCACTTTATGTTCTTGTCACTTAAAGTCTTAGTTTATAATAAAAGTTTAGTTTTATTAGTAAAGTTAATAAATTTTATGCCAAATTGCCTTATGCCTAGAAGCTTTATTCATTGTAGTAAAATGCAATAAATAAATGAATGGATGAATAAATAAATAAGTAAATGCATTCTGACTCTTCCCTGAATGCCTGCCACTTTTTAATAGGATTTTGCAGTTCCTTTTATTACGAGGTAAATCTATTTGTGTACCCTTGAATCTGGCCTGGCCTTGTGACTTCCTGTAGCTGGTACTTTGGCCAATAGAACATGTGGAAGTGGCATTACACCAATGCAAATCCTAGGCTTGAATAGGCTTTAATTCTATTATTCTTTTTAAATCCTTGCCAAGCTTCCCTGGGAACAAGCTCGGGATATAGTCCCCTAATGTTGACAGAGGTGGCAAAGTCTCTTACTGTCCCCTTGACTCAGTCCAAAGCCAACCAATTCCTCAGAAGCAGAGCTGCCCAGAGGCCTGTGAATGTACGTCAGCACTCAGTTAAGACCAGAAGCACAAGCAAGCTGAGCCAATTCCAAACCGTCAAATGGAAATTGTCAATAAACGGAATTGAGGGCTACATAATTGAGATCAACCATAAATGGTCAATGTTTTAAGTCAATAAATTTGGTGCTTGTTACACAGAAATAGCTGAGCAGTATTCCCATGTACTTCCCTTTGACTGCCACATTCCTCTCACATTTTTCATAAAACTAACTCTTGCTAAGACTCAACTAAGAAAATATTTACTAGATGGATCTACTGTGGCCACTCCTTTCTGGGCTCATTGTATCCATGCATATTGTTACATACAGTTAATCCATTATAATAAAATTATGTTTGTATTCTACCAAAGCTATATTTCCTAAGGATACAAACTGTTATTAATATTCCTAGTCCTTATATCCACAAAGTCACTTGCTCATAATAGCATCTCAGTATTGAACTATTCTTAACTGAGATATAATAACTATTTTTCCTAGAGTTTTATGATAATAGGTAAATATGACACAGTAATTTGTTTATTTCCTCAGGTTAATTTTTATTCATTAACATTCCCTGCCAGGGAAAAATTCCTAGTGCATATATTTCATGAATGTATTATTCATTGTATTAAATAACACAAGTCATAAAACAAAATTTTACATCTGCAGTTCTCCTTAGAGACCATATACCTCTAAACTTAACACTTCCCACAACCTAGAAGCAGATATTTTTATTTCTACTCCACAAAGAAAAATTAAAGAATAAGGAATATATCTTTTAATTTCTATGAAACCTACAATTCAAGAAATATTTGTTATCATCTTTGATTTCACTCCCAGCTCAATGAAGGAATTTCCTTTCCCCTCCTATCTAAGTTGAATTCCTCTTCTTTCCTGCTGTATCTGATTTATTCTGCATTCTTTAAGGTCTCCTTTCATCTCTGGTACTTTGCTGTATGAATTTAATTCAAAATCAGTCCTTCATCCCCAAACTACATGAATTTTCTTGCCCTAATACCATTTATTTAATGCTGGCCATATTATTGCTCATAATACTATATCATCTATGCTAACCATTATCCAATTATTGCATCAAAGGTTGTTACCATGTTTTGTTGATGGTAACCACAAACGCAATTATCACTCAGAGTATGCAGGAAGATGTGAGCAGTAGTTTGTTTTTTGGTTATGGAGTTAAAACTAGAGAACCCTAAGGGCCCTTCCAAAAGACTCTTAGATTTGATAAATGAATTTAGCAAAGCCTCAGGTTATAAAATCAATGTACAAAAATCAATAGCATTCCTGTACACCAATAATGACCAAACTGAGAACCAAATCAAGAACTCAATCCCATTTGTGATAGGTTCAAAAAAAATGAAAATACCTAGGAATAAATTTAACCAAGGAGGTGAAAGATCTCTACAAAGAGAATTACAAGTCACTGATGAAAGTAATTATAGATGACACAAATAAATGGAAGAATATTTCTCTTAGGTTGGTTAATTTCGTATACAGGAATCATTCACTCTTCTGGCTAGGTAGGAGGTATATAAATATGGACTAACAGCATTCTATAATAATTGTAGGATATTATAGAGTCTTAAAATTTATTACATTTACTTTTATGTATTCCCTCAAGAGTTAGTTCAGGTACCTATAATAGTTTCTGTCCCCAGAGATTCCTATTGACCCCAAGACTAGAGAATGTCAGTTTCGGTATATATAGGTTTGGGGTAGGAATGCGCTCAAAGTTGGGAAGAAACCAAAGATTTAACTGTATGTGTAGCCAACAGGATGCCTAGCATCCTCAATTCTTGAGCTTTCCCATTTTGCTTTCTTTTTGACCTCACCACCCTTACCACTCAAGCTTAATTTAGAGCTCTCTCCAGTCTGCTTCTTTGTGGCTGGTTCATCAGTGATCCAGCTGCCAAAATTTACATGGCATTTCCTGTAGATGGTCATCTCTTTTTCCATTCTCTTTGTCTTCTTGGAATCTCATTTTTGTTGGGGGTTGTAGGTGGGGATTAATTTCTTTAGTGACATTTTAGTGGACATTGGGGAGGGAAGGTGGTTAAATGCATGTTTTCTCCTGTATGTTTAACTATAAGTTCTTCATTTTATAATGAGAAAATATAAAGTGAGTTGTGCAAGACCTTACAAATTTGGGTTGAGAATTCAGGTTTACATTTTGTTTATTATGTATTTTTTCAGCTATAAAAATGATTTTTTTATTAGAACTATATAAATTTTTACAATTCACAGTACATGAGTGTTATGATAAAAACTTCCCAGTCTCCTTTTTCTGCAAATCCCCAGTACTTCAAAATCCTGGGATAAGATCGCTATTACCTACAAGGGCTCCAGTAGGCTTCCTGTTGTATTCTTTTTAAATTACACATCCTAGAGTTGTACAATATGGCAGCTGTTACCTATATGTAAACACAAAATTTTACAGTCCGACTGAAACAAATATTTCCCCAGGAAAGGGGTCATAACTCCATGACACTGGTGGTGGTGGAGTGGAGATCAGGAAACAGTTGGCCTAGTTCAAGAAGCAATATTGAATGATCCCTCTTCTTGGGGGAGAGAAATTAGGGTAGATTTCTTCAACTAGCCTCTCAAAGACTTCCCTAGTTTACACAGTTAAAATGATTTGAAAATCCTAGGCCAAGAGAGAAGAATCCAAAAAGAAATAATTTTTATCACATGTCCAAAACTGGGGATAGAGAAAAGGAGTGGCAGGCCTAGGCCCCTCCAATTGTTCCTTGGGGGTTACTCCTCAGCCCACCTCAGGATGGTGCTGGGTAGAGGGATACCTGGGTTCTAACCTCTAAATGGGGGAGACCCCAGCCTCTACACAGAAACCCTTTTATTTTTTATTCTGACTAGCCATTTTAAACCAACAAAGAATAAAAAGAAATCCTAATGTAACCAGAAAAAAAAAAAAAAATAAGTCCCTTCTTCATGCTTAAGATTGTTTCTCTCTCCATCAGCCCTATTCACATCTACTCAAGACCCATATTGGAAATCATGGCAATAGTGTGTTCCCAGCAAGCAAGTTGAATTGTAGAATTCAGAGTTCTACTGTGAAACTTGAAGTACGAAAATGCCACTAATGGGAAGCATGTTACAAACCTACTGCCTTCATGATAGATGAGTAATAGATCTCCATATTCCTGAATAGTTTAGATTCCACTTTCTAGTCTTAAGAAAAAAATCATAAGTTTTTAGAAAAAAATTATTTTTCTCATTATTTATTATTAATGCTTCAAAAATTAATTTTATGTAATATTCTATGTTTTGTTTGTTTTAGAGTGTTGGAATGGTAGCTGGAGGCAAAGAGAACTTGCATAAGTGAAGAATTTTGGAAATTTTACTTTACAAATATTAGGTGATTTTATCTTAACATTAAATAGGAATGTAAATATGAACATGAATTTAACATAACTCCCTATATGAATGTGTGATTGGGCATTTGTGAATAAAAAGAAAATGTAAAAAAAAGAGAAGAATGGTGGTGACCCTAAACGGGATATATCTCAATGGTCAGACATGAAGAGCAGTGTTGTCCCTTGCCATCTTGGGTTGGGTTTCTAGGAAACCCAAATCTCAGGTTTTCTAGGAAACCCAACCTGAGATAAGGATTTTGATTCAAGTATCTTACTGATGGAGTTATTTCAGCAGAAGGGCTACCAGGGAAAAGGTTTGAAGGAGGAAGGAATGCAGGAGCCCAAGAGCACCTCAGAGACAGTCTCACTTGGAGGTAAGGGGCCAGTTATCCCCGTGCAAAGCAGGTCTACAGGAAGGTTATGGGGAATCTATAGTTTCCTGGTAAGTGGCTCCCATTTGGCCAAAGGCAATTCTCTCATGGAAGGAGAAGCTGTGAGTCAACTCCCATAGCAGCTAGGAGATGGGAAGTGGGACAGGGTACCAGTATCATCACTTACACTAGCCACACTATATGTGTGGCACCTTCTGGTTCTTATCATGAATGTCATGAGTTGATAATGACAGCATACTATATTTCCTGGGCTGGAATAACTGTAAGTAAGTAGACCCTAGGTGTCAGCTATATAAATATTACATATCATATACATCCTAGAGACTGTAGAATTACACTTATATCCCTAGTAACTTCTGAACAAATCAAAGCACTAGGAGAAGTCAGTAGGCCTTTTATTAAAGAGAGAGAGGGAGAGAAAAGGAAGAAAAAGAAAAAGATGGAAATAAAAAAAGAAAGAAAGAGTATCTTCTGAGATTCTCACTAAAGAAAGAAGAATCTATCAGTATGAGTACAAATTCAAGTGCATTGATATCGGTGATCTGTTATGTTCAAGTGTCTTTTCTTCTAATTTCATTTAGTAAATCTCTACTGAAGACATCAGTGTCCATTCAAACCCAGAATAGGGAAAATTTGTGCTGAGGAAAATATTCTTTATGTACCTGTTAATGTAGACGAGAGAAGACTTCAAAGCTGAAAATGACAGGGCAGCTTTGAAATCTCCTCCCCAAATGACTAAAATTTCAGTTTGCCTATTACCTTTCCAGTGTGCACTCAGGTAACAACAGAGACCAACCCACACCACCACCACCTTATTTTATAATTGATGAAATCTTTTTTGTCTAGGCAATGACACATTTCTGATTAGAAAACTTTCTGTATTTGATAATGCATAAAGAAATGAAGGAAGAGGATTAGAGAATATATAATTGATACTTTTAGTGGAGTTAGCACATATTTTTCCCTATTGAAATACAAATTAGTTATTTTAAGCAAGTCATCCATCACCACAATGAACATGCATTTGCAGAAAATGAAATGTCAGAAGATGCTTTTTCAATCAGATTACATCTTGGTTCCCTTTAAAAATATTTAAAGATTCACTTTGTAAATTAAATATAAGTGCTGATATGTTCTCATTGTAAAATGTAGAACGCTTTCCTCTTCCTTCAAAGGCAAATTGATGTGTGACTGATTGAAGTTATTGAGAAGACAGAGAGGTTATGTAAGAGTAACTGTGGGACTTAAGGCCTGCCTTAATTTCTTTTTGACCTAGAAATTACAAATGTCCTTTAGAGCTGCGGTCCCCAACTCTCAGGCCGGACTGGCACCAGGAACCGGACCACACAGCAGAAGGCCAGCAGTGAGTGAGCCAGCAGCAAAGCCTCACCTGCACCCATAGCCACTCCCCATCACTCGCATCACCGCCAAGCCGCACTTCCCCCACTAGTCTTCCCGGTCAGATCAGCGACATCAGACCCTTAGGAACTGGAACCCCACTGCAAACTGTACATGCAAGGGATCCACATTGTTTGCTCCCCATGAGAATCCAATGGTGACCCATCCCCACCCCCCACTGTCTGTGGAAAAACTGTCTTCCACAAAACCCGTCGCTGGTGTCAAAAAGGTTGGAACTTCCGCCTTGGAGTCTGCATACTCTCAGTAACTTTACAGAGAATTCAAAAGAACTTCCTTATTTTTAAAAATTGCCAGTAGAAATATTACTGAAACTTCTCCTTCAGTGTTAAGTTATATTGAAATTAAGAATAAGAGAATATGAATTAATATTTAAAAATCATACAAAACTATTGGATGTATAACATTTTAGATATAAAGTAATTAGTAATTATACATATGTAATGATAACTATTAATAACATTTATTTAGTGCTTACTAAGCACTCTTATAAACACTTTTCTGTTTTTTTAAAATCCTTTGTTCATCAAAAGAGCCCTAAGTGGGAGGTGCTGTTATTATTCTTATATTTCAAATGAGAAAAACAAGACACAGAGAGGCTAGTAAATTTTGGAACCCATATTAAAACCCAGAGGTTTTAGTCTAGATATGACAGCACTCACTATAATATTTCCACAGTATGTGGTTTCATTTTACAATAATAGTAATAATTAATTTACTAATAACCTAAATGCTCATTTAAAGTCATTTTAAGACAATATATTCTTTTATTTCATAAAAGTACTTTTAGTCATACATTTCTTTTAGGTTATCTTCAAGTATATAATTTAGTATAAGATGTTTCTTTGACTGAAGGGAAAGGTGAGTCCATAAGAATGGATCAGATAAGTAGCTACCTGGCCTTAAGAGATAAGAGTGACAGAAAATTTAGATTTGTTGATGGAGTGATTAAGAATGGACACAGAATAGGAATGCCCAAAGATAAGCATAGTCTACATCATAACCAGGTGTTAATTCTGATCAAGCACAAGTGCACATTTCACATTTCATCAATTAACTTTATGTAGTAAAAATAATTTGTCTAGTATGTTTCAATACAAACTTTGTAAGATTTCCTTTGTAATAGTGTAAGCAAACATAAGGTAGAGAAAAAAGAGAGATTTAAGTTCATGAGGAAAAAAGTTTTTCTTTTTTTTAATTTCAGCATATTACGGGGGTACAAATGTATAGGTTACGTATATTGCCCTTGCCCCGCCACACCCCTGAGTCAGAGCTTCAAGCGTGTTCATCCCCTAGACGGTGCACATTGCACTCATTATGTATGTATACACCCATCCCCTTCTTCCCCTCACATCTGCCCAACACCTGATTAATTTTATTCCTAAATGTACTCTTAGGTGATGATCAGTGAAACCAATTTTCTGGTGAGTACATGTGGTGCTTATTTTTCCATCCTTGGGATCCTTCACTTAGTAGAATGGGTTCCAGCTCTATCCAGGAAAATACAAGAGGTGCTATATCGCCATTATTTCTTATAGCTGAGTAATACTCCATGGTATACATATACCATATTTTATTAATCCACTCATGTATTGATGGGCACTTGGGTTGTTTCCACATCTTTGCAATAAATGTTGACATGGATGCAGAGAGACAGGAACACTCACACACTGCTGGTGGGACTGCAAACTAGTGCAACCTCTGTGGAAAGCAATATGGAGATACCTTAAACAGATGCAAGTAGACCTACCATTTGATCCAGCAATCCCATTATTGGGCATCTACCCAAAAGAACAAAAGACATTCTATAACAAAAGACATCTGCACCCGAATGTTTATAGCAGCACAATTCACAATTGGAAAAAAGTTTTAATTGTGCACTGCTTCAATATGAAACTGCAGCGTAACGTAGCTGCTAAATGCGGTGTGAAACCGCACTAGGAAATAGAGTTAAGATCAGTGCAAGCAATGGCCATGTCCAGCAGCCTTTGAAACATTGTACTCAAGTCTTGGAATTATATTTTACAACAGAACAAAGAGGTGTAAAGTATTCCTGTGAAGGATCCAGAAATATTATTCTGGAGGAGAGAACACCTTCAACTGCACAAGATTCAAAAGACTTTACTGAGTAGTTTTAACATCCTAAGTTAAGTGCTTTTTCAGAATGTTACCATTTATTATCACACTTAATTTTTTTTTACCATGTTTTTTCGAGGAGGGCTTTATTCCCTCATTTATAAAAATGGACATTATTTTCTCATTTTACTGATGATAGAACTGGATTTTAAAGAAGTAAGATAATTTTCACAGAGACTCACTTATACCAATGGTAGTAAAAATAATGGCAACAATAATTATCATAATGTCAGCTATTATTTATCACTGAATGCTATGTGAGTGACTCTCTTAGTGCCTCACATATTTTAGCTTACTGCATTCTCAACACAATTTCCAGAAAATGTCACTTATTAATAGTGGAGTCTGGACATCAAACCATGTACTTTAACAGTAAAGCTATGGCCACTTCAGTTGAATGAAAGAGAGATACCTGGCCAGGTGAGAAACAGTGTTCTGTGATTCATTTGCTGTTCAATCTAAGGCATATTCCCTTTCTTGTTTGGAGCTTGCTTTCTTCCTCTGGAAAGTTGAGACAATGGCTATGTCATAATGCTGTTCTAAAAATTATTAATCTTCTTCATGTCACTGACTACTTTTCTCTCTTGATAATTCTGCATGTTCTTGTTTAGTATGGCATTTTTATTCCAAAATGTTTTTCTGTGATATCTGCAAGTTCTTTTTCCATCTTACTGTGTAGTTGTAATAACTTATTATTGACGTCTTTTTTCATAAACATCAGTGGTTTGTAATTTCCTTCAAAATGTGAAACTATTATCAGGCTTTCATTCTATTTCATCTTTCTTCTGAAACTGTTCTTTTCAAACATCTTTTGTATATTGTTTTCATAATACACAGAGATTTTGAATAAGGACCACCTTTCCCCCCCTATTTATTTAATTGAATGGGTCTTTATTGTCTGTGCCAGCCATATTCTTTAAAAACAGTGTGAGCTCTTTAAATGACCAATACTACACAGTCATTTCCCCCTTCCTTAACATTGTCCTTCCACTGCTATTTCTTCACTCAAATTCTACCCTTCGCTTCAGACACATTCTCCATTCCAAAGCCAAACTCCTGGGTATTACAATCACTTGAAATTGGAGTTACTGAAATCATTAGTTCTGACATTCCATTCACTGATAGTAATCTATTCTGGCCTGTTTACACACTTAATCCCTTGACACCTGTAGATTAATACTACAAGACCAGAAAGTCCACTGTTGAACTCTTCTTTTCCACTGTACATCCTTATACTTTGTCTACAAGTCTGTCCTTATTAAGTAAATCTTATGGTTTATCAATTCAGTTACTCTCTTTTCAACAGTCCAAAACTTACTCTTCTTTCATTGGCTTCTAATGATGCTTAAAAGCCCTGAATCTTTTCAGAACTAGAAATTTCTTTATTTGGCCCTTCCCAATACCTCAAGCTTCAACTTCTGTTGCCTTTTTATTTTCTTTCTATGTTGGATCCATTCTAGAATTCAATATATGTCCTTGTAAAATATTTTCAACTCATCATCTGTACATGCAGTGTTTTCTCTATCTGGATAGACTGATTTTCTTTCCCTTTTAAAAATACACTAATTGAATCTTGTGTCTCATATGCTGTGCTAAGCATGTGGAACAACACATCAGTGAGAAAAAGAAATTAAAAAATCTTTTACCTCGTGGAGCTTACGTCTTAGTGGGGTAGGTACAACAATCATGGCACACTAATAAATTATATGATGTTTTAGAAGGTAACGAGTACAATGGGGGAGGGGAAGAGTAGAACCAATTAAGAAAATCAGAAGTACTACAGTATAGGTTCTTAGGTTATAATTTTAAATATATGAAGGAGTTAGCCATGAGGATATTTGGAAGAAAAGCATTCCAGCACAGACAACAGGCATAGCAAACACCATAAAGCTGATACTGATTCTTTTTTTCTTAACTGAAATAACTTCCTTGGCTAAGAGATCAATCAGTTGCTAGACTAGGTAAGATACACTTTGCTCTATTTTTTTTCATTTTATCTGGCACTGTGCCTACAGTAAGACACTTCACTTAGTTAATTACTCTGTGGCTCTCAGCCTCAGAGTCCATGTTGACAGCTCTCATATCTGTTTTTCTGGAAGCAAGAAGGAGGGAGAGATGAAAAAGACTGTGAAATGTCTCCTCTCAGTCATGAGAACATCTTTTAAATGCTGCCAGATGGCCAAATGCCAGATGACCATTTAGATACATAATATTGGCCTGAGTTAGTTATACGGTTATACCTAGGTACAAGGAAGGTTCGAAAAAACATTTATCATAGATGACCATATGCCTAGCTAAAAAACTCTGTAACAGAGAAAGGAGATGAATGCAAATAAGAGTTTGGATCCTACAATTTCTGTGAAGAATTGATTGAGAATTATAATAACCGGTAGGTGATTTTAAAATTTCAGTAACAAGAAAAAGTCTCTCAACCAATAAGGAAGAACATCAAAGGGAGGGAGAGGCAAGTAGTAGCCATTGGTATGATATTCCATCACATATAAAAACATGTAAAAATCTGTTTTGTAAAACATAATCACATTCCCTAAAACTTCTTATTTTGATGGTGATCAACCCTGGACACAAATACTATTTAGGAAAAGCCAGTTTTATTCAATAACTTGAAGCAAAACTTTGGATTATACCTTGGGACAATTTTCGCTCAATATCTTAAATAAAGACTGCAGAATTTCAGACTTAAAAAAGCATTCCTTCTCTATTTCCCTGCCATCCTCGAATGTGAACATGTGTCCAACCGTAGTAAAATACACACCATTATAATCGCTGATATTTATTGAGTGCTCACTGTGCACCAGACATTGTTCTATTTACTTTCATATATTTATTTCATCACCACAATTCTTTCAAATAAGAATTAGTATTATTTTTTTTAATAAAAGAGAAATGAGACCAAACAGTGCAAGTAATTGTGTAAAATAACAAAGATAGTAAGAGAAAAAGCCATAGCAAGGATTTTTTTTTTTTATTTCAGCTTACTATGGGGGTACAAAAGTTCTGGTTAGATATATTGCCCATGTCCCTCCCATTCCCCTGAGTCTGAGCCTCAAGTGTGTCCATTCCCCAGAGAGTGCACATCGCACTCTTCTTGTAGGTATACACCCATCCCCTCCCCCACCCCCATCCCCCCAAGTCAGAACTTCAAGCGTGCCCATTACCCAGACAGTGCACATTGCACTCATCATGTAGGTATACACCCGTCCCCCTCCCCCCACCCCCCACGTCTGTCCAATACACAATTGGTGTTATTCCCAAATGTGCACTTAGGTGATGATCAGCGAAACCAATTTTCTGGTGAGTACATGCGGTGCTTATTTTTCCATTCTTGGGATGCTTCACTTAATAGAATGGGTTCCAGCTCTATCCAGGAGAACCAAAGAGGTGTCGTATCACCGTTATTTCTTATAGCTGAGTAATACTCCATGGTATACAAATACCACATTTTACTAATCCATTCATGAATTGATGGGCATTTGGGTTGTTTCCACATCTTAGCAATTGTGAATTGTGCTGCTATAAACATTCGGGTGCAGGTGTCTTTATTCCTTGCCATTATTGGGCATCTACCCAGAAGAACATAAGTCATCCATTTGTTTCCATTATCATTTACTGAATACAAATACTCATATACACTCATGAAAACACACTTTGAACACATATGCATATAAATACACATACATACTCACATATAGGTATACTCATGTATACACTAATTTTCTTTGATTTGTCTGATTATTTATGAATGAATATAAGATGCGTCTTAAATTTATAAGTACTATCATCTGTCACTTAAAGATACATTTCTTTCCTTGTATTTAATGATTTGGAAATATGTTTGTAATAATTTCAGCAAGTGAAATGCATATTGGAGTTTTACTTAGAAGTTTGGGCAATTAAAGATTTTTAAATTTATATCTAACACAATTCAAATAATTTATGTCTCTCAAGGCAGTTATATGTAGGTACTTTATTCCTGCAGTATAGTCCTGTTACTAAAGTTTTGGAAATGTGAGAAAAATTTAATAAAAGTTTTTAAAAAAATTACAGACAAAATCCAACTTTATATTGTACACAGAAGTCTTGATTCTGCCATGATGCACAGCTGGCATCCAATGTGTAAATGAATGAATGAATGATCTATGAATACCCATAAAAATAGCAATGAGTTGTTCACATAGTTTGCATAAATACCAGGAACATGACTGACAGATATCTTCTACTTTCTTTTGGAAAACTTTATTAACATATAATCTTGTAAAATGTATTTCTGATCACATCAACTTCAAAATGGTATATTTTAAATTAAATTTGTTAATATTAAAATGGATCTTATCCTTGTATTTAATTCCTGTTATTCTGAAGAAGCTTTAAGAGTCACCTTGAAAGTTACACATGAAACAAGATGGTCTTTACTTGGAGATGTAAGGTTATCTACTTTCTCACCATGATTTATCCTAATTAACTTTTAATTGAGTGCTTCAATAGGGTGTCGCAGGAATGCACAGTTCTAAAAACTTAACTCATTAAAGACTTCATTAATTACATTGTCCTTCAAGACTTTTCAGAAATCTTTCTCTTTTATTTAAACATCTGAAAACATCTCAAAAGAAAAAAAGAAAATGAGCCTAAAAAGATGGCAAAACATAGGAGAGAAGACTTAATTTTGCATATTTTGCATACTTTGTCACTGAGTGTAGAGCTATGTTCATCACCAGAACTTCAAAGCATGTTTTTTTGTAAGACCAAGCCTTCATTGCTCCCTAGGATTTCAATGTTGAGAGGGGTTCTTATTTATTTTTCCTTTTTCTTTAAATGTTCTGGGTTGGCAAACAACATGCTATTATGGAAAGAACATTGTTCATGAAGACACATTAACCTTAGCAAGAATCTCAGTTTCATGATTTCCTAGTGCCTCAAGAGATTAGGGGAATATATCCAGTGGATATAGTTTTTTGCTTCTTCTGGGGCTTAAAACAACAAATTCAGTGTAAACATTCCCCTAGCGACCAGCACTGTTCCCAGAGTAATGGGGAAGTAGTGCTAACCTTCCATGCTAGTGCAAAGCTTCTTCCCTTTTGGGCCTTATACCATCTGAGCATTCCATTTTCTACCACTCTGTCTAGAAACTATCTACATTTTTTTTTATTCACAGCATCTTTCAAGAACATTTGCACATAGCAGACTATATCACAGACTGCCTTGATTTAAGCTCCAGATCTCCTAATGACTAGTTATATGATTATAAGCAAGGAACTTCATTTCTTTTTGCTTAATTTTTCCTTATCTGTAGTACATGGATATTTAGCATGTCTATTTCATAGGATTTCTACAATTATTACCTGACATATTACTATTACTATAACATTATTATGACTTACTGTCTTACAGTTGCATTTTTATATACTCTAATGTCTATGTGAATGATCCCAACAACACTGTCTCTAAAAAAACTCCAATTAAAACAAAATATTACCACAGTTCAAACACAGTATATATGCAAACCTCACAGAGCTTAGGGTTCTTCAGGAAGAAGTCTGATATTACATACTACTTAATTATTAAAATGTCTGATGAGGTTTATGGAAGGGGATACACAACACCCTGTGGGAGAATAAACCAGTTCAATCAAGTTAGTCCAGCATCCAGGGAAGAGTTCTGTGAGGAGGCTTAGGTATTTTAAGGTTGACAGGGAACACATCATTAAAAAAAAGAAAAAAGATTTCACACACAGGAAATAACATGTGAGCAAGACAGGAGGTAAGTGAAAGAAGGGAATATTCAAAAACCTACAAGGTTTACAGTCCAATAGAGAATGCATGGAGGACTATGGCTGGGAAGAGGATGATGAAGCAGATTAGTATAGAGGACCTTGTAAATCCATGTGGATAAGTGCATGTTTTTATGCTAAATACAATGGGTAAAAAAAGTTTAAAGCAGTAAGGTGCTATGTTAAACTTGCTCTTTCATTTGTGGATGAAGGCACTTGCTGTATATACAATAAGTAAATGGAAGAGGGCAAGATTTTTAGAAGGTAAACCAGGTAGAAAGGTCGTTATCTAACTGATAGATGATGGTGGTTTGCTTTGAGATTAAAAAAAAAAAATGAACAGATTCCAGAAATGTTTAGAAATCAGAATCTAGAAGACTTGGCAATTGATTAAATAAAGGTGGAGATTTTTACCTTAGCTGACAAACTGTGTAGAAGAAAGTGTTGCAAATTGCCAATTTTAGTTTCTAACTAACCTGTCTCACATTATTTGCATTTACCAATTTCATATAAATGCTGCTTTCACATAACTTTTACAAATAATCAAGACACGCACATAGGCACACACAATAAAAAGAAAAGAAAAGAAACAGCCAACTGCAATTTTTCTCACAGCACAAGGTAAAGCGATGACTTTGCTCTGTAGAATGGGTGTGCTCAGAATCATATAGTGATCATTCCTAACTCTTAAAAATCAATATCCCATTATTTGCCAGCAACCATGCATTTTTCCATATTTTTTTCTTTCTGCTATATTCACTATAATTGCTTTATAATCTCATTGGAATTTCCAAGATTTCTATCTCTCCCTTCACTTTTGATCTGTTTACTATTTCTTGATAACAATTTCATTCCTATCTAGCCTAACCTGTGGCCCATCACTTCAAGCATTGCTCCTGTCTGTAAGGTGCTGAAGTGACAGCTATTTGGCTGCCTCAGAAGTCTTTTCATACCTCTGCTATAGGTGGGGTACCTCACACATTCATCACCCCAAGATCTATAAAAACTCACCTGGGACCTACACACTAGGCAGGTTTAAGTGCTTCAGCCATGCAAACAGAGAAAGACTGCTCTCTGCTTATATGGATAAGCCAGACAGATCTTCAATTATAGTGGATTAATCAGATGACAGGAAAGAGCAGTTCAAGCAATCTTTGTACCGTAAAAATCTGGTTTCCAATCCCTGGCTTAGAACTAAATATGTAGTTGCACTTTCTAAATCAATACATAGCCTCCTTTCTAAAACAAAGTGAATAAATTTCTACTTTGATTATGTCATAGACATCTATGAGAAAGTAATAAAAAATGAATTATGTTTTGTAAATAATGTACAGACTTCATAACCATAGTTTCATCAATATAGACATGCATTATATTACTATGTCATAATGCATATATTTAGTTTAATGTTAGTTTTTTTTTTTTTTCCTGCATTGTCCTTTTCTAGGGTGCATGGTAGTCATTGTCCTCACCTTTGGCAATTTCTTCATGTATCCTCCCTACCCTTTCCCCTCTCATTCAATGTATTTAAAAAACTGGAAATTGAAACTTTAATGACTTCTAGCAGTTAGCTGTTGACAATAAGCTAAAAAACCCTGTATTTATATCTGTAGTCTAGTACAATTCTCCTGAGATATTAGAAATAATATTTATACTGCTTATAATTTATACTGCTTATAAGTTATACTGTTCAACAGTGCCTACAACTTAGGAAGAAGACTGTATAATATGGAGATCCAGTGCAATATACATGGTTTACATTTATGAAAGAATTAATGCTATTGCTTATTTATGTACCCACTATAGAGGATAGAATCATTTCATAGTTCCACAGGTCATGTGAGTTTTCTCGAATACCTAAGCTTAATTCAAGGAAAAATGGAATTAATAAACACAAGCAGGATAGCAGCACCTGCACTTATTTAGATTTCTAAAAACTGGGGAGAGAATAAAGTAAAAGCTCCAAAGTTTTTAATATGTTTAGTATTTTTGAAGCTCATCAATTACTTCATCATCCCTTAATATGTTATATAGCAAGACCTACACATTCTTTCTCAATGACTTTAATAATCTCTTGGTTCTTAAGCACAGATGTTCTTTCACAGTGTATTTGAAATAGAAGAAAATACATCATCTTCAACATTTGGAAATTTTTCCTCAACTTTTTAAATTTGTGTATGTATTTAAGTATCCATCCATGTAATAACTCAGAGCAGTAAATAATCATTATAAATAAATTTCTTTAGTGTTAAAGAAATACATTTTAAATTAATTAAAATTGCTCAAATTGTCAGCATTCCTTTTATTTGGTATAATTGAATTATCTATTATGAAGTAAGATCTGAGAGTATTTCAAATATAAGTGCAAGCACTCCCGTGGCAGTTTCCATAACTGAAATATACATTACTCTAGGGTCTATGCCACCATTTGCTTTAATTTGATTAATTTAATTAAATCAAATAGTGTTATAATCCTCAAGAGAAGAACTACTTTACTTAGGATAACTCCATTAGAAATACTTGATATATGAATATTTTTATAATGTATGTTAAAAACTGGTTGAAAATGCAGTGTAAAAAAGAAGCAATCATCCAAGGATCACTATAAATGCTATGTTTTATGCTTTAAGATTTTATTAATTTATTTTAACCAGGAAGATGACAAAAAAGTAAGCCAAGTAAATAACCATAGACAAGGTAATAAATATTATATTAGAGAACTACATAAAATGCTGTATAGCATTTTTATGTAGATCAAAATAAAAATGTGTCTACATGAAACACATTTGCTTTTGAATAATATTATATGCCTTGAAACACTGCATCCCTATTATTTAGGATAATAATTCCTCAATATCCAGTTAGTGCTTCCAGTTCAGCCTTTCATTGATTCTGTGAACATTTGCTGAACATCTGCTATTTGCACATCACTGTGTTAAACACATACCATGTGTTACCTGCCATCTTTATTCATCTCACCATATCTATGTGATGTTTAATCCTCTCAAGTAGACTCCTGCCCTAATTTGGTGGTAGACTTGAAGTGAAGATTTAGTTGAGTATGAAAGAGTTGATGGGAGCTGTTTCCTCAGAATAATTTAAGAGAGCACATCATTAGCCAATCAAAGATGAAGACTATGGACAGCTGTTAATCTATTTTAATTGGAATGGTAGGAGGTTACACCGGAGGAATCACCAGCACTGTTTAAGTTAAAGTCTAAACCTGATATGTTTAGCTACCTGGATTTTAACTCACTGGGATAAAGAGTAGAATCCTACCAAGCTCCAATCCAGAAATCAGCACTAAAAACAATACAAAAACAAAACATAACAAAACCAACATTCATAACAATATTTGGCTATCTGAAAGGAGTTCTCATATTATTTGTCATCTAAATCAGGAGAGCCATAAGTTTTATTTTTGTGTTTATTACCAGCTTTTTATAACAAACGTGCTTTACTCTTTATTTTGGAAAGTGTATATATAAACATATATAAACAAGTATTTATATATACATGTATATAGATTTTTTAAAAATACATCTTTTTAACTTATAAAAGCATATATAGTTTTTAAAATTTATATAATATTTTAAAGTTTATTCATATAAAGTATATATAATCTTTTAAACTTTTGTCATCCATGGTTTTTATTTTAATAGTTAGAATATCACAGCTTTTTTTGGATGCAACCATGAATTATTTGTGTATCATATCAAAGTCATATCATCTTCTTGAATGTATTAACAAAGATGTTTTTTACCATTGGTTGCTTTGGTATTATCATGATAAAAACACTATTTTTTTCGCAGTGATGAACTTCTTAACCACATTTAAAATAGCACTCAAAATAATATTTGGTATGTTCCTTTAACAGTATAAACTTTGACAAATGGATGACATAAATTGGACTTAAATTAAAATGATTTTTGGCACTAACTTAACTTATATTCTATTTTAAGCCTTCAAATACAATGATATAAAACTGCACATTAACTCTTTGCAAACTTCTTCTGTTATTTGAGCCAAAATAGTCATAACTATTAACAATTATCTCTTCATTTTCAACATGTGTCTAAGAAGACTTAAAATTCAAAATAAAAATAATTTTAAAAACATTCATTTTTTTCCAACATAAAAACTTACGGTTCACAGAATGTTAGGTAAAACATAAATGTTAGGTAAAGAGCAATGCCAGATGAATTACACCATCAATGGTCACCCATAGTCTCTTTAACAAAACTTTTACTTCAAAAATAGCTTCTGATGTTTCCTCACTAGATCTTCATCTTCTGATTTTCATGTCTCATCATGGCCCTTATAGTGGAAGATAAATGCCCATAAATGCATGAAAGTTATACATTCCTTAACAACTTTCTTGGGAAATGAAAATTTATTTAATTTTTTATTATAGGTTTTGGGGAGGAAGACCACAGAAGTAAAGTGCTGTGTTCATGGTATCCTAGCAAGTGTAAATACAATCAACATGACCTATCACTGTTGACATTAACCTTGCTTGCTTGGCGGAGGTAGCACTTACCAGGTTTCTCCAATGTAAACTTACTCTCCCCACCCCCTTTCCATCTGGTATTCTTTGGAAGAATGTGCAACCCACATTTAAAGGATGAGGAACTATTTTCCACATCTTTAAGGGCTGGGTATCCACATAAATTATGTTGAATTTTCCTATAAGAGAGATTTGTGTATTCCTCCTCATTTATTTATTCAATCATTTATGTCATTGGGAACTCATGGATATTCATTTTATTTGAGAAGTGGGCTTTCATACTAATATGCTCACAGAACTTTTTAATCTGGCAGCCCATTATTATTATTATTTTTTTTTGAGACAGAATCTCACTCTGTTGCCCAAGCTAGAGTACCATGGCATCAGCCTAGCTCACAGCAACCTCAGCCCAGCACTGATTTATTTCATTGCTCAAGTTGTTCCAACTTTAGCCATTGAGAGCTCTTTTAGGTGGCCCTGTTTCCCTTTGACTTTCCCCATGATCATGGGTCTTATTCTTTTTTTACTTTAAGAACACCATTTCTTTCTGGCACTAAAAGATTTTCCAGTCTCATCTTGTATATTCTTTGCCCTGCCCTAGATTAAACCATTTTTCCAAGAAGCTCTGGGTCCTTTAATTTGAGAGTGAGATTAGAAACTAAGGTCTGGGAATTAG
This sequence comes from Varecia variegata, assembly GCA_028533085.1. Lineage (NCBI taxonomy): Eukaryota > Metazoa > Chordata > Mammalia > Primates > Lemuridae > Varecia > Varecia variegata. Next base: position 18,802,235 of record CM052436.1, read on the forward strand.
GTATGGGTGTTGCTACTGGGGTGCCATAGCTACAAGATCCTTTCAGTTGACAGAGCAAGACAATGAGTCTATTGTAACCTGTGCATTTACACATTACTACTAATGCAACTATTTGTATCTATATTGAGCTAAATATGAGTTTCTCATAATGCCTGTAACTCTAATCCATTACCAGATAATTTTAGCCTCCTCCCGTTGCTTACTTGTAATTCACTCCAGCAGTGAATGCCTAGTTCTTACAATTGACTCTATTTACTTAATTGTTCAATTTCAGTGTATATGTACATTAGTTTCATAATTGTTAACCTGTGCAAACAACATTTCCTCCTGGAGTTTAGTGCTTATGTGCAGTTTCATTGCCTTTTGTTTTACAGATACTACTCATTTCCAAATTACCTAAGTCAGTATCTTTTTGCTCATTCTCAATGAGATTATTTTATACATTCTTTTTTTGTTTTTTGAGACAGAGTCTCACTCTGTTGCCCCAGCTAGAGTGCAGTGGCTTTATCATAGTTCACTGCAACCTCAAACTCCTGGGCTCAAGCAATCCTTCTGCCTCAGCCTCCCGGGTAGCTGGGACTACAGGTGCATGCCACCACAATCTGCTAATTTTTCCATTTTTTTGTAGAGAGAGGGTCTCACTCCTGCTCAGGCTGGTTATATATTTATAGTTAAGGAAGAATCTTTTGTCACAATGGTACATTTTAGAAGACAATATGGCAGTTTTTTACAAAGATAGATATAGTCTCATCATACTATTCAGCAATTATGCTCCTAAATATTTGCCCAACTGATTTGAATGCTTATGTACACACACACACACACACTTCAAAATCTGCACACAACTATTTACAGAAGCTTTATTCATAACTGTCATAAGACTGGAAGCAACCAACTTCTGTCTAGAGTACTCTCACTTGGTAGTGTGTACTTAAAAATGCCAAACTCAAAAATGTTTACTTTCTTTCTATAGTTGAGATTTTCTTCTATATTTTGTCTATATGATGATCTATGTACCAAAAGTCAGCATTTAACATGAAAAACTGCTACTAAACAATAAAATATATTAAATATAGATGTACACCACATAGTGACAATCCTACTATAGCAAATGCATTCATATAACTCTCACACTTGACAGCAGGTCTGCTCAGACTCTGTTTTCAGAATGACTTTTTGTTTTTTATGTTTGTTTTGTATACTTCACCTATAAAGTTACATTTTTTCCACTGATCCCTGAACTGGTGGCCTGGTGGTTTCCTTCTTCTCTGTATCCTGCTGCCAACAGCATGGACTGCGGCACCATGAATGGTACATCAAGTGTCTGGCAGAGACAGCTGCACTGAGTATTTTTCCTATCATCGCCTGAGACAGTAAGGAGTCAGCAGTCCCTGACTGTTGGATTCTGATTGCAATTCTTTCCATCAGTAAGTACCTGTATGTCATCCTTGTAAAGAAGGTGTAGTTACTTTGTAGTGAAAACATTGTCAAGAGTGATTCTCTTTCATATCTAAAGTAGAGGTCATGTGGGAACTCCATTCACTGCACATGTGCCCCACACACAATTAGATAATCCCAAGGCAGAAGCCGGAAGCTCTAAGTAAATGCCCCCAAGCCCAAGGCAGAAACTAGAAGCACTAAGTAAATTTTAGCAAACCCAAATTGACATGTTTTCATGCAATTATTAACAATAGTTTGTTAGAAATTAAAAAAAAAAAACCTAGAACAAACCCCAAGTGAACAGAATGCCTGGACAACAGATATACATGGGAACTGTCACATACAAATCTGTACAACTGGTCACCTTGTATAAACACAATGGCTTTCTAAATAAAGTAGCTTATGCTGGAGTGAAGTCATTTTTATCTCTGGTTACCCAGATGGATTAGGTTATTCACCTTTAGGAAGGGGTATTTTGTGCTTAGCTGGATAGACTGAGGCAGTGAGAGTAAAGAGAAGATAAAGGAGGGGGAAAGAGATGAGAATCCGGCACTCCTGGGCATGTCTGGAAAGAGGTCTGGCCAAATTCATTGTGTTTTAGTGGTCAAGATCAATACTGAAGAACAAAAACTTCTTAAATGTATTTCTAAAATTTTTTTGTTGCCATACCATGTAATTTCAGCTTTAGCTGCCTCTTCCACACAAAACTGGCAATTTTCCTATTTTAAAGAAAGCTTTATGATGGCATTTCTCCCTATTTTACATGTGCTTGTTTTTTGTGGAAATAAAATGGTCTTGAGTTTTGTATATGATACACACAGCAGTATCACCACTGTTTTTTTACAGAGGTCTTAGAGGCAGAGGGAGCCATGGAAGTGAAGAGTTTTAGATAACTTAAGGGACAGCTCTTGCTCTTCAGGTTCCATGGTCAAAGCACACCATCAGCACCTGTGAGGTTTTAGAAAAGCCCCAGCTAGCGAGGAGGAGGTGGGGTGAGGATAGGAAAGACAAGAGAAATGGGCTGCCAGAGGCTGGGCACAGTGGCTCACGCCTGTAATCCTAGCACTCTGGGAGGGTGAAGCGGGATGATGGCTCGAGGTCTGGAGTTGAGACCAGCATGAGCAAGAGACCCCATCTCTACTAAAAATAGAAAGAAATTAGCTGGACAATTAAACATATATAGAAAAAGTTAGCCAGGCATGGTGGCGCACGCCTGTAGTCCCAGTTACTCAGGAGGCTGAGGCAGGAGGGTCACTTGAGCCCAGGAGTTTGAGGTTGCTGTGAGCTAGGCTGACGCCACAGCACTCACTCTAGCCTGGGCAACAGAGTGAGACTCTGTCTCAAAAAAGAAAAAAAAAAGAAATAAAAAAAGAATGGGCTGCCAGATTAAAAAGTACTGTGACCACATTAGTATGAAAGCTCACTTTCCAACCTCCTTGATATACCAGTGGGATTTAACTAATTCCAATAGAATTTTTGTTTTGACAAAAAAATACAACTGTTTTAGTTCATTTTGTGTTGCTATAAAGGAGTATCAGAGGCTGAGTAATTGAAAAAGAAAAGAGGTTTACTTGGATCTCAGTTCTTCAGGCTGTACAAGAAGCAGGGCACCAGCATCTTCTTGGCTTCTGGTGAGGGCTATTGCACTGCATCAAACATGGTAGAGAAAATCAAAGGGAAGCAGGCACTTGGGAGGAGAGACCAAACAGGAGAAAGAACCTCTCTTTATAACAACCTGACACTTGAGAGAACTAGTACATTTCCCTGAGAACTAATCCAGTCTCACAAGAGTGAAAACTCACTCACTACCATGAATAGGACACCAAACCATTCATGAGGAATCATCTAAGACCCAAACACCTCCCACTATGCCCCATCTCCAACATCCCCACACAGGGGATTAAATTTCAACATGAGATTTGGTGGGGACAAACAAGCCATATCCAAACCATAGCAACAGCTAATTCAATCTCTTTATTGGGTACATTGTGGGTTACTCTGTTAACATGACATCAATGCCTGTTCTGCCCCTATTGTCCTGGTCATTAAATAAGTCCTTTTTCCATTCTCCTACCCACATTGTCATTTACTTGCCTTGAGAACAGTACTTAAGCAAAACAAAACAATATTCTCCAAATGACTTAATGTAAATTCACTATTGCACAGTGATCCTCAAACTTTAGCTTACATCAGAATCATCTAGAAGGACTTTACAAACACAGATCACTGAGTTCTACTCCCAGAATTTCTGACTCAGTAAGTCTGAGGTAGGACCTAAGAATTTTTATTCCCAAAAAGTTCCTAGGTAGTGATAATGCTGTTAGTTTAGGGACCATACTTTGAGAACCACTGATCTCCATTAGTGCTTCAAATTTTAATATAGTTACAAATCACCTGGAAACTTGTTAATATGCAAATTTCAAATTATTAAATCTGGGCTGTGACCTGATATTCTACATTTGCAACAGATTCAATTGAATTAAATTGTTTTCATGAATGTTAATGTTCTATTTTTAATAGACATTGAGATAAATACAATATCTCTAAAAGTCAATGGTAAGATGAGTTCTAGAAACCAATTCCAATATAGTTAGCTTAATGCTTTTATGAGTCTATAGAAGAGCAATACCTACATTATATTACTGTAAGTTTTACTGAAAGAAAGAGATCCTGTGTTTGAGAAATTTTAGAAATAATAAAGTCAAATTAGATTTATTACAGTATTTCTCAGAAGTTTTAATGCATATTGCAAAACTTATAAAAATGTAATATGGAAAGTTATAAAACTTTCTCATCAAGAAAATGTTTTGATCAAAACCATTATTAATACTCTGCCAAACTCTAAATTACCCAGCTCAAGAAACATTACCATAGTGTTTTCACCTCCCTCAATCAGCAGAGAGTTTGACTCAAGAGCAGGTTTCTGCAATTGAGTAGAAAGGTATATTTGTATTTTCTGCCCATTTAAAGAGGATGATTTGTTTTTGATTCTTGAAAGCACTGAGGATATGAGAATAATAATATAACTTTTAAGGGAAAATAACCCTTGCTAAGATACTCATTAGGCCTTGGGCATTTTGTCTTTATTTTTGTATTCTCAGCATTTGTTACAGTGCGTAAAGTAGCTCAAATAATGTAGAGTGAATGGAAGGATTGAATCACTATATATATGATTTTTACAGAGTTTGGAGTAGCCTTAAAGACATAATTAATGTGATAGCAATGTATAACCTCAAAAACCTTTAAAATGCTGGTGTTAATTGATGTCACTGTTGTTTGAATAACATGAGTGACACCACCAGTATAAGTGAAACACTAGGGTGAAGGGGCAGGTAGAATTAACACATAGATATGGAATTACACATGTAGAAATGTAGACTTCAACCAAATGAGTTTCAATCAACTGGCATTGAAAAGAGTGACTAGGAGTTGTCAAACTCTAGACAACATTGGAACTACCTCTTGTTAATTAACATCAATCAAACAGAAACATGACATAGAATGGAACCAAATTCTAAAAATTTTTTCTATAGTTGTTTAGAAATAATGTTAAGATACTAAAGGAAATGTAAAAATATGAATCATGAAATTCTATAAAAATTACTAGTATTTTATCCTTTTCTCTGGTGAGTAGTAATAGTTATATTGTATCATATTAAGCATAGAGCACAGAATTTTTGGTGTAGCATATTATATATTCATGTCTTTGCTAATAAAAGTCAACTGTCCTTTTACTTACAATTTGCATTAACAGCTCATCAATATAAACTGAAATGATTTATTAAAATATTACTGAGTAGAGACTGAATGGCTCAGGGGATGGATTGGTAATGGGGTATGTAGTCTTTTATTTCTAGGTCACTGATTTGAATTACATCTTGGCAGAGAGTGGAGGCTATTCAGTGACATATGGTGTGTGGAATGGGGTGGTGATGTCAGTCTTATTTTCATTAAGTGCTGTCCATTTAGGTTTCAATATTTCAAGGAAACCGAACTTGACTCTAGAGCCTGTCTCCATGGATTCAAAATATCATTATATATACATGTGTAAAAATATGTATAAGAGAGGTTAATATTATGAAGAATAGAAAAATATTATCTATTGGAACATTTTCAATATAAAAATATTTTGCATGACCTATGTGAGTAGGTTTAACAAGCATGAATGTAAATCTTTCAGGATAAGTTAGCATTCTCTTTTTAGTTTTATTTATTCTTAATGACTTCAGGAACTACATAGCTCTTTTGAAGTTAGATTTTAAGTTTATTTTTCTGTTAGGTAACATTAAGGTATTTTATAGAAGTAAAATTTAAAATTCTATCACAATGAGTCCTATATTAAAAAGAATAGAACATTATAATTGAGGAAAACTGAGAAATCTTTTCTACTGACATTATTTTACAGGTAAAGAAAGTGGGAAGTATAAAGCTAAAATGACTTCCCCAATATGGCATAGCTGCCCTGTGCTATAGAGGAACCATAAGTTCCAGGTCAAAGCTCTTCTCACTACTTGTACTATCTCTTGTTTAAGGCGGAGTGCTAAGTCATAGGGGGACCATCATTTCTCATTGTTCATCAGGCCAAGATAAAGCCATGAAAAAAACAAGTTAAGAAGACTGAAAAGGAAAATTTAAAGATCTCATGATTATATGTGGAACAACTCTGTAGTCATTTTGTTAAAATTAATAAGTGAATTTATCAAAGTTGTTAGATACCAGCATTATCAGAACCAATTCTATTTCTTTATATAAGCAACAGACATTTAGGAAGTGCTATTTTAAAGAAACAATCACTCAATAGCAACAAATATGACTACTTAGCAATAAATCTGCTAAAAAGATGTACAAGAACTCACAAGAAATGTATAAATCATTATTGAGATACATTGTGAAATACCTACATTAATGGAAGTATTTGTCATATACCTGGACTGGAAATCTAAGTATTTTTCAGTTGTCATTTATTCCCTAATGAATCTTTTGATTCAATGCAAGTTTGATTAACCACCAGGGTATTCGAGGGAGGGAGAGAATTACTCCTTTTAAGATTTTATGGAAATTCACTTAGCCAAGACTAGGGGACATGGAAAAACTTAATGCTTACTCTCTGAAGCACATGCTTTAAAGTGAGACCCAACCAAGTAATTTGCTATGACTAATAAAATGTGAGCAGAAGTATATCTTCTGTTTGCCAAGAAGAGGCAGAGTAGGTAAGGATTTGTCTGCTGCAAACAATTGTAGGGTTTAGTATGGATGACAAGGAGAGGGATGAAGGTGTACTCGTACCATAACCATCTATAGATAGGTGCTCTCAATGATATGTGATTTTTTCTTAATACCCTTAGCAGAGCATATATGTTAAGAAACCCATTGAGGCAAATCATGTCAGCAGGTAGATGAGGGCAAATGCCAAGTTAACATGGCCACAAAGTAATCTTTAGGAATAAAAAAGAAATATTTATGAAAGAGGAGGAATTATATTCATGAAAAAGACTTTATATTATTAATATTATTGTATTATCCTGAAAAATTTGTTAGTAATTTGATAAAGAATTCCTTTAAAAATCAGTTAGTATATATTTTTAAATGTAACAAATTCAAAACTGTGTGTTTTCATTAAATCTAAGTGCTAGAGTTTCATTTCTCTACAAAAAGTTACATTAAACTTAGTTTCCCATTAATATCTTTATGAGCAAGAATAATCCATTTTACTACAGTACAAAAATGCCTAATGAATACAGCCTTCAATCTTTGTATTAATTACACGCTCTGTGTGTGCTTACAGTGTCCAATTTGCAGAAAGCAATTTTGTCCTTTATTTAGGTTTCTGAATGGTGTACATATTAGTATGATGGGCAACATACTGAGATGCTAATAGTGTACATGCAGGGTTTCTCCACCTACACCCCCTTCATGGCTAAACTATTTTTTATACATAATTTAAATCATTCCAATTCTGTTAAAACTATTTTTTTTAATTTGAAGAAAATATTCCCATTGAGAAAAAAACTTTAAAATATATCCTAATTAAAATATATCCACATACATGTCATGTATACTAATGAACATATTTTCCCTAGATTTTGCACTAGTTACCAATGATAAGAATTCGATAATATGTCAAAAGTAAAAAGAAATTAAAATTAAATATCATTTATGAAATGGCTAACCACAGACTACATTTTGTACTGCCGCATTTGATCTGAAGGTAACCTAAGTATACAAGGATAAGTATACTGGATAAAAGAGTTCATGGAAACTTACTTTTATTTCTTAATGATGAAATTTTGGAACTTAGTAGATGCACTGAGTGCCATTGTGAAAATAATGGGGGCTGGATAACAGAAATAATGGATGAAATAAATTATTCTTTCAAATTTATGAACTGAAACATTAATACCTCTTTTTATTTACTAAAAATTAAAAATAAAAATGAATTTTGTTGTCATACAAAATATATGCAAGTTTGCATGCCATAGTCCATGTATGAATAGACAAAAATAAATCTACATAAGTTAAATTGCATTAATGTACTGTCAGCGATTATGGCTTTGGAAGATGGTTCTGATAAAGCTTGTATCTAACAACTTTGATCAATTCACTTATTAATTCTAACAAAATGACTACAGATTTGTTCCACATATAATCATGAGATCTTTAAATTTTCCTTTTCAGTCTTCTTAACTTCTGAACTTGTTTCTTCATGGCTTTATCTTGGCCTGACAACAATGGGAAATGATGCTACCCCTATGACTTAGTACTCCATTTTAAACAAGAGATAGTACAAGTAGTGAGAAGTGCTTTTGACTTTAATAGTTTGTACATAAAGTGAAAAATCAAGTGTAATAGAGTTAATTTATGAAAAACTCTACAACAAATTCCTCAAGTAAACCCCCAGAGTGTAAACATGCACATTACAAATACCTTAAAGACAGGCCTTTATTTAAAAGTTTCTGGAATCTACTTCCTTTGGATTTTTGAAGAAACTATAGTGGTCCCTAAAGATTTGTGAATTTAAAAACAATATATACAACAATAATAGAATTTTATTAGAGTTTCTTATTATTTATTTGTTATATACTAGGAAGATTTTCAAAGGGAGAGTAAAATTCTGGTAATACATCTTCATTTAGAACAATAGTTTTATATTCACTTATGCCAACATTTAGACAATCTTTAAAAGTTTAGAACAACTAATTGACTTTTGCAATGCGAGGCATAATTAGAGGTGTCAAGAAGAGCTTTTACTCCTTTTACAGCATTTTAAATATGACTTTTTTTTAAAAACATTCTATGTAAACATAATTGCTGGGATCTTCTCTGGCTGCCCTGCCATGGAGAAGCTCAACAGGAGATGCTGATGTTTTTCCCACAATATCCTGTTAAATGGGAAGGGGCACAAATTAAGATGTCCCTTTTTTTAACTGGGCAAAATTGCAGGAACAGACTACTTGAGAGTTCTAGCTTCAAATGTCTATTAAAATGTATATAAAAATAGAGAAATATACAGAAACACACAAAATGGCACCGGAAGATAAATATTAGAATTGAGGAAATCCCAAAATTTGGAAGGACTTTGTAAAAATCAGGATACCAATATGAATGTCAAAAGAAACACATTTATGGTTAATGAGAACTGCTACACATAAACTACTGTATTTCTTTAGGTCTAAAATGCTATTTAATTGATTTGATTTTTATGATCATCAAAAAAGAAAAAATATATCTACTGCTTGAATGAATAAAATCAATGCTTTTGATTGCAAGACCCAACTTAATTTTAAACATGGTAATATGTAAAATTATGTCATTTAAAACTGATGAAATATGGTAATACATCAAAACATGGGGACCACAAAACAAATAAAAATTTATTCTCATCCCACAACTAGAAGATAGGAAAGCTGCACTAGTATGGAAAAAAGAACCAGAAAGAAACCCAAGTGAAAATATTTCCTGAAGCTTATAATACCTACAAATAATTACCTAACATTAGATCTCTGCTGATGTTTTAATGTTTTAAATAAACCTCTGACCTCAGCCTTAGTATAGTAGTCAGTGAACCAAGCACAGAAAATATAAAAGAAAACCATTTTTCTGCAGATTGATCCTATCAGCATGGTCCGTTACAAGAAAAGAACAAGAAACTGAGCAAGAAGTCCTTGTCCTAACTATTCGAGCCCCTGAAGTTTCCATTCACCTCTCTGTACTAATGTAATTTGGATTCTTCCAGTATGTATTCTATTCTTAAATACAATATGAAAAGATTTTTGCCATCTTCTTTGCAACCTCATTTCAACATATGTGTCCTCGGGCCATTGATCTAGGCATCAGGCAGCACGAGATTTGGAAGACTGGAATGGGTTTCACACCCTGCAGAGAAATGTTTGTTGAGTTCCTGAAAAGATAAAACATCAAAGATAAACATGTCAACCTGGCCTCTGATTATTCATCTGAAATAGAATTCTTCTAGCACCCTCTCCTTTGCAGGGAATTTTAAAAGCTGCCAGCCTTTCTACAGATATTCACAATTGCTGTTGGAGAGGGTCACAGAAAGGCTCTCTTCTCAGCCTGCTGTGGGGTGTTAAGTCAGCTGTAAGGGTGCAGCTGTCTTCAGTTCAACAGAGAGGAAAATGAAAACTTCATTTGTCCTTAGGCCTGTCCAACATCTGATTCAGTTTTGCCGAATCACTTCTTTGGAAATAAATGCACATAGGTAATTTATAAACCTAATACCTAGATCCCAATGGAGCCATTCTCAACGTTACAACCTAAGGAAAGGGAGAGTAATTAGCTCCATTGTAATGCTTAGGGAAATCGTTAGTATTTAATTTAAGTAACCTTAATATGAGTTGTAATTGTTGTGATGGTTCTAGAGTCATATTGAGTCACCAAATCAAGCAATTCACTATTTACTAGTGGATAAGTGCATACTTTTAGAAACAATTTTACTAGCAGGTGATTAATAACTCTTTTCTTCAAAAGATGAGATGAGTGTTAAAAATTAAATATATTAATGTTAAAAATTAAATAACATTCAAATTAGTCTTTTTTACTCCAGACATTTTTCTTCAATTAAATATCATAGAAGTATTTTAATGATTCTTTTTCATTTCTTTCCACTAAAAAAAAAAAGAAAGAAATTACTCTAAAGTAATATAACTTGAATCTTGAGAAATCAAAACAATCTGGGCATTTTCAAATAAATCTTTAAACACAGGTGAGCGATACATTTCTTTCCACTCTTTACTAGCTGCGTCATTTGAAAGTCCTACTGAATACTGCTTGTCTGTGATTTTCCCCCAAGCTCTGTTTCCTTTCCAAATCTTGAATAGTTATTTGAAAACAGAAATGTGTCTTTTTTTTCCAGAAGACTAATATAGGGGAAAATACATGAAATGTGTTTGCAAGAATGGATACAAAGATGTCAGAGATATCTGGACATGGTGGCCTATGCCTGTAACCCCAGCTACTTGGGAGGCTCAGGTGAGAGTATTGCTTGAAACTAGTAGTTTGAGACCAGCCTGGGTGACATAGTGAGATTTATCTCTTTAAAACAAAAATACAGGACAACCAGTTAAGTTTGAATTTCAGGTAAACAACAAAGCCTATTTTGGTATAAGTAAGTCCCAAGTATTGCATAGGCCATTCTTACATTAACAACTTTGTTCTTTAACTGAATATTCAAATTTAACTGGGCATATGTATTTTTATTTGCTAAATTTGACAACCTTATGTAGGAGTAAACTGAAAGGTTAATTGTAGTGAACTTCCTAAGGTCCAGTTTCTTTAAATGTGCCTATATGATCTTTCCTCTGATTCTCAGCTTTGTAATACTAGAAATAATCCATTTTACCAGAATGATTTGAGTTCACATCATCTAAATTACAAGATTGAGAAGAAACCAGGTAGGATGTTAATTTTACTTTGCAATGCAATCCACATGATTTCTGCATATGTGGGCTTTCTAGTCATAAAGCAATAAGGTAGCCCAGTTCTGTAAGAGAATAAAAGACTCTCCAAACATTCTATGGAAATTCTGAAACGTTTGCATTTGTGCTACAAAAAAAATCTACCTTTTCGGCTCTCCCTCACATTGTTTTTTACAAAGAAAATTCATCTGAGCAATGGATATCTTAAATTTAATAAACTTAACCAAAAATGCATGATGCATAATGTCATAGTAGATCCAATATTCTGCACAATACATAGAGTTTGACCACCAGCCAGCCAGCCCACTACCAGGCACTGAATTGTCTTTTTAACAGATGCTGCCTGGGAAGCGCCAGCCCATTGTTACCCTAGTGATTTCTTAAGCCGGACTGGTCCGTTCCTCTCTCCATATGTTTCCCTCAGTAATAATGAATTTTTTTTTAAATAAAACTTATCTATAATTATTCCCCAGGAAGAAAAGGAATAAATACCTTTCTAAATTTGATGCACAAATTTTTACTCAAGTGCTATATGAGAAAACAGTATACAGCATTTATTTGTGACACTTGGGACTTCATAGCTCATGGCTCAAGTTCCCTTTGCTACTGTTCTGTCCTAGGGAGTTGAGAGGGAAAAGAACATAAGGAATGGGAGGAAGAGATGCTCTTTCTGTGATTATAAAATCATTAGAAATTTAACATGTGATCTTCAGGGAACTTTCACGTTATTGTCTTCTCAGCTGAATCACAACAGGAATTCCATGACAAAATTAAAACAATTTGAGGCTGTATGTACAAAGACAAACCCTGGGTTTTTTATTAAGACTCTTCTTTTCTTCACTTACCATCCCTCTGTTCCAGCATTTCAGTGGCAAGACTACACACAGCTCAAAATCTCGCTGATTCCTGGCACTGCACTCCCTGTGCTTATCTCTAACATGTAGGTTTGTAACCCTGAAGGCTCAAGTGTGTCAATGTTAACACTTGGAAAAGGGTTGCCATGTTCAACAAGATATGCAGAGGTAAAGAGAAGGCTGGGTATGCAGTACGTTCTACAGTGATACACGTGTGCATATTGATCAGTCCTGATAAACTTAAAAACTTCATTGGGTTACTCTGAGATTGTTGAAGCCTTGCATACACAGGACAAGCTGGGCAAAATAATTTTTCACAAATTCTATTATATGTAGATTCAAATTAAACATCATATATAATTTAGCATTTATGATGATATATTTCACATAGCATCTCAAATGAGAATACTAGCACATGCTCTCATGGATAATGAGCAATATTTTAATGGGGTGGTTCCAGGTTTTTAAAGGTTTTCAAACAGTTGTTTACTTCAGCATATGCACTGGTCAGGAGAAACTCACTTTGCATGCTGCAGGGAAGTGGTTTTCACCCTGGTACTATTGATATTTTGGCCAGGATAACACCTTGTTATGGAGAGCTGTCCTGTAGATCATAGAATGTTTAGCAACATCCCTGGCTTATACCCACTGGACAGAGCAACACACCCACACCACCCCCTGCAAGCATGACAATCAAAAATGTCTCCAGTCATTACCAAATGTCCCTAGAGAGTGGGGAGCAAAATTGCCCCAGGTTGAAAATCTCTGGTCTAGAGGATGAGCAAAATAAGACAATTTATTTCTTTTAGAAAAAATTAATAGACTTGACGTTTTAGAGTGGTTTTAGATTCACAAAAAAATTGAGCTAAAGGTACAGAGATGTCCCACATGCTCACTGAACCCACATTTGCACATCCTTTCTCACTGTCAGCATCCCAGGCCAGAGTGATGTATTCGTTACAACTGATAAATCAACATTGACATATTCTCATGTGAGCAAAGTCTACAGTTTAAATTAGGGTTCACACTTGGACTTGTATTATTCTATGGATTTTGACAAATGTATAATGACATGTATCCACCACTATGATATAATACAGAGTAGTTTCACTTCCCTAAAATTCTTTTGTGTTCCCCTATTCAACTGCATCTTTCTCCCGTAACTCTTGGAAATCACTGATCTTTTTGCTGTCTCCATAAATTTTCCTTTTCCAGAACGTTACATAGTTGGAATCATAAAGTATGTTGACTATTCAGAATGACTTTTTTCCTTAGTAATATACATTTACATTTCCTCCATGTTTTTTCATAATTTGATAGCACATTTCTTCTTAGTGCTGAATAATGTTCCATTGACTGGAGGCACCACAGTTTATTCATTCACCTACTGAAGGACATCTTGGTTGCTTCCAAGTTTTGCAATTATGAATAAAGTTGCTGTTAAAATGTGTGTGGTTTTTGTGTGAACATGCTTTCAACTCACTTGGGTATATACCAAGGAGCATAATTGCTGGATTATATGGTAAGAGTAGGTTTATTTTTATAAGAAATTGCCAACCTGCTTTCCAAAGTGTCTGTACCATTTTGCATTCCTACAAGCAATGAAGACTTCTTGTTGCTCCATATTCTGCCAACATTTTTTAATTTTTAATGTTTTGCATTTGGGTCATTTTAATAAGGGTATAGGGGGATCTCACTGTTGTTTTAATTTGTAATTTCCTAGTGACATGTGATGTGGAGTATCTTTTCATATGCTTATTTGCATTTTGTATATCTCCTTTGGCAAAATGTCTGTTCACAAGTGTTTTGCCCATTTTTGAGTCAAGTTTTTCATTTTTTTATTTTTGAGTTTTAAGAGTTCTTTGTATATTTTGAATAACAATCCTTTATCAAATGTGTCTTTTGCAAATATTTTCTCTCAGTCTGTGGTTTGTCTTCTCAATTTCTTGACAGTATCCTTAGTAAAGCACAAGTTTTAGTATCCTTTATAGAGCACCAAGTTTTCAATTTTAATGAAATTCAGATTTTCAGTTCTTTCCTTCATGGATTGTATCTTCAGTATTATATTTAAATAGTCATTGTCATACCCAAGGACATCTAGGTTTTATCCTATGTTATCTTCTAGGAATTTTATAGTTGCATTTTAATTTTAGGTCTATGATCCATTTTGAGTTAATTTTTGTGAGGGGTGTAAGGTCTGCGTCTAGATTCATTTTTTTTTTCAATGTAGATATTTAGTCGTTCCAGCACCATTTGTTGAAAAGACTATCCTTGCCATATTGTATTGCCTTTGTTCCTTTGCCAAAGATAAGATGACTATATTTATGTGGATCTATTTCTGAGCTCTCTATTCAGTGTGATTGAACTATTTGTTTATTATTTTGCCA
>CM052436.1:18817347-18827378 GCA_028533085.1 Varecia variegata
CTGAATGGCTGGCTTAAACACTTTCACAAGTGTGTGCTCACACTCAGCATGAGTTGAGGAGTGTCTCCACTGGATTGCCCTCTGTTTTTCTGATAGATCTGGGGAAAAGGAGATGTGGAAAATGCTGGTATGAGAATGCACTTCTTGCCAAGGAAGGAGTATGCTAATATAATGTTTATACTCTTTTTTATTTCTTCCCTATATCATATCAACATTTTTCCCCCTATCTAATGCAGTAGTCTTAGAACCAGGGCTACAACTACAAATGCTGAAAGTTGTAGTTGCTGGTTTTCAGTAGCTGTTAGTAATTGTTAGATCCTAAACAAGAAACTGTAACTATAACTATGTTTTTAAACCTTATATCAAAATTCCTAAGGGCCTGATGAGATTGGGTTGTGCCTTCACCCAATCTGGCAAAATTGGGCCAACAGTGAATGTAGCTATCTTGCCTGGCGGTAAAGATGACTCACTAGTTCTGCACCTATGTAAACTTACCCCAGGTGAATAGGAGTGGACTGAGGAGGAGGTATTTACTAGATTAGTATTGCTGCCTGCAATCTAAACCAGTACAGAGCTGATTCTAATGTGCCTTCCCAGGGTGAAAAAGTTTGCGCTTTGATAGAGAAAAAGAGGAATAGTAGCTGAGAGTAAAGAAATACATAAATGGGCTATACATTGAGGGAAATCCAATCTTACCTTAAAACTTTGAAAGAGTCTTAGGGCAAGAGATCACATTGTCTTTTACCTCAATTATACCAGATGGCTAAAAGGGTGAAGTAATATGTTTGCCAAGACCACTCTTGCTTTTGTAAACTGACAAGATTGACTAAAAGCCTGCAAACCTAAGTGGCCTCACTGCACATACAATATAATGACGGAATGAGCTAATTATTAGTATAACTGAATGAGATTCTAGTAATATAGACGTGTCTTGAAATTGTATGTCCTTCTGATGTAAGGGGTCTGTGTTCAAAGACCAGGGATGGATTGTAATATTGTGAAATATGTATTTGGTCTTCAACCTTGTTTCCTGGCATACAACTCCTAAAATCCTTGAAATCTTCAAAGTGATATATTTTTGTATGCTGATAATTTGACTGATGGTTGACTCCCTTGGTAGCTTCGGGGTGGGAGCTGTTCACTTGAAAGACCAAAACAGGATTAGAGGGTTGGGACTTTCAGCCCCACTCCTAACCTACATGGTTTGCTTAATAATGTCTATGTAATGAAGCCTCCATAAAAACCAAAAAGAAGAGTGTTCAGAGAACTTCCAGATTACTGAACACCTGGAAATTCCTGGAGAGTGGCTCACCCCAGAGAGGGCATGGGAGCTCTGTGCCAATTTTCCGTACCATGCCCTATGCAACTCTTCATCTGTATCCTTTGTAATATCCCTTATAAAAAAAACAGTGTTGCCCTGAGTTTTATTAACTGATCTAGCATATCAGTTGAACCCAAAAAGGGATTCATGGCAGTCCTGATTTGTAGCTGGTTGGTCAGAAGCACAGGTAAAATAACCCAGGGCTTGACATCAGCATCAGAAGTGGGGAGCAGTCTTGTGTGACCGAGCCCTTAAACCATGGGATCGGATGCTAGGTAATTAATGTTGGAATTGAACTGACTTAGAGGACACCCATGTGGTGTCTCTTGCAAAACTGCTTGCTTGCTGGTGGGAAGATATCTCCACACATTTGTCACAGAAGTCTTCTGTGTTGATTGTTGTGGAATGAGAGAAAAGGAAACAAAATCTATGTTTTTTCCACTCTCGGTATTCTACACATTTTTAAGCTAAATATGTAGTATTTTTATAAATAGTAGATATTCATGCATGCATAATAACTATGTTTTAGCAGATTTTATCATATTTCCATTTTTATTATTATAATGAACTCATGGCTCTTCTAACAGATTCAATTTTTTGTAATTGACTCATTAAAAAATCTAATTTATTTTAATCCCTCAAATTGCCACAATTTAGCCAGTGGGAGTCCCTTTTAGTTAGCATATAATACATTTTTGAGAAAACCCTTGTTTTCTCAACAAAACAACATTGTTTTAGATTTACTTTGTTTTTCTCTGTTCCAGATGCATTACATGCCCTCTAATTATTCTGTCTTTTATGCTGTCACCCTTCATTTCTCAGCCTCGTGTGACCTTGAGTTGAGGCCATGATTAGTTTTTACCAATAGATTGTGAATCGAATTTATGTTGATGCCCATGAAGTAATGATTCTAGAAGCCATATGCAAATAGAGTGGCATCACATGATAGAAGGGTGTATCTTGGATTTCAAAGTCACTGGATCAAGAAGAGCCCAAACCAAACCTGCATGAGAGAAAAATGATGTGTTGATACCCCATATCTCCAAGATTTCAGGTTACATATTTAATTGAAAATTGAATTACCAAAATAGAGAAGTGGGTAGAGGCCAAAAGTGAATACAAAATAAAAGACATTGAAGCTATTAAAGAAACAAAATAATCACTGAGATGATTATTATAAACAGTAGATATGAGCACTAACCAATATGGGATAACTGGTATTGGTAAAGAACAGAATACAACAAATTGAATAAAAAACGATTCAAAGATATAATACAGACAATTTCCCTGAAATGAAGGAAGAGATAAATCTGTAAAATGAAGGTAAACCACATTCCATAAAAACTGAAACAGCAAGACTGAGATAAATCATCACTGACTAATATGTTGAATTTCAAAGACAGAGAAAGAATTCTTCAAACATACAGGCACTATCCAGTCAAGATGGTAATGTAAATTTGCATTTTGAATATTCTTTCTCTCTGAAAAAAAAAAATCTATTAAAAAACTCATAGTTGCCCTGAGGAACGAGATAAAGATCTACAAAGACTAAAGCCCTGAGCCTGCCGCTCTGCTGCAAGAAAGCAGGCACAGAGCACTATGAATGGGGACTCATATGGTATGTTGGGGTCTAAAAGTATCCTGAGTTTGGCAGGGCACAAGTCCAGATGCACTTCATTAAAATTGAATTGGGATTGGATTTTCTTGCCATAGAAGGCCACAGATTTTTTATGTTATTGTCCAAGATTACAATTTTTTATCTTGGATATCTATTTTGGTGAGAGAGACATTGCAAATTTCCTAAGGAGAGTACTTGAACCCTGCTGCAATAACACTATTTGATAGGAGAGTTAAGTTACAAATATTAGATATGGTTCTACCCTGGGGTACTGATGCTGTGAGTGGATGCACCAACAAAATAGAATGGTGAAGTTAGGTAAGTATAGAGAGAGAATATTAAAAAAAAGGACAAAATAAATCTATAAATCTGCCACATAGAACAGTGACATTATGAAAGGCATTCAATAAAAAAGAAAATAAATAATAGTGAGACTAAATAATTCAGGACATCGAATACATATAACAAAATAACCTCAAGTTGATTTTAAGAAAAATGGGTTTAAGACCTCAAAATATAAATGAAAGTAGATAATCCATAATAAACAAGAAATTATGTATCAAAAATAGGCTGTATATTACTTTTCTTGGGCTGCCATAACAAAATACCATAAATTAAGTGGCTTAAAAAAACAGACATTTCCTTCTCACAATTCTAGGGGCTGGGAATCTGCAGACTTTCCAAAGTACTGGTCAATCAAGGTACTGGCCAATTTGGTTCCTAGAGAGGGATTTTTCCAGGCTTACAGACAGCTTCCTTCTTGCTGTATTGATACATGGCGGGGATGGGAAGGGAAAGAGAGAGGGAGAGAGAACACACTCTGATGTCTCTTCTTAAGGGGCACTAATCATATTGGATCAAAATCCCACCCTCATGACTTTATTTAACCTTAATTTCTTCCTTAGAAGGGCCACCTCCAGATACAGTTTCATGGGGGATTAGGGCTTCAACATATGAAACTGGGGAGATACAAACATTCAGCCCATAATAGGCTGATATATTTTTTAACTTGAATTTTGAGCTAATTAAAAATACATAGTAAGTTGCAAAAATGACCAAGAGATCCTATTATCCTCTATGAATAGATATTATCTGTCACCCAGTTTCCCCCAGTGGTGATATCTTACATCACTATAGTACATTATCAAAACCAAAAAAATTATAATTGACACAAAAAATTGACAAGACTTATAGGATTTAGTCAAATTTCATCACGTTTTGCATGAACTCATTTTTGTGTATATGCATATGTCTGTATATAATTTTATGACATTTTACCCTATGTATAGATTTTGTAACCACCACCATATTCAAGACACAAGTGTCCCTCAACACAAAGGGGCTCCTTTGTGTAATCCTTTTCTAGAACTCATAAAATTCTGGAAAGCCAACATGGAAAGTTTTCTCAGCTCTGAAAGTGGAGAAAGTCTTATGATTAACCCTATCCATACTCCTCTGGGAAATACTTTCTGGTCCCTTGTTCTCAGATACCCCTGGACATTGTCTCACTGGACAATAATTTCATGTTTACACCTAAGTTTAGTGTTGAAAAGATGTTTTCTTTGGCTAATATAACTTTCACATCCTGTTTTATGTTTGGGCAAATTTGGAGGAACAAGAGATACTTTAAGCCTTAAAGAGTAAAATGCTCATTATCTAGGGTAAACCATTTTGATGGGAATATTATTCACTATAAATTTAGTCTGCCTCTGATCTACTTCCTTCTATTTAATTTCATGTGCCAATAACTGTACCTAAAGTTCTTTCCAAAGACGAACTTTACTGCATCTGTGGAATCAAAAATGCCATCTGCTTTAAGACACTATTATTTTATGTACCACTAAGGGAAAAATGCCTGAATTAATGCTTTCTTATCACTTAAAATTTTCATTTTATGTTTCTTGAAAGAATTATATTTGCCTTATTTAGATATAAATTTACATAAAATGTCATACTTGGGCATAATAAAAAGGATATATAAATAAATAAATTGGTTATATTATTCCTGATACTTCTTCACATATAGAGTCTGACTCTTCTGAATTCCAATTCAGAGTTTTACGTCTCCATATTCTTTCATACCACACTGGGCTTTGTGTCATCAAATGTATTGGTGACATAGTATGTTTTAAGAGTGTTCAAATAATATCTTGTGGATATTCAAGCCACAGAACCTATTCTGCAAGTTTGTATGCACATATATAGGCATCAATAGCCATATCACCCTTGTCATATGGCTGGTAGCAATTGTTAGTTGCATTCTGATCAGCAAACATAAAATATGAGTGAATATGCATCTTAGTATTGATGAAAATAGAAATCTTCTTCTATTTTATTAATTCTTTGGACACATGTTCTTCTCTCTGCAGAGATGATTTCTTGTGGTCTTCTTCAACCATAGGCTCAAGTAGCCTGAAGTTCTCTTTTACTTGTAATATCTTCCTAAATGCCAAAAAATAAACATCAATGTACAAATTGACTCTTTTCAATCATTTGCCCCAGAGTTACAGACTTAGTAGTTATGTGATGTTTTGCTGCTGCATAATATAGTTCTCCATCTTTCCAGCATCTAATATCGGTTTGCACTCAATCACCACTTGGATGGGCTCCTAATTTTCTTGTCCTTTAGGTGTATACTTGCCTACTTTTAATGGCAGGATTTTACTTCAAGGAACGTATTTTTAATTTGGCTACGCATTAGCCTACACTAGCTGCCATTCAGTCGTTTCACGCTGATTTAGGAAGGGTTCAAAATGGGTCTTCCTGATTGGAAGGCAAAGAATGTTCAAGTGATGATTCAGGGCCAGCTTGGGTTTTCACCATCTTTACCATCCATCTTCAAATTCATCATTTTTGGTGCATTAACCTGTTAAAATATGAAAGTGTATTAAGAATCAAATAAGGAATATTTTTATGGTACAATCCTAGAAGAGGTAGCTACTTTATTCAGTTGACTAGAGCACAGTCATAAGGTCAGACACACTGAACCTGGAAGGGAACCTGGAAGATATAGTTCAACTGTGTGTTCAGG
Organism: Varecia variegata; assembly: GCA_028533085.1. Lineage (NCBI taxonomy): Eukaryota > Metazoa > Chordata > Mammalia > Primates > Lemuridae > Varecia > Varecia variegata. The sequence continues at coordinate 18,823,318 of CM052436.1, forward strand.
GAAAAGAAGAAATGTGTTGGACTCATAGCACCTTTTAACCTAAAGATCAGCTGAAATTAGCATACACAGGAAGAAGAAAATCTCAAAAGAATAAAAACAATGGTCTTTAGCCACACTTGGTTCTACTATTAATATTTTGCCCATATCTACTGAAAAAATGGAAGTTTTTAATTAAAAATTGGTATTTATGATTATATATTATAATACCTAAGAAACTGAACTTAATTCTCAAGTCAAATCCTGGATTTTGCTAATTTTATAAAATTATTTTATATTTATAGAGTATAATAGTATAGATGTAGTTATCTTCTGACACCTTTAAATGTATAATAAGTAGATAATTAGCTGTGCCATCTAGTAACATATGCCATTTAATTTGTATAATGTTAAAACCTCAATTTTAGTTTTCTGAACTACTTTTTCTTAGGAACAAGATCCTATTAAACAAGGATGGTCTTCTAAAATATTTTGGAGCAGAAGTCAGTTCCAGACTAGTTCAGTACCTAAATACAAGAATGGGAAACTTGGAGCCCCACTTATTTGAGATGCCTCTTTTTTCCCAAGTGGCTTTCTCTGAAGATCCTAAAGACCTACAAATCTCTGCAAAGAAGTGATGCATGCTATCGTTCCAGAGAATCTGGGGCCCTACCTACATGGAGAAAGAGAGACAAAGCTTGGAACATAGTAAGCCTCCAGAAACACATTTGTTTTTATTTTATGGATATTTGTTTTAATAACAATAAAAATAATGTAATAATGAAAATATTATTATATTATATTATTATTATTACATAATAATATGCTTTCCCCATACCTTTGAAACTCTAACCTGTTTGAGAGGTTTCTTGGGTGGAATAATTTTAATGCTATAATAAATAAAATACACATAACCCAAAACATCCACACATATATAATTTTCACTGTGTAAATCTGAACTACACAATATAAACATAGATATTAAAATGTATAAGTCCCTTCTACAAAAGAGTGATATTTATTTGCCCTTTAATTCTTGTTCATTCTTATAGCTGTCTTCTATGAATGACAGTTAATATATATTATGAAGAAGTATATAATACCATTTATTACAACAATTAATACTAAAGTGTCTTTATCTTATGTACATTTTCTGATTAAAGCATTTAGTTTTGGCCAATGGATGCCACTTTGCTAACTGCTATTGAAAGTAATCATTATGAGGTAACCAATAGATTTTCACAATTATGAAATATAATACTAACTGTATTAAATTAATACCTTAATTGCTTTATCAAATGACATGAATGTCTCTTACTTATGACTATCAGAATTCCAAAAAAATTGGTGATGTTAACATATTTAAATTTTTCATTTTGCTTATATTTAAAGAAGTTAAATGGGAATGTGGTTCAACTTATAATAATATTGTGGCATAAGTGTGTTCTTGGCAAGAAAAAGATAAGAGTGAGTTATAGAACAAAGTGATATCAAAATACAGCTAAAAATAATTTACTGACAAGCAAACATATTTCTTATACCGTCAGGAATATTTTTACCCTCCCACCCTTATTCCCCAACTACTTCTTCAGACACTTCTAACAGTTTCTTTGACAAGAACGTAGAAACTTAATTAATACATTTTATTTCAGAAAGTGAAGTAAATAGTCAGAAGAGGGTAGTTATTTGGAAGATTAATTTTTGAGAGGAGTAAGAAAATTATTAAGTACTCATAGTAGTGTTCAACTATGTTAAGTTGTGTGTTAGCCCCTTTTAACAGTAATGTTAAGAGGGGCTTAACAAAAGTAAGTAAAACACTGACAATTCCCTTAAAGGAATGATGAGAGTTGAATTTTCTATTCTTTCTTCATTCTGCTCTCTACTGAGAGTCATGGGATTAATTTACATGTTTCTGGAAGGCATGACTTTTTCTGTGTCAATCAAGACAAAATCCTCAGGAAGACAATAAAACATAATAAAACATAATAGACAAGAGTACAGGCTCTAGACTCCAACTCTTTGAACTCATTAAAATCTTATAGTAACCTCAACATTCTAAGTTTTCTAATTCAAAAAATGTATTTTCATAGGGTTTTCATGAAAATAAAATAATACATAAAGCTTAGGTCTATGCCTGCCTAATGACAGTTAATAATAGCTACAATAAAGAAACACCAGACAAAAATGTAACATCGCTATGCCTTGAGAAACAGACCTTCACAATTTATTTATGTGTAATACATTGTGAACCATTTAGAATTCCATGAGTCTAGAATTATAGCTTTAATTATAGAACTATAAAATCATATTGGTACAGTTAAATAGTTCCTGGAACTATTTTAACATTAAGCAAAAAATAATTAGATTTATACAAATTATATCCTGCATATGGTTGTATCAGTCTTGTATAAAGTTATACAAGTTTGAATGATAATGGGAGAAATCTTCAATAGCACTAAATTACAGGATTGGCCCCCGGTTTTTTAGGGTCTATTATTGCACAGGTAGTGAAATGCTGAGTAAAGAGTAGCCTAGTAACATATTTGTATTCTCACGTAAAATTCTTATTTAGAACATTTTTAGACATGTACATCAATAATTATTATGAAGATTATGATTATTGTAACCATGATTATGATCATAATAATTTACAAGTTTGTCAAAATCAAGCACTAAGTACATTTCTAATTGATTACATATAATAAATGATATGTATTATTTATATATAAATTATTATAATTATATAATCATTAATTTTATTAATTATTTAATTTAATATAAAGATACGATTTCACTATTGCTGTTGGCCTTTTATACATGTAAAAATATAAGTATCTTCACCCAAGTCTCATAGCACTACTAAGTGACAGAGGATATAAAGCCATATCCGCTGGAGTCCAAAACTGGTATTTATGAGACTATGATTACTTGTTTGAATGGTTCAAGTCAAGATGATGAAAGCAGACGTAACCTTTTATTCTCTGATTTTTTTTTTTAAGAAAGCTCAAGTAAATGTAAAAATAACAGGCTGTACATGCATGGCATATGTGTTGCTATAACATATAATAAAATTAGAACTAAAAGAAATTTCAGCCATTAAAAAAAAAAAAGACATCTGTCACTATCCAGTTTTCCTTTCTCTGGAAATGATCTGAAAAACAGAGATCAACCTGGAGTGTCTGGAATTCGCACTTCTTATGCACTCTTCAATCTGCTGCCCATATGAATTTTTCCCACACTACTCAAGTCTAATTTCATTTTACAATATTATCAGTTATTATTTGTTGATTACCAGGTGTCATGGATATATTGTGATCATATCTTAATGATTCTGTAGAATTTTACACTATATATTACCTTTCTTTAAGGGGAACTCTCTTGTCAAACTGAATTACAGATACCTGTTGCTTTATTTAGGATATAGGCTAAGTGTCTATAATGTGGAAACCAAGAAAATATAGTGGCTTACAAAAGGTAAATATTTATTTCTCTCCCTCATGTAAGTTCAGAGGTAGTCATTGCTCCAGGATGAGCTGCATGAGGTTGTCCATAGATCTAGATTTCTTTTTGTTTATAATTGCAACATCTGCTAGCTGTTGTCTTTATTCATATTACCAAATATGAGACATGAACCTATGTTCATGCTCCAGCCCATGGGAAAGTGAAAACAATGAAGGGTAAAAAGTCTCCTTGGAATGCTGTTTGTTTTCTGTTTCTATACTATTGACCAAAATGCAGTCACATGGCCACCTTTTCCTTTAAGGCAAGCTGGAAAATAGTGTCTAGAAAGATGATCACAGGACTGTCTAAAACTTATAGTTGTGTCAGTAAAATGGAGGGTGAATGGATATTGGAAGAAAATTAGAAGTCTCTGCTACATTAATGTTCCATATTTTCTTAGAATTAAATCATTTGAACTACTTTTGGCATCTTGTTTTTCTCTGTTCACTCACCAAATAAGACTTTGTTTTTTCTCTTGATTGTCATGACTTTCTCCCTGTGGTGTGCCCACTCTATGCTTTGTGGATAAAGTGCTAAGGATCAGATTTCCCAGTCTCCTTTCCTACTTGGTTTCTTTAATACTA
>CM052436.1:18827478-18863160 GCA_028533085.1 Varecia variegata
CATATTACGGGGGTACAAATGTTTAGGTTACATATATTGCCCTTGCCCCACCCAAGTCAGAGCTTCAAGCGTGTCCATCCCCCAGACAGTGTGCACCACACCCATTAGGTGTGTATATACCCAACTCCTCCTCCCTCTCCTATCTGCCTGACACCTGATGAATGTTATTACTATATATGCAATTACGTGTTAATCAGTTATTACCAATTTGATGGTGAGTACATGTGATGCTTGTTTTTCCATTCTTGGGATACTTCACTTAGTAGAATGAGTTCCAGCTTCTATCCAGGACAATACAAGAGGTGCCAGATCACCATTGTTTTTTTTTTGTGGCTGAGTAGAAGTCCATGGTATACATATACCACATTTTATTAATCCACTCATGTATTGATGGGCACTTGGGTTGTTTCCACATCTTTGCAATTGTGAATTGTGCTGCTATAAACATTCGAGTGCAGATGTCTTTTTTATAGAATGACTTTTGTTCTTTTGAGTAGATGCCAGTAATGGGATTGCTGGAACAAATGGTAGTTCTACTTGTATCTCTTTGAGATATCTCCATATTACTTTCCACAGAGGTTATACTAGTTTGCAGTCCCACCAGCAGTATATGAGTGTTTCTATCTCTCCGCATCCACACCAACATTTACTGTTTTGGGACTTTCTCATGAAGGCCATTCTCACTGGGGATAAGTGATATCTCATTGTGGTTTTGATTTGCATTTCCCTGATGATTAGAGATGTTGAGCATTTTTTCATATGTTTGTTAGCCATTAGTCTATCTTCTTTTGAAAAGTTTCTGTTGATGTCCTTTGCCCACTTTTTGATAGAGTTGTTTGATTTTATTTTCCTGATTTTCCTGAGTTCTATATAGATTCTAGTTATCAGCCCTTTATTGAATGTATAACCTGAGAATATTTTCTCCCATTCTGTAGTTTGTCTGTTTGCTCTCATGATAGTTTCCCTGGCTGTGCAGAAGCTTTTTAATTTGATCAAGTTCTACTTATATATTTTTATTGTTGCTGTGATTGCCTTTGGGATCTTCTTCATAAATTCTCTGCCTAGCCCAATGTCTATAAGAGTTTTTCTCACATTTTCTTCTAGAATTCTTATGGTTTCATGCCTTAAGTTTAAGTCTGTTATCCACCGTGAGTAGATTTTTGTGAGAGATGAGAAGTGTGGATCATATTTCAGTCTTTTACATGTGGCTATGAAATTTTCCCAGCACCATTTATTGAATAAGGATTCTTTTCCCCAGTGTATGTTTTTGTCTACTTTGTCAACAATTAGATGGCTATACGAGGATGGTTTTATATCTGGGTTCTCAGTTCTGTTCCATTGGTCTATGTCTGTGTTCTTGTGCAAGTACTATGCTGTTTTAGTTACCACAGCCTTGAGAAATTAAAAAAAAAAAAAAGAACATATATATGGTTCTTGATACTAATTAGAGTATTAATAAAAGTAGTATATATGAAGGTCAATTATTGAAAAAAAAAAAACCCTATTGATCAAATTAAATCTCACCTGAGAATTATTTTGTAAATGGTAATAAATGTCAAAAAAATGAATTAACAGTCTGCCAAATACAATGCACAGAATTTTAACAAATAAATATTTCTGAAATATAAGAAACATATCCATAAACCTTATTTATTAAAAGAAACCCAATTTTAAAATTGAAAAATAATCAATTGTGGATGACAAGGTATTTGAGTTACAGAGTTATTTAATAGGTTACTCAGGTCTGAATTATGGGTTACTGCATCTTACTTCTTAAAAGAGTAAATGCTTGATGATTCAATCCTGATGTGAAATTTTTTATTAGATAGACATGTTTTTGGATTCATTTTCACTAACTTCTACTATTTTTAGCCTTGGCTGGTAAGTAACACATTGAACACGTACTTGGAAATGTTGTCAGAAAACTGATTTTATCACATCTACAAAGTAGTTTTCATGTTACTTTCCATGTTGAAACTGAGGAATTAATTTATTTGATATGTTTTGATTACTTTTTGACAACTGAAAATTTTTTTAAATTTATTTTGGGATATTCAGCTGGATGTTTGGTTATATAGCAAAATAATTAAAACTTTTTTTTTCCTATTTGACTGTCAACCAGCATTCACTTTTAAATATTAATTTAATGTTGACAGTTTCAGAATAAAACAGTAAAATTTATTCTTATTTTGCCTTATGCATAAAATGGTACCCTTCAATTTCCTCTATCAACCCTACCAAATTTTTACAATCTAAATCCATTTTTATTACATTCCCCAGACCTTGTTTATACATTCATAGATATACATTTAATTACCAATATGTTTCTGGATATGTGTTCATGGATAAACAGAAATTAAATATAAATATTGATAATGCTATATATTCCAGAAATGGGTGATATTTTCATAAATATTTGAACATAAGGTTTAATATTAATAAACTAAATATATATCTTTAACATTAGAACACTGAAATATGCAGAAGGAAAATAGAAGGAGTCAAATAGTAAAGCTAATACAAGAAATAATTGAAATAGAAAGTGGAGATTTAAACAGGATACAAATCAAATGCCGGTTAGTCTACTACTCTTCTTTACACAAACAAAACAAAACAAAAACAACAAAAATACCTGAAAAAATAACATTGCAAGACAAATGAAGAAAAAAGAAAGTCAGCAACAATATTAGAAATGAAAATTACAGGAAAGCATAATTTATAATGTAAGAAAATATTATGTTCAAATATATGACACCAAAAACTGTGAAACTGATTATTTCTTAGAAAAATGTAATTTAAACTGATTCAAAATTGTAAAGGATATTATAAGATACTTTAAGAAACAAAAACTAAGCCGGGCCTGGTGGAGCATGCCTGTAATCCCAGCATTCTGGGAGGCTGAGGCGGGAGGATCGCTCGAGGTCAGGAGTTCGAGACCAGCCTGAGCAAGAGCAAGACCCCATCTCTACTAAAAATGGAAAGAAATTATATGGACAACTAAAAATATATACAAAAAAAATTAGCCAGGCATGGTGGTGCATGCCTATAGTCCTAGCTACTCGGGAGGCTGAGGCAGGAGGATTGCTTGAGCCCAGGAGTCTGAGGTTACTGTGAGCGAGGCTGATGCCATGGCACTCTAGCCCAGGTGACAGAGCCAGACTCTGTCTCAAAAAAAAAAAAAAAAAAGAAACAAAAACTACAGACGGATCTCACTCATAGACAGAGATGCAAAAACCAAATAAAATAGCCTTGATTTGACTATTACACATCGTATGCCTGTATCAAAATATCACATACACCCGGTAAATACATACAACTATTCTTGTACCCATAATAATAAAAAAGTAAAATTTTTAGAAATAGCAAACAGTATTTGCTTTTTCAAATAAAATTAAAATCAAATGTATTCAATTTCACAAAGAACCACGTTTTTTTTTTTTATCATTTCAGATTATTATGGGGGTACAAATGCTTTGGTTACATAAATTGCCTTTACACCACCCTAGTCGGAGCTACAAGCATGCTCATCCCCCAGACAGTGCGAGCCGCTTCAGTTAGGTGTGAATTTACCCATCTCCTTCTCCCCCCTCACCTGACTGACACCCTATGAATGTTATTTCCCATATGTGCACATTAATGTTGATCGAGTAGTACCAATTTAATGGTAAGCACATGTGGTGTTTGTTTTTCTGTTCTTGTGATACTTCACTTAGAAGAATGGGCTCCAGCTCCATCCAGGCTAATACAAGAGGTATTAATTCACCATCGTTTTTTATGGCTGAGTAATACTCCATTATACACATATGCCACATTTTATTAATCCACTCATGTATTGATGGTCACTTGGGTTGTTTCTACATGTTTGCAATTGTGAATTGTGCTGCTATAAAACATTTCAGTGCAGATGTCTTTTTTGTAATATATCTTCTTTTTCTTTGGATTGATATCCAGTAGTGGGATTGCTGGATCAAATGGTAGTTCTATTTTTAGTTCTTTGAGGTATCTCCATATTACTTTCCATAGAGGTTGCACTAGTTTTCAGTCCCACCAGCAGTGTATGAGTATTCCCATCTCTCCGCATCCATACCAATATTTGTTATTTTGGGACTCTTTGATAAAAGCTGTTCTCCATTTAAGTATTTTAAGTTCATGATTAGGATTCTCCATTTATTCATTTATTTTTTCTCTCAATAATATTTTATGGTTCTCTTCATGAAAAAATGTGATTTTTAAATTAAATTTATTCTTATAAATTGCAGATTTTCCCTTTTTATTGCCAAGCAATTGTTTTTACATCTTAAAAGTATCACCAATGATAAATACAGCAAAGCTATAGATCTTTGCATATTTTGATTATAATAATTATAAAGTAGCTGTATTATACTGCTTTTTATTATCACATTCATATTGTTATCTCTATAATTTTGTAGTTTCTTAGATTTTCTAGACACACAGTTGTACCATCGCAAATAAACAGTGGTTTATGTTTTCGTCTTTTGATGCTAATTATACTCATTATTCTATTTTTATTTTTTTTATTTACCAGAAATTCATGCCAATATTGCATAACAATGCTGACCATCTATCTCTCATTCTTTAAACATTTTTGTAATTTAAGACAATATTTGCTACAGATTTGAAAAATTATGTTCCTTATATTTAAGTAGATTTCACTTATTTCTATTTTACTTAGTGTTCTTGTGGGAATGGATGCTATATTGTATAAACTGACTCCCTCTGTTGGAAATACCATAAAATTTTTTCCTGTTATTTGATAATGTTACCAATTATACTAAAATATTTTCTCTTTTTGAGTCATATTTACACAAAATTTTCTTGGTACTTGCATATTACCCATTTGAAAGACTATTGGGTTCTATTTTTTAATAATTTATTTATCATTTGTCATCTGTGTTCATGAGTGAGATTATTTCACAGTATTAAAAATGTATTTTCATGTTATATTGTTAAATGTACAAGATGAATTGAGAAGATATCCTTATTTTTTTTAAATGTCGATATATAGAGACTTAATGGGAACCTGTGGCATTCTGATTTCAAGATTATTCTTTTTAAGATTATTCTTTTTTAAGCACCAAAGAAGGCAAGAAAAGCTTCACCTTTCTCTACTGCACCTCTTTTAATAAAATGATTTGTTATGTAAAATTTGGATTCAGTCAAAAGGCCACGTTTCCCTAAGGCCACAGGTTCCCCACCCCAACAGATAATAAAGTTGTATTGTGAATCCATCTATTCCAAGCACCCTTTTTAAAGCAGGTTTTTATTTGTAAGTAGAGACTATGCTGGAATTCTCAAAGTTATTTTTAGAAAATGAGGGAGAAAATGGCATTAAGTATCTCTTTGGAATCCTCATATTCTTGCTATTTTGCCTCTGTTTCCAGGTCTCCTCTCCATTGCTGCAGCCATTGTCGCCATCTCCCACTGACATTCTCTGAAGTCATGTGGTAGCAATGGGGCTGCCATAATGCTCCTATGCTATAACATCCAGTTATCTCATGTTCTAGTGTCTTTGCCATATTCTGTATTGATATAAAGGGGCATGTCCTTCCTCCACACTGTGTGACACAACATTCCCCCACCTGTCCCCATATGAGACACCTTGTACTGGCAATGTCTTAAGTCAGTTTTACTCAAAGGACACCTTAAGAGTAGCTATCAGGCAAAATCCCCAGATGCTTGATTTCTGATAGTCAAGCATTATTATTGCACCAAGAGAAACTTGGCTAACTCTTTATTCATGACATAGTCAGAAGACTTCTCCACTGATGTATGTAAGAAACTCTAACATTTCCCCACTCATACAAAATTCCTAGGATGATAATTCAGTTTCAAGGTAGGTTTTTTTTTTTTTTTTCTACAAATGTATCTAGAAAGGTTGAGAATGTTGAAAGAAAATAAAAGACCTTTAAGGTGGAAATATAAGTGAAAATTTAAGTGAGTGGTTTTAGCAATAGTGGCAAAATAAAATACACAAATATCCCTAATTCCACATGGAGAATATAGTCCATAATCAATTTCATTCTCCAAGTGCCTTTGGCTTGGTTGCTCTGGTCTCCTAATGAAGAAATGCAATAACTCCTTCATTCCACCAAGGGGGCATTTATTCCTTTACTGCATCTGTCCTATAACCCTGAATGACCCCCTCCTGATTAGAAGTGGCTCTGTAAACAGATAATTCCTTTCAAGGGAGAAACTTGGGTACTTGATATAAATTGCCAATTATTTCTTTCATTTCAGAATTGTGAGTGAGATCGCTAAGTTTACAACATTTCCAGTGATGTTTTTTAAAGGCTAACTTTCAGCAATTACTTGAGTTATCTCGGTGTGCATAAACTCTTACAATTTGGTAGTTCTGGGCAGTTTTCTTACCCATGTCCAATTATGAAAATATAAAACATGGTCTATTATTTTATGAGGTATAAACATAATATTCCACTAAAGTTTAAAGCAAAATGTACCTTATTGCACAGTGAAAATGTTCCCATTGTTTATCACATGGGATTTTGCAGAAGGAAAGAAGGTAGAGGAGTTATGAAGGAGAAATCATAATTAAATATAGAAATAATAGCTTTACTAAAAAAATCAGACCAGTAAAGAGATAGGCAATATTATATTTCATATATGGGTGCGAATAATTAATAGATAATAGTCAATAAATATTCAATATTTCTTCAAAAAGCATAAAATATAAGACTGGGACAAGTTGTCTTGCAGCTGTAAACTCAGTAACCTTTGAAATATGCCTTAATTATTTTATCCTAATTTTTCCAACTTTGTTGAGGTACAACTGACAAAATTTGTTTATATTTTATATACATATATGTTATATAATGTGTTTAGATACACTTATATATTTTTAAATGATACCACAATCAGGCTAATTAACATATTCATCAGCTCTCATAATTACCATTTCTTTTGATGATGAGACCATTTAAGATCTACTTTCTTAGCAATTTTCAAGTATACAATACAGTATTATTAACTATTGTCAAACTTAAGTACATGCATATGCAGAATTAGAATACTAACACTGAATTCCCAAGGTTCTCATGAGTATTTCATAAAATACTGTGTTTGAAAAATTTAATATAATAACTATAAGGGAATGCTAAAATCTGTGAGCCTCCTTTGCTAACATTTTGGTGTCCCTAAGAATTAATGCTCTTTATAGATTAACATTTGCTCAATATTTATTTAGAGGGTAGGGTGAAGGCTGTATAAAAGGAGAAGAAAACAAGATCACTGATCACTGATAGCATAATTTAACTTTCACACTTATCAAGAGCTCATAAAATTATTTTATTAATATCTATCTATATACTATAAACTTTTTGAAAAAGGTCCTGAGAAAATAGTTTTCTCCAACAAGTTAGAATTTCTCAGATATTTTAGCATACAGTGAAATTTCAGAAACATAGATTTTTTTCCCTATGAAAATGCCCAGCTTACCCATTCCTTGAACCGTCTCTGTGTGCTTGATAAATACAAAGTGCTCTTTGATATCCACAAACTTTTTCCCCTTCCTCACTTCCTTCCTTCTCATTTCCTTCCCCTTTACTTCCTCTTCACTTTCTCCTCCTTCCAGAGGAAAACATGTCAGCAAGCAATTGAAGTGAAGGCGCACCAGTCATATTAAAAGAATCATGAATTGAAACAGTTTAGCAGAAGTGAATATCTTTAGGAAAGTTATAATGAGTAATAACTAAAATGATAAATATGTAGACAAGGACAGTTAGTGGAAAAATTTCAAAGGCCAAGTTTATGAGATAAAATTTTATCCTCCAAGAAACAGCAGATAATCGAAAGTATCTGCAGTTGAATGCTGGAGGGAAGTTGGAGTGAAATCATAGTATTCCAGAAAGATTACTTCAAAAAGAAGAGTGATAGTTGACAACCAGAGTAAACAAATAGGAGACAACCATGGGATTAAATTCTTATTATTATCATTTAAAAATACCATCCCAAGATATCAGTACAGTGTAAAGTTACAACTTCATAAATAGTTACAAACTATTTATGAAGTTGTAGAAACTTCATAATAGAGGAAAAGTGTAGGAAAAGTGTAGAAACTTCATAGTAGAGGAAAAGTGAGGTGTTAGGAGTCCTGGATTATGGCAAAACAAAAGCAGAAGAGATGGGTGTGGGAGTCTTTATGAGGTAGTATACATTGTCTGCTTTTAGGAGAGAAGCGAAAAGAATCAAAGAAAAACTTTTAAAGAATTATAACAGTATTCTTGGTAAAAATCAATGTATAAAGAGAAATCTAAGCACAAGCTTGTTTAGGGCATAACATGATGAGTATAGTTTCCAATGTTAGAAAATTAAAGTCAAACATAAAAAGGCTTAAAATGCTATAATTGTTCTAAATAAGAATAGAACAAAATATTAAAATAAACAGCAGCTGAACAAAGACATGAAATAGACAAAGAGGAATGAATAATAGAGATTCACAACAAAAATTTGTGTAATCTGAAAGCAAAGTAGGATATTATCACTGGTATTAAAATAAGCAAATTTGAGGTATGAGGCATTAAAACCTCACACAATACAAGAAAGGAGAGAATAATCACTTCTATATAAACATTTATTTCAAAAACAGTAATAATACTTTTTCATATACTATGTGAATTGTTATTAGGTAGATGATGCATAACTAGAAGTTATAGGAACTATTTATACTGTTCATTACCTCATTGTGTAGAAGCAGCGAACTTTTATTTCCCTATTGGATATAAATGAAAAGATGCATCCATCCAAACATAGCAGAAGTAGAATGCAATATATCCCTGGTGAACCACGTTCTGTAATACATATTCAGCCTGAGAGCACACATACATTTTTTGTATGCTACACAAATGTGTGCACTTTTTTAGCTTACCAGACTTTTCCAAAACATAGCTATATAAAACAACTTAAAAGTTCTACTACAAAGAAATACTATTAAATATGGAGAATGTTTGGTCCCTAATAATTTATATCATGAAATTCATTTTCTTTAGGTAACTGTAACAGGACATTATGTATGAAAGTATATTTTGAAGACCATAGTCCAATGTATGTTTGTCAAAAAGGAAATTTCTATAAATAGTGCTATTTTAAAATGCAATTTATCTTTTATTTCTACCCTTCAAATTATGTCTGTTGAAATGAGTTGCATAGTGTTATTGGTTAATGACATTCTATTTATGCCATTATTGCATTGCATCATTAAACTATCCTCCTGATTTATTCACATCATTCTGATTAATACAATATACACAAAGCAGCCCTCTCCTCGGGTGGATGACCAAAATTGACTCAGTTCGTACTCATTCAGTAAATGACAAATAGGTTAGGTAAATATTTTGGGTAGTATAAGCAGAACAGACAGAATGTGTGTTTTTAAAGTGAAGGAAAGATATTGCAAAGGATTGGTTAAACCATAAAGAAAATGCTGAGATGACAAATAAAGAACGGTAATGCAACCCAGAAATTAGTGACTGTAGGAAGTCTCTACCTCCCTAGACAGCAAGGACATTCTGAGACCTGGAGCCCAGGATCCCCGGTGGAGGCTGGAGTCGGTAAGTTTGTCAGTTTCAGTAATGCCTCCTGGGAAAGAGCAAGAAGGGAAAAAAAATAACTAGCCTGGCTTCTCAGATTCTCCTGCTTGCCAATCCCCAGCCAGAGCTTGCCATAGCCAGAACCCAGAGAAAGGCAAGGTATTAATAACATGGGAGACTGGGAAAGGAAACCTCTAGCAGCAAGTGTCAGGCCGCTTAGACACCTAGAAGGGCAAAGAATGAATATGAGGGCGAACAGGCCCTCATGTCAAAGGCAATTACCGAGAAATCTACCCGATTGAATTCTGAGGAACATGAGAGGTACATTATTAAAAAAACATAAAAATAAAAATACTTGAAATTTTGACCAGCAATGCAAAGTCCTAACTTTAATTAGGGAGTAGGACTGCAGAAGAATGATGAAATAAATGCACATTTAATAATATGAAATGGATTTAATTCTTGGGATGCTACATATTCATTGAAGCATTTGCTTAATAGGACAAAATATGCTTCATTAAAAATAATAAAATATCACTTATCCTTCTTTTTATATAATACAGTACATTAATTTACTTTTTTTCATCCCATTTGAACTTGAAATTTTTAAGAAGAATCCTGAAATAAGGGAAAGAGTATTTGTCCTAAAACCTTCAAAGCAAGATTTAGTGGGTAGTTTTATCATTTGCTAGTTCTGTGACTTTTGGCAAATCAGTTACCTCTTTGAGTTTTATTTTCCCTGCAATAATAGTTATTGCTCTGTATATCTTCACAAAAGTGTTGAGAGCTTAAAAAAGAGATGGTATTCACTTTACAAACTGCAAAATCTGTTTGTATTATGAAACTAAATTTTTATTATTTTAATCTTCATCTAATTATGTGTATAAAATTTAGGCTTTAGACCTAAAAGGTCTTTATTACAATTTCAACACACAGATTCTTTCTGGTTGTTATTATGAGACATTTTGTTATAATGTGAAACTATTTATAAAAATTGGATTCAAGTTACAACGAGTAAAGCAAAAAAAAAAAAAATCCTTACGGAACTGGGGGTGTGAGTTTGTCTTTGAGGAAAAAAAACACGAGATTTAGGTTTGTGAGTAAATGGATGTGTATGCATGTGTGTGTGTGTGTGTGAGTGTGTATATGTGTGCACTTCTGTGTGAGAGAGAAATTTGGTTTAGCCTTGATCCAAGATATAGGACACTTTAAATTCATCCAGTGCTATTAAAGAAGTATACTTTAAATCAGTTTGATTTTATCAAGGCAATTTATTTTGCCCTCATACAAATGTAGGCATGATTTACAATGAGTGTCTTTATCTCATAAAATAGCTAAATGAGTTTTCTTCTTCAAAAGTACTTAAATCACACCCGTCCCTCCATTTATGCAACAATTTATGCTTTCAGCAATACAAGCACAAGAATAATATCAAAATATGTTGTTTTTGCTATCTTTTTTACATGCTCTTTGTTTATAACTCAGTTTAATCTAATTCCTCTTTGTGGTATTTTCTAAGCTCGGTTGTGTATTTGTCACCAAAGGTCTTTTCTATATTACCATTATCATTAATCACTTGTGAATTACTTGGCTTCTTATGCATTTTTATAGCCTCCATTACAGTTGCTGTCTGGCCTTTCCTCAGAAGTAGCTAAACCAAGGGATTTCCATTTAGTGTAGCTTTTCAACAAAAGATTTCAAAACTATATCAGTATTTTCTGTTGGAAAAAAGTATCACTTTGTATATTTTCACTGTTATAATCATAAACCGTTGTTGACTAAATAGTGAAAGATGAAATCCAACAGAAATCACAAAAAATTCTAAGGAAGTAGAAGAACTTGGAGGTGTTTTTGCAACATGTGGAAATATCCCTCTTGATCACAATTATTTGTGGCTCTTAGGCATGGTGGCTCCTGGGCTGTCACATTTTTCCTTTTATTTTTAGCTTCTGATGGTGATATGTCTTACAAAATGTGACTAGACCTCACGTGTCAGAATGCAAAGAAAAAACAGTACATCAGTGAGCTATGGGCAGTTGCTGACAGGTGTTAGGAAAAAACAGTGGCTATTCTCTTTAGTTTAAATAGAATTTTTTTGGAAAATTACACTGCAACAGTATCATGGGAATATTGAGGCAGTTTTTGTTAAGATTCTATTTCTGTAAGTTTAGATTGTTCATAGCAGTAAAGTTCAAAATTTTACAAAGTTATAAATTCTTAGGGTTATACAGCAGGTTTGTAGAGAAAAATTTATTAACATCACTTAATATGTGATAAAAATATAGAGACAATGGTTCTGAAGCTCATGAGCCATAAGATATGAAGTTGACATGTCCAAGCTCCGAGTAGGCATTTGCAGAGAGAGTCATGGGCATTTGCCAGCAAATTCTGCTTTTCCTTCTGAAAATTGTTCACTTTATAGGCAGCTAGCTGGTCATGATGAGTCATCAGAGCAGAGTTTTCTTCCAGCTTTCTTGAAAGCCAACAGATACTTCTTTAATCACTTCTTCTTCAGCCCCCCCATTGGTTGTATAAAAGTTCCTGTAATAAATTCATTCTCCTTGAAGTCACTAAGGCTGTTTCTGTTTTACTGAAAGAAATATAACATATAATGTCTTATCTCTATTTGAGTATGTCCCACAATTCACTAACAGAAGAGAATTAATTTATATGTATTGTATTTGTAATTAGAATATTATAAATGGAAAATATGTACTGAGGCAGTTTGGGACCAAAATGATGAATTTGCATTTATATATATGAAGTCTGAAAAGAAATATTTATACAACAAATAAAATACAAATATGACCATCCTATAATGTATGCTGATATTCTCTGGCTCAATTAAATGTTTATAATATACCATTGAACTTGTGGATGTATGTACACATTCTCTCTCACATAAACACACACACACACAAAGTTATATTAGTTAACATAAACCAGTTGCAGTTATAAATTCTTTTCACATATTAACTTCTTTGTTTAATTATGAAAACAGATTTTTTATATATTATTTATTCATTTTTCATCTAAAGAAACTGAGATATAGACAGATTCAATGACTTTTCTAAATTAATATAGCATTTAAAGGATCAGAGGCAGAAATTAAGCCTGCTCAATCTTCTAAAAATATATTCTTGCCCAACAAGTGCATGACCCCTCATAATCACTTTAATGGTGAAGAGTTTGTTCCCAAATCTAGGTATTTAGAAATAGAGTCTATGTCTGACATATTATATTATCACATTTTATACAAATCACTGTAAGAATAAATAATATATATGTGGCATTTACTGTATGATTGTTAAGACATACAATAGTGATGTTAAGCACTTTTTCACATACTTGCCCATTTGTATGTCTTCTTTTGAGAAATGTATATTCAGATCATTTGCCCACTTTTAATCAGTTTTCCTTTTTTTTCTTGCCATTGAGTTGAGTTCATTGTGTATTCTGGATATTAATCATTTGTTGGATGAATAGTTTGCAAATATTTTCTCCCATTACTCAGGTTGTCACTTCACTCTGTTGATTGTTTCCTTTGCTGTATAGGAACATATTAGTTTTATATAATCCCATATTTCTACTTTTGATTTTGTTGCCTATGCTTTTGAGGTCTTATCCATAAAATCTATGCTGAGAACAATGTCCAAAGCATTTCTCCTATTTATTCTTCTATTCTTCTAGTAGTTTCAAAATTTTGGATCTTACATTTAAGTCTTTCATCTATTTTCAGTTGATTTTTGTATATGGTGAGAGAAAAGGGTCTAGTTTCATTCTTCTGCACATGAATATCCAGTTTTCCCAACACCATTTATTAAAGAGGGTGTCCTTTTTCCAATGTATATTCTTAGGCCCTTTGTTGAAAATAAGTTGGCTGTAAATATGTGGAATTATTTCTGGGTTGCCTATTCTGTTCCGCTGTTTTATGTGTCTCTTTTTGTGACAGTATCATGCTATCTTGGATATCAGAGCTTTATAGTATATATATTTTTTCACATAATACATATACTTTATTTTTTTTAATTTTTAATTTTTTTATTTCAGCATATTATGGGGGTATAAATGTTTAAGTTACATGTATTGCCTTTGCCCAACCCAAGTCAGAGCTTCAAGGTGTCCATACCCCCGACGGTGCACATTGTACCCATTAGCTCTGAATACATCCATCCCTTTCTCCCTCCTCCCACCTGCCAGACACCCAATGAATGTTATTACTATATGTGCACTTAAGTGTTGCTAAGTCAGTTAATACCAATTTGATGATGAGTACACATGGTGCTTGTTTTTTTATTCTTCTGATACTTCACTTAGTAGAATAGGCTCCAGCTCTATCCAGGATAATATAAGAGGTGCTATGTCTCCATTGTTTTTGTGGCTGACTAGAACTCCAGAGTATACACATACCACATTTTATTAATCCACTCATGTATTGATGGGTACTTGGGTTGTTTCCACATTTTTGCAATTCTGAATTGTGCTGCTATAAACATATGAGTGCAGATGTTTTTTTTATATAATGTCTTTTGTTCCTTTGGGTAGATGTCCAGTAATGGGATTGCTGGGTCAAATGGTAGTTGTACTTGTAGCTTTTTGCGGTATCTTCATATTACTTTCCACAGAAGTTGTATTAGTTTGCAGTCCCTCCAGCAATATTGTGAGTGTTCCTATCTCTTCACATTCATGCCAATATTTATTGTTTTGGACTTTTTAATAAAGGCCATTCTCACTTGAGATAAGTGATATCTTATTGTGGTTTTGATTTGCATTCCCCTGATGATTAGAAATGTTGAGCATTTTTTCACATGTTTGTTAGCCATTAGTCTATCATCTTTTGAAAAGTTTCTGTTCATGTCCTTTGTCCACTTTTTGATGGGGTTGTTTGATTTTTTTCTTGCTGATTTTCCTGAGTTCTATATAGATTCTAGTTATCAGTTCTTTATTGAATGTGTAGCATGTGAGCAATTTCTTACATTCTGTAGGTTGCCTATTTGTTCAATGATAGTTTCCTTGTCTGTGCAGAAGCTTTTCAATTTGATCAGGTCCCATTTATTTATTTATTTTTCTGTTGCTGTGATTGCCTTTGGGGCCTTCTTCATAAATTCTTTCCCTAAGCCAATGTCTATAAGAGTTTTTCTAACTATTTCTTCTGGAATTATTATAGTTTCATGCCTTAGGTTTAAGCCTGCTATCCCCTGTGAGTTGATTTTTGTGAAAGGTGAAAGGTGTGGATCCTGTTTCAGTCTTCTACATGTGGCTATGCAATTTTCTCAGCACCATTTATTGAATAAGGATTCTTTTCCCCAGTATATGTTTTGTCTGCTTTGTCAAAGAATAGATGGCTATATGAGGATGGTTTTATATCTGGGTTCTCAGTCTGTTCCATTGGTCTATGTCTCTGTTCTTGTGCCAGTATCATGCTGTTTTAGTTACAATAGCCTTGTGGTATAGCTTGAAGTCTGGTAAATTGATGCCTCCAAACTTGTTCTTTTTGCTTAAGATTGCTTTTGCTATATAGGGTCTTCTCTAGTTCCACATGAAGTGTAGAATTATTTTTTCTAGATCTGCAAAAAATGATGTTGGTATTTTAACAGGGATTGCATTGAATCTGTAGATCACTTTGGGTAGAATAGACATCGTAACAATGTTGATTTTGCCAACCCATGAGCATGGTATGGTTTTCCACCTGTTTACCTCCTCTGCTATTTCCTTCCCAGTGTTTCATAGTTCTCCCTGTAGAAGTCTTTTACCTCCTTAATTAAATATAGTCCTAGGTATTTTATTTTCTTTTTTGCTATTGTGAAGGGTATTGAGTGTTTGAGTTGATTCTCAGTTTGACAAAAAGTCCCAGGCCAGACGGTTTCACACCTGAATGTTACCAGACATACAAAGAAGAACCGGTGTCTATCCTGCAGAAATTATTCCACAACATTGAGAAGGATGGAATGCTCCCCAACACATTTAATGAAGCCAACATAAGCCTGATACGAAAACCAAGAAAGGACACAACAAAAAAATAAAGCTACAGACCAATATCTCTTATGAATATAGATGCAAAAATTCTCGACAAAATCCTAGCAAACTGAATTCAGGTGCTTATCAAAAATATAATCCATCACAATCAAGTGGGCTTCATCCCAGAGGTGCTGGGATGGTTCAACATATGCAAATCTATAAATGTAATTCATTACATAAATAGAAGTAAAAACAAAGACCATCTGATCCTCTCAATAGCCACGGAAAAAAACATTAGACAAAATTCAGCACCCTTTTATAATAAGAATGCTTAAAAAACAGGCATAGATGGGACTTACCTCAAAATGACAAAAGCTATATATGACAGACCCACAGCCAACATCATACTGAACAGGGAAAAATTAAAAGCTTTCCCTTTTAGAACTGGAACCACTTCTATTCAACATAATGCTGGAAGTCCTAGCCAGAGCAATCAGACAAGAGAAGGCAATCAAGTGCATCCAAATGAGACAGAAGAGGTCAAACTATCTCTCTTTGCTGACAAGAGATGTATGATCTTATACCTAGAAAACCCCAAATATTCTGCCATGAGACTAGTGGGATTGTTAAACAAATTCAGCAAAGTCTCAGGTTACAATCAATGTATAGAAATCAGTAGCATTCCTGATGCTCATTTAATTCATGTTTTACCCATCTTTCCAGCTTCTTTACCTTGCCAATTTGTTTCAAATGGTCCAATATTGTTAGAATAGTAACATCAAACCTTGCTGCTAATTCACACATAGGTTGAGATAGATTCACTTCCACTATAGCTTTCAGCTTATCATTATCCCCCACAGTCTCATGTTGCCCATGTGGCTCATTTCCAAGATTAAAGTCACTAGAACGGAACTTCTCAAACCATTGAGGTACTGTGTATTCATTAGCCACATCCTTCCCAAACACTCCATTGACATTTTGAGCTGTCTGTGCAGCATTGGTTCCACAACAGAACTCATGCTCGAAAATAACATGAATTTTTGAATTTCATGTACTGAGTACTTAAGGAAATTGGACATTTCATAGTTAATAACCTAAATACCAGACTGCTCTAATCATAGTGGAAACTGGGAGGAAGGAAGGGGTCACAAGCATCATCTGTGGGCTGCTTATAAAATTTCTTTTCTATACATATCACCTAGTACTCTTGCCTTAACCTTCCTTTGATACTTTGAATAATATGATAATTCTAGACACCTGCTCCTTGCAACAGTAAATCCACATTCCAAAATATATGTGGGCAATATATGTGGAGATATTTGCAGACAAATTCAACTGCTGTCATTTTTCATTGTGAATAGTGTCATGATGCATTCATTATTCAGTGCTATATTTTCATAAGACTTCAATTCACATAACAGATACAACATAAAAGTTTTTCTCTATTTTTTGTCATCATCTGAAAATTCAAGATGAGTGACATTCTCATGTACAGCACTCCCATAGGCTTCTCTTGTGATCAAGTGCTACCTCTCTCTAGTCTATTCCAAAAAATATAGCTGACAACACATAAGTGAACATGACATTATTATTTGGCTAATATTGGCTTTGCTCTCTCTATATAGAAGCCAATCACAAATATCAGTAAAAATTATATACTACATAATTCACAAAAATGGAAATGAAAATGGCACCACACTTTTTTCCCAATTGTATGGTTGGCTTAAATCTCTGAATTAAAGTATTAACAATTAATTAATCCAATGACATAAGAGCTGAAATTCAGTAGATGCATGAAAATGCTGCTGATTGTAACCATAAAGCACAAAAATTATTTTAAACAACTGAACATGTATATTTTCCTGGCCTAAGGAATGCTGTGCCAGAAATAAATTCTAAAGAGATCTAGACATTTTTTTCTAGAAAAAAATAAAATAAGCCAGGGATAATGTTTTATAATATTTGGAAGATTTGGTTGTCTACGCTGTTACTTTTTTGTAATCAACTTAAACTTTTATAATTATTTTTAAGACAATTCAAAAACACATTAACATTCAATTATTTTGCTCCACAAATATATATATATATCATAAATGCATATTATATTTACATATCACTATATACTACTTATATATGTATTTATAAATATATCTTCAACAGACACACACACATATACATGCACAAATATATATACACATCTATCTCTCTGTTATTTAGTACAAATAATCTGAGTAGAAAAATCTGAAAGAGAAAATTAGCTTGTGATCATATCTTATTTCAATTTTATTACCATTTGAGTTAAATTATATCAATCAATCTCAAAGAAAAAATGTGACTCAATAGAAAGAGATTTTAAAAAATAGGAAAAAACAAAGAAACTTATCCAATATGCAGCTTGTACTATTTTGAAGTTCAATTTGTCAATTTTCAAGGACCTAATTTCAGAATAGTAGAGAAAATGACAACAACAGCTGCATAGAGAAACTCACCTTTACAGGAATGAATTAAGTTTTAAAATATCACTTAGAACAACAAAATTAGGATGTGGTTCTTTCTATTTATACAATATGGAAAGAACTCAATTGCTATATAATCAAATGAAATATTAACAAATCAGGAGAGTGGTAAATTGCAGACATAGCCACAGAGTTTCCTCCCTGCTCATTTTCCTTGTATTGTGATTTCCAGCTTCTATCATCAAAGGTGAAGTCTGTTTTCCCACTGACTTTCAGCATGGCCACATGACTTAACTTGAACAATTGAGAAGCAGCAGGTGAGCACAAGTAGAGACTTGGGAAGCACTTGCAGCTTACTGCTTGCTCCCTTAGTGCATTTATAGCCCTGCAATCATGTGAATAGATGCATTCTAGCTTGCTAGATGAGAAGCAATTACATGGAGAGGAGACGAGTCAGCGACACGCCCAGGTAAGGCCTTCACAAAACAACTATCTCCAGCCAGCAATCATACAGCTCAACAGAAACACAGGAGCCAAAAGAACCATCAGGTGAGTCCAACTCAAACTGCCAGTCTGCAGAATCAGGGGCTGAATGAATCCTTGCTGCTAAAAGCCACAAAATTTGGGGGGTTTTATTTAGCAAATTTAAATGACAGTAAGACTAAAGATAGATCATAGTTCAAGGTAAATCACATTCAAGCTACCAGGATAATACATTATAGTGGGTTCTCATAAGACGTTTTGTACAGACTGAAGCCACTATAGGGACATATACAGGCAAATTTTGCAGATAAAGATACACATGCACAGACATACACACACACGCACATATGCATACACACTCCCCCCACACCAAAGCTACTATGAAATACCTTGTAGTGGGCCCTCACAAGGACTTTCACAGAATCTGGAATCACTGTGCGAACATATATTGGCAAAATGGGCAGTTACAGATTTGGATATAGGCACACACATGTGCATGTGAGTGCATGCATGTACACACAAAGATATAAGACACTGAAAGTTAGCAGAATCATACCATATATTGAGTCCTCACAAGAACTTCTACACAAGCTAAAGTCACTAC
Organism: Varecia variegata; assembly: GCA_028533085.1. Taxonomy (NCBI): domain Eukaryota; kingdom Metazoa; phylum Chordata; class Mammalia; order Primates; family Lemuridae; genus Varecia; species Varecia variegata. Next base: position 18,846,543 of record CM052436.1, read on the forward strand.
AATAGCATTTATAGACAAATTTATGCTTCCTTGTTCTAAATTTCTAAACTTATATTTAGATTTGCCTTTACAACAGTCTATTTTCTAGGTGAAAGTGAAGGAAAAATGTATGAAAAATGTGAAAAATAAGTGTGACCCAATGAATTTCAATAAAGTTAACTATTAATTATGTATCAATTTACATTACCCAGGGAAACCCTTTCAGTATATAGTTTACATACACATATATGTATATATGTGTGTATGTATTTATGTCTCTATCTTCAAAATTTTATGTAATAACAAACTCATAAGTATCTATGCTTCTAATATGAAGATAAAGGTCAAAAGCTCCTATTAAAAATTTAAGAAATGTGTTCTCAAGCTTTTTCAATAACTCCTCTTTTTCATATCTCCTTCTAGTTTTCCTACATTCATCTTACATTTATCTCACCTAATCTTCACAGATGATGATTTTATTCCAGAGAGAGATTGAAGTCCATTCTCTACAAATTTTGAAACAAAATTAAAATTCTTAGGCTTAAGAAATATAATACATAATAAAGAGGAAGATAATAGTAGCTTAGGCTACTCTACTATTAATAAAACTTATATAAACAACAGTAATATTCATCAAATAAATTTTTCTAAGTGTAAGAAATGTACAAAAATTTTAAGAAAGAGTATTCTGTAGAAGATAATATATTTAAAAAGGAAACAGTGGGAGGAGATAAATATTGCTATGTAAGTACTATTATTGAATAATTTATGTGACATTCCTCTTAAATTAACATTGGCAATCTATCAATTATAAAGAAAATTCTTAACTTCAGATCAAACTGTCATCCTATATACACACAGAAATTTGTTTCTGGAGTTCTAGGCAATTGCCACTAATTAAGTGTGTTAATGAATAAAACTAGGCTGTGTAAATGAACTACTTAACATTTAATTATAACCTAATGCAGCTCATACTTATTTAAGAAGATACAAGATTCTTTAATATTAAGATTTATTGTTTTATTACTATTTGTAGGCTTATATTTCATAAATTGATCTCTAAGAGTGCAGAAATTCAATATGCAGAGCACAAAAGATAAAATTTTATTATAATTTGTAATAATCAAAAGTTTTAAAAATACTAAAACAGTCATATAGTTAGAACTTACAGGACAGTGGAGTAAGGAACACAGTGGCCCCTCTTTCTAGCCATTTAACTGGTGAAAATTATAAAAACAGAATCATTTAAAGTCTGGATATTATCCAAAGGGCATATAGAAAATGGTAAAACATTTAATCAAGAAAATGTACTAAATCTGAGTAAGAGCGACAGCCAGCCTGGGGCACCTGAGTCATAACCCGCTGAGTTACTGCACTTCCCCTCTGCTCAGCTGCATGGTTCACCCCTGCAGGGGCAGGTTGCCCACTTTTATCATCCTCTACTACCAACCACACATTTCAGAAGTGCTATTTCAGGCAGGTGTGGACCTGATAGAGAGGACCAGCTATCCCTTTTCCCATCCAGCCCTGACTCTTAGAGCCAAAAGTGACCCAGGTGTGCAGGCTGAGAATACTGGGGCCCTGAATACCTCACACCATTTTTTTTTCCCAGAGGACACAGATTTCATGTCATTTAATGGCAGGCCGAGAAGATCAGGGGCTGCTACATCCCACAAACACACACACACACACACACACACACACACACACACGATTTCTGTCTAGTCTGCTTGTGCTGCTATAACATAACACCTGAGACTGGGTAATTTATAAACAGCACGAATTTATTTCTCACAGATCTGAAGGCTGGGAAGTCCAAGATCAAGGCACTGGCAGGTTCAGTGTCTGGAGAGGGCTGCTCTCTGCTTCCAGATAGTCCCTTGAGCACTGAGTCCTCTGGAGGGGACAAACACTGTGTCCTCAGGTGGCAAAAGGAATGGAAGAGACAAACTCACCTCTCAAGCCCTTTTATAAGGCAGTATCCATTCATGAGAGCAGAGCCCTGCTAGCCTAATCTCCTCCTACAGGCCCTGCCTCTTAATATGGTTGCGCTGGGGATTAAGTTTCAACATGAATTCAGAGGGGACACAAACATTCAAACAATAACACAAATACCACTCACTAACGGAGCAGGAATGTAACTCTGGGCAAAGCAGGTTCCCACTCCCAGCTCGTGTACAGTGGCACGCAAGTTCCGTCCGGGGGGAGAGCCAAGACTTAAAGATAATGAGCTCCTCAGCTCTGTTTGAGGGGACTGACTTTATTTGGAACAGAGAATGGAGAACTTCATACCTAAGGGCATTGTCAAAAATAATGAAGATCTTGGTGGAAAGCAATTAAGAGAAAGCTGATACTTCAGTAATACTAGTAAAATAGTAGAGCAGCCAAAAGTTTAATAGAGAAAGTGCAGCTAAGAAGAGCTGTCCTGGGATCAGAGTCAATTCTGGGGATTGGGAAGGCTGTGCACATGTGCTGAGTTGCGTCCACTCAGGAGCGATCAGAGCAGGATACGGGAAGAATTTAAAACATTCCTCAGGTTGAACACTGATCCATCAACACAGGGCAGAATGCTCACAGGCACAAGGGGCTTAAACATGAATTCTGACCAAACACTGGCTGAACAATAAGCTATTTAGAACCAGAGGTGACTCCAAAGGATTAAAAATAAAACCACCTACATCCTCAGCAGACTGTAAAGCTGTGTGCCTGCCCCAGGCTGCATCGTTTTAGGGGCAATTAGGGGACTTCCAAGCTACTAGTCCTTGGCTGAGTAGGACAAAAATGTAAATTTCCTAAATAATGATAGCAGCATCCAAGCCACATTATATCCAACAATAAAGGATTCAAATCTAACTAGCCAAAGGGAATATAAATATGCTGACACAGAAGCAAACCCTGGGTAGCCAGGCTAAATATAAAAACAAGCAAAAATTAACTCAAAATTAATCATAGACTTAATATAAGAACTAAAATTGTAAAACTTTTAGAATAAAATATAGGAAGTTTCTTAGCTAAAACTTCCAAGAAAGTGACCAAAAAAAGCAGACATCGGACTAGGTAAAGAATTTATGATGAAGGCCCCCAAAGCAATCACAGCAGCAACAAAAATAAACAAATGGGACCTGATCAAATTAAAAAGCTTCTGCACAGCCAAGGAAAACTATCATTAGAGCCAATAGACAACCTACAGAATGGGAGAAAATATTTGCTTTCTACACATCTGATAAAGGGCTGATAACAAGAATCTATACAGAACTTAAGAAAATCAACAAGAAAAAAATCAAACAATCCTATCAATAAATGGGCAAAGGATATGAACAGAAACTTTTCAAAAGAAAATGGACTAATGGCCTGCAAACATATAAAAAAGTGCTCAACATCTCTAATCATTAGAGAAATGCAAATCAAAACTACGATCACCTAACTCCAGTGAGAATGGCCTTTATCAAAAAGTCCCAAAATAACAAATGCTGGCGTGGATGTGGAGAGATTGGAACACTTTTATACTGCTGGTGGGACTGCAAATTAGTTAGTACAACCCCTGTGGAAAGTAATTTGGAGATACCTCAAAGAGCTAAAAATAAAAATACCATTTGATCCAGTAATCCCACTGCTAGGCATCTATACAAAGCAAAAAAAGACATTCTATAATAAAGACATCTGCACTCAAATGTTTATAGCAGCACAACTCAGAATTGCAAAGATGTGGAAACAACCCAAATGCTCGTCAACACGAGTGGATTAATAAAATGTGGTATATGTATAGCATGGAATACTGCTCAACTACAAAAAACATTGGTGCTCTAGCACCTCTTATATTATCCTGGATAAAGATTGAGCCCATCCTTTGAAGTGAAGTATCACAAGAATGGAAAAACATGCACCACATGTACTCACCATCAAACTGTTACTAATTCATCAACACTAAGGTGATCACATGGTAGTAATACTCACTGGGTGCCGGTCAGGTGGGAGGTAGAGGGGGTAGGGTGGGTAAACCCCACAGCTAATGGAGATGGAGTGCACTGTATGGGGGAAGGACATGCTTGTAGCCCTGGCTTGAGCGAGGCAAACACATTGCATGTAACCAAAATGTTTGTACCCCCATAATATCCTGAATTACATAAAAAAAAAGTAGATCAATGGGGCATTAGAATGTAAAACTACTGTGCTGAAAAGAAAACCATCAAGGAAGTGAAAAATCAACCTCCAGAATAGAAAGGAATATTTACAAGCCATATGTCAGACAAGGGACTTGTATTCATAATTATATATGCCTCTTAACAACTCAATAATATAAAGATTTAAAAAAACTCAATTAAATAAAATGACCAAAGGATTTCAACAGACATTTATCCAAAGAAGGTATACAAATTGCCAATAAGCACATGAAAAGAATCTTAAAATCATTATCATTAAAGAGATGCAAGTCAAAACCACAATGAGATACTACTTCAAAACCAGTAGGATGGCTATAGTAAAAAGACAGAAAATAAGTGTTATTGAGGTTGTGGAGAAATTGGAACTTTCACACATTGCTAATAGGAATGTAAAATAGTGCCACAACTTTGGAAAACCATTTGTCAATTTTAATTCTATTCATACATGGAAGGGAAATGATAACACCCCACAAAAACTTGTACATGAATATTCACAGTAGCATTATTTATCATAACTAAAAAGTAGAAATGACCCACGTTTCCATCAACTGAAGAATGAAAAATTATTATGTGTTATATCCATACAATGGGATATTATTCCACAACAAAAAATATTGAAGTTTGACACATACCACAACATGGAAGAACCTTGAAAACAATATGGGAAGTGAGAGAAGCCATTCATAAAAGATGACATATTGTTTGCTTCTATTTATATGAGATGTCTAAGTAGGTAATTCTATGAAGAAAGAAAGTAGATTATTGTTAATGAGTGTGGGGTTTCTTTTGGAGGGAGGAAAATATCCTTAAAATTAGATTAAAATAGTGGTTGTACAACTTTGTGAATATACTAACAAAAATTGAATTGTAAACTTTAAGTGTGTCGATTGTATGGTATTTGAATTATATCTCAATAAAGCCATTACTAAAAATCTCTAGTGTAGTTATCATTATTAATATTTTCATAAGGGAAGTTAAAGCTGCTCTAAATATTTTAAGTAAGACATAATGTATGTTGTTTTTCCATTTTGGTAAACTAAATTTCTTCCATCAAGACAATTTCCAACAGAAAATATGCTTCATCTAGCAGCTCTCAAATTAATGGTGATGCAGAAATAAATGAAAACAAGGTACAAAAATAAACAAACAAAAAATCAGACTGAGAAACACATTGCTGCCAAAAACTCCAAGGAAAAGTTCATTTTTCTTAAGGCACAGAGGTTTGTTTGAATTAAAACAAAATATTGTATAGAATTTACCTCATAAAATACATTCTAACCCCAAAAAACAAAAAATGAGGAAGATACACTATATCTTTTCCAGTGATGACAACTCCCATAAAACACAGCTCAACAGAAGGTCTGTGTTTGATTTACTTTGGATCAGGACATAAGCCGCACGGGCTGAACCTATCGGCAATGGCACTGTTTTCTAGCTATTGCATTCATACAAGGGATACTCTCTATGAAGGCATAGGATAAGAATAACCTTGTTGCCAATGCATTGCAGGACATATAGTTTTTAAAATATTCAGATAATTTTGAGTATTAAAGAAATTAGTTGGGATGGGGTAGGACGTCAGTAAGACCCAAGCAGACTCACGAAGCAATGGAAGCCTGCTAGAAACGACACATTGGATGAGAGGTTTTCAAATTTACTTGCTCATGAGCTGCATATCAGAGCAGAAAATCCAGTATAGTGTGGGTAGTATAATGTGGATACGGACAGTAGCAATCTGAATAATGTTGTTATTGAAAACAACCATTTTTATGCCATGCTCAAGGAGAAGTAAAAAAGAGAGGAAAATGATACTGCAAATGTTAAATATTCCAGAGAAAAGAAAATAAACTAGTACCAGAGGGCTCAATGAAGGATCAAAGAAATGTTTCAGAAAAACACTTAAAATTTTCAATAAAGGCCAAAACTATAAAACTGGAAGTTTTAGCCAGAAACATAATCATTTTTCTGTTTCTTTTATCTCTTTCTTATCTCCAATGTCAAATCACCACTGAACACTTTTGTAACCAACAGAGAACACTTTTAAAAATAGCGCTCAAATCCCAATATTTCTTTCTATCTCCCAATTCACCTGCTCAAACCAACAACATCTCTCTCTATTACTGCAACATTCCCTTGATTCCCTCTCCTACCTATAGTTTTGACTCTCCATTCTCCATATTAAATCCAGGACTCTTTCTAAAACCCTAGTCTGTTTACGTTATACCCACTGATAAAATTCATGCAATCATACAACTCTAACTCAGAGACTTGGCTACTTCTAAAGTGGCTATGATTGCCTTTTCCTAGATAAATAAATTGGTATAAATCCTATTTTATTCACAATAGAAAAGCAACTTGCTTTTCAATATCTCCAAGGATTCTTAAAGACTTTGTTTGTTCCTAGTTATCTCTGGCTTTTATTTCTTTTTGAACTCGTTTCTATCCCTTGCCTATATGTTTTCCTTTTGTGTATATTGTCCTTTTTTAGCTTCATATTATCCCCCCAAAAAGTGTCTTAATTTACAAACTTCTCTACATAGCATCATACCAGAACTGTGGCATACTGTTATTTAAGGTTTGGAGGTAACAACTTCAGAGCAAACAATTTAAAATTAACTTTACCAATCAATCCTTTTCTAAGAATTCCAGCTGCCAGTCTCACCATCAGTCATCAGTTATTGTAGAAAGCCACAGAACCCACCATGGTCATGTTAATTAGCCTCATGAGTCTTTTATAATTCTTAAATTTCTAGATTAGCCCTGTTGGATGGAACTATTTGCAATGATGAAATCTTTAAATGTCTGTATTGTCCAATACAATAGTCACTAGCCACATGTGGCTACTAAGCTCTTGAAATATGACTTGCATGCCAGAGGAACTAAATTTTTAATTTTACTTAATTTTAATTAATATACACAGCTGTGGTGGCTAGCACCTGCAGCATTAGATGGCACAAATCTAAAACGATGGCTTTAAAAGTGGCTTCCTATGAATTCCTTTTACTTTTCCACAGATTTGAATAATTCCATCCAGGCCCTGTGCTAGAGAGTTGACCCTCCATTACCATGTACTTTGTGAAAATAAAAGGAAGTATACTTGCCCCCTCCCCCCACAAAAGGAATAATGTAGGGAGGGATTCAGGACCATGTCATGGGATGAGAGACATGGAGGACACCAAGAAGTGGGAAACAGAGTTTGTGAGCAAGTACAGTACTTTCATGAGTTTCAAGAGATACAAGAATATTAGAACTATTTTACACTACTTTCGGTTGATGGACTGTTCTTTTTGAATGTTGAAATAGGGCTACATGGGGCTGGAAATTTATTCTGGTTATATTTTGTAAGGCTATTCTTGTTTTTGTGCTCACATGTACTTCTAGTCGAAATCATATTTCTTTCTGCCTGAACCTCAGCCCAGAGAACACTTTTGACAGAACTGACAGACCCTTGGAATTAAGTGGTCAAATGGAAGAGTCATCCTGACCCAGCCTGATGGGTTTGACAGAAACTCACATGCCAAGGAGGCATGGCAGTGACTGTGCTTGGCATTAAAATTGCAATTTTTGACAAAATGAACATTTCAGAATTGGATGATACACATGTTAGAAAAAAGTAAAGGAGTAAATTGTGATTTCAGTAAAGATTTTGAGAAGCCCCCAAATCTCCCCTATGGATGAGTTACTAACTGAAAATTTACCTCTCATTCTGTCGCAAAGGACTTGCTATTTCCTAGAAAATTGGAATCATTTCTGGAAGTGCAGCAGAAACTGGTGACAGATTGTATAGCATTTGTCCCAAAATAAATTTTTCTATATATTTTCTTGGGAAAAGTAGCTCTTCATTTGCTATCAAAAACATTCTAGAAAAATTAAATATAAAATATTCCTACAAAATAAATAGAAGTCAATATATTTAAATTGTTACATAAACCATAGGGTAAGAAAGAACTTTGTAAATATGACAAGAATGCTAGGACCCAAGAAGGAAAAATAAGTATATTTGATAAGTAAATGAAAAATGTACAGAGAATTTTAATAAAAAAAATAACCAAAATAAATATGTAAAATGGCAAGATATGTAAAAATAATTACAAATTTACACTATATAAAATATAGCTATAGATACACATACAAATATAAATATTTTTCTATCAAGTTGCCAAATATAAGTTAAATTAAATATATTTTAATATATATTTTATATCTGTCTACCTATTTGTTTATTTATCGTGTATTTATTCTGGACTGAAATTTAGTAATTTGGAATCTGGCTAAGAGATTATGCTATGTTTCTTTATTTCAGAATTCCAAGGAATTTGAGAAGTTTTTGTTTCTATTTAGACTCTACAGCAGAGTGTGTATGTATAATAAAAGAGGGAAGCTTTTGAAGAACCTCTGCAAGAATGTAGTATGATCACAGAGACTTATGAATATTCTCAGCCAAAGTTATTCATAAAATATTTGCCTAACTCCTTAAATTATGAATATAATTTAGATAATATGAAGAATACTGGGAAAGGCATTAAGTGGAGAATTAACTGCATGAGCAATGGTGCAGAGATATGGTACATTGAGTAGATGATAAAAATGATAGCACTACCCAGAACTCAAGTTCAATATTTAATTTCCTTCTTTAATTTCAAGGGGCCAAAAAATGTAACATTCAGGCTCTCACAGTAGAAATATATGTGTAGGCTACTGCTGTCAAAATAAAAGAATTCATATTAATCTCTGGATTGAATGATGCAAGCAATTAACCCTACTTTTAGCACCCATCAGACAACTTTGATTAATTACCAGTGAGGTTTCCCTTTGTCCAGGGCTGTGTAGCTCCTTCAGCTACAGTGTTCCTGCCACTTCTGTGCCAACTGGGGAATGGACATCTCTGATGAGGCTTCCCCCAGTGAATTAGCTGCATCATGCTCTCACCCGCTTGAGGTCTTTCAGTCTGTGCCAGATGCTATTATGAAAGCTGCGTTCAGGCCTTGATAAACACAGAACTTACTCATTATTATGTTGTTCTTATTTTTTTTTTGTTTTTTCCATTTCTTATTTATTTATTTTTTTTTGTTTTGTTTATTTCCTGGCACACAAAATCCATTACCTTGCTCCCATTGACTTAAAGGGCATCTGGAAGGTAAAATCAGAAAAGAAAAATAATTTTACAGATGTAGTTCTCATCAATTAGCTAACAAGTTTTAGGAGTATGAGAAAAATATATAGCTATTGCAACATAAATTTATTTATCAGAATATTATCCCATTATACTAATATGAAATAACCCATTTATTCATCTTTGCCCTCTTACCTTATCCACTTCTCCATAACTGCAGCAACTGACTATGAAGAAAGTTTTCATGTTTGCCTCTGTACTTAAATATTGCTTTGAAATATTGCTTTGCTGGTATAAATTTTTCAGTGATGGATAATAAATATTTGATCTGTATGAGGCCTACATAAGTTAGATTTAGATTCAATTGTATACAACATATACATTCAAAATAACAGTGGTTGAAAAAGATAAAAGTTGAAAACCTTCTGATAACATGAAAATTAGGAGGTGAGCATTTTGGAGGTAAACTAGCTCAGGGCCTTTTGTCTTATTGTCATGCATTTTTAGATAATGCCTTATGATCCAGGATGGCACCTTGAAATCCTGCCATTGTAGCATACAATTCTAGCAACTGCAAGAGGGAAATAACAGAGAAAACCTTTCCTTTTTTTAAGAGCATTCCATGGACATTTGTTGGACTACTTTACACATATTTCATTAAGAACTTAATAACATGGCCATACCTACTTGAAATTGAAGATGGGAAATGTAAGCTTTATTCAAATTGAAAATATTGCCAAATAAAAATTAGTTTTGTTACTAATTAAGATAAGGATATAGATATTAAATGAAAACTATTAATAGTTACCTCTGACCATATCTCTATTACCATTTATCTTTGACATACATCAGAGTAAAATGAGATCTAAATTAATTTAGGGGGATGAACAAAAGGCTCCAAAGACAATAGCCTCAAACGTGTACCTAAGTACAGAACTTATTTTTGATTTTGAAAGTAGTCTTGGGCTGAATAAATTTAAATTCCCTAGCCCTATACATATGTGATACATTTATTCTTTAAGTGTCTGCAACAAAATTTAATATTTTTCTTTACAGTTGAGTGACAATTCACCGTTGGCCAGAAGGAATGTTTGGAGTTTTCTTGTCATCTACATGTCACATTTGTGATAGGCAGGATAATGGCCCCTCCAGCTGTCCACATTCTTATCCCAAAACCTGTGAGTAGGTTAATTTATGTGGCAAAGGAAATTTTGGAGATGTGATTAAATTAAACATGTTGAAATGGAAAGACTGTTTTGGATGATCCCAGTGGTACTTGTAAGAGGGAGGTAAGAGTGTCAGAGTCAGAGAGAGAGACACAGAGAAAGACAGACAGAGATAGAGCAAGATTTGAAGATGATCTATTCCTGGCTTTGAAGATACAGCAAAGGCTCATGAACAAAGAAATGTAGGGAGCCTCTGAAGCTGAAAAAGTTAAGGAAACAGATTCTCCCCTAGAACTTAAAGAAGGAATGAAGCCCCACCGTCCTCTTTATTTTAGCCCAGTGATACCTCTGACCTACAGAATTGTAAGATATAAATTTATGTTGTTTAAAGTCACTGCATTTATGGCAATTTGTTGTGGTAGCAATAGAAAATTAATATACTATGTAATAAGTAACAACACAACTTAAATGTACAAAGAAAATTTGGTTTCTTTATTTTCCGAAGCATACTTAATTTTTCTCATGGATGACCATCCTATTAAGATAAAGAGAATTGAAATTGCCAATTAATTATTAATACACCTCAGTTTCTTCTATGTAAATTGTTTCTTTCTGATTATTGCTCAGGCTTTCACAACATCCCTCCATCGCCTCCTATTGTCTTCAAAAGAGTATCTGGGTATATTTGGGGGCTTAAAGGATCTGATGGCAGGGAAATAGAGGTACCACAGATCCACTTTTGTCTCATGTTTTGTCTAATATTTTTCACTGAATTAGTATTTGTGAGGTGCAACTGGTCTTAACTAGCCCTTTCTTTATAATGCTGTGGATGGCATCTATTTAACTCTGATAAAAAAAAAAAAAGGCTTTAAACACTGGTTTTTGCTTCTAAATTTGCTGTTTATGGCCCTTTTCAGTTCATATGTGACCCTGAGCACGCATGAACTTCTGAGTTACCTACACGTCACCTACAGTGTCTTAGGAACTGAGTCTTCCAGACTCATTTAACTGAACAATTTCCTTGAGCAATGATTCACTATTACTACATACAAGGTATTTCCCTAAGTTAAACTTGAAGATGTGAGGCTTTGTCATGAAGCATATAAACCTCCAGACTCTTATCAGGAAACCAAACTATCAACTCTGCTATTCTAGACTTCCTTAAAATATGTCTACGTATTTCTTCCATATGCCCATTAAGGGTCAAGGAGACTGACCTCTTAAAATAAATATGTCATTATTTTCTCTCTTCTCCTTTCCACTATTGGACACTAATGAATGGGTTTTCCACTGCCTTTCTGTTGGAATGGATTTTGCTTTATAAGATACTCTGATTCTCCCTTTTCTATGTGAAGTTTTCCAAGCTATGTTTCTGACATGGAAGGGTCCCTTAATGAGCTTGGACCTCTCTTTTCTTTCTGAGAAACATCTATTTCTTAAGCGGGCACCTTACTATGGTTTGAAAAATAAAGCTGGCTTCAAAACTCAAGTTAAAAGGATCCTTTTATTGTTGGTAGTTTTTATCCAACTCTTGAAGGGATAGATTTATCCCTTCCAAACATTTATTTAATAGTTTGGATGTACAAATTTACTAGACATGAAAATACATCTCCAAATATATCAAAACATTGTTTTTACATTCATACTTTTCTCATACATACCACTTATTCACTGTTTATGATGTCTATACTCATAGTTCCTTAATATTGAACTTCATAATACCCTGGTGAAGTAATTTATTAATATCTTCCAGGTTATTATTTTTATCTTAGAATAAAAAAGCAATTTAAGTTATAAATGTTCAAAGCACATTTACAAAGATAAATCTGTTTTAATATAATTTTATTTTAGACTTTATCTTATAAAAAACTGAGAGTGCAGATTATTGAAATAGGAAATGGCATTTTGAAAACATCACTTTACAAACATTAATCCACTGGTCAAATGCAAAATGATTTCAGGGTGATTAATAACATTTTTAGTTTCTATTACAAAATAAATGTTTCAGGAGACATTAGGCAAAAATATAGACATGACTGGAAAAGTATTTGAATTTGAAAATAGTATATAACCAAACTCGTAAATATATTTTAATTTATGCATTTAAATTATAATTTATAAAATGTATAATGTAAAAATCATATTTAAATTGTATTTCCTCAAAATTATAGTCAGCTGAAATCAAATATTTTTATTTGAATGGCATGTAGTAAGGTTTAAAGCAAATTTGAATATTCTTATATACTCTGTTTTTAACTTTGAAGCTCTCTAAAAAAAAATGATTTAGTTCTGTAAGTTTTGAAAAGCTTATTGCTAAAACTTCCTGAACTATAGAATTAATAAAAACACTATGTGTGTGTGCGTGTGTGTTTGTGTGTGTGTGTATTTAACCAATGAAACAAAATAAATTATTTAGCAAGGAATTTTTAGGCCTGGATAGCATTTAAGATGAGTAAATTTTCCAACTCTCACCTGATTATGAATATAAACAGAGAGCTAGATAAGTGACAGAGATTGCATTTATGAGATTGTATTAATATTAACAAAATATCACTTCCCATCTTATTTTTATTTTCTTCATGCCTAAAGTTTGAAGAAAAGTTTGCTTTAGCTTTTTCTTACTGCACTTTAAAACAAATGTCAATACAATAATATCAGTCAGCTCTGAAAAGGAACATGAAGAAAATACAATATCCAGAAGAAAAATTATATATAAAAGCAAATTCTATAAGATATTCATTTTTTTTTCAACATAATTACTCATGTCATAGACTCTTTCACACTTTTCCAATTTCAAACAACCTAATTCTCAGGGTAATTATTGGTTGTTCAAAATGGACTCATTGGCAACAAAGTCCAATACTTTCTGCTTCATTTATATAATACACACAAATCAATCATGAATTCTAATATCAACTTGGTCTGCAATAACATACATAACAGCTATGAAGTGATGTAAGTTTGCTTACAAATGTCAATTTTTTATGGACTTTTATATTAATATGTTAGGCTTGTTGAAGAGTAAAAGCATAGTTTATACCTTGTAGTAATTTTTAAAACACCAATCTATATTTTTTCCCTTTAGAAAGTTCAATTCTGCTAGATGGAGCATACAGTTTAAATAAATTTAGTATTTTGTGTCATGCTTGACTCTTTTGGAGCAAGGGATTTAATTCATGTTCTATTTTATCTGCACAAACTTCCTTCTGCATAAGCACCACATACTTAGGCCAAAATGAACTAAAAGTGAGTGATTTATCTTTGCCATGTGAGAAAACTAAGTTTGTGTTTGCTTTCAGTATATAGCTGTTACAAATGAAAATTTAAACTGATAATAATATAGATGCAAGCATATTACATAAATAAATAGGTATAAATGTAAGAATTCATATCTCTGTCTCTCTCATATACATATGTGTCATACATACACACTCACACACACGTATACCCCTAGTTTTTGTTTCAGAGTTGCTATTACTAGTGTTTCAAGTAGTCTCCATGATTAATTCAGCTACCGTTGTGAATTGTATGTAAAAATCAAGAAACATTTTAACTCTGAACATAAATGCATTAAAATTGTTTTTAATTTAAAAATAAATAATTAAAAATTGGTTTTGCTGAGAACATAGTTTGAATATTTGTATAATCCTGCATACTTAAAAGATATAGATAGAAATATTTTCTCTCAGTGTTTATCATCTTTTAAAAAAACTTTTTTTTTATTCTGATGATAATAGCATCAACTGAAATATTTAATATTTTGGAAATCACTAAATATTGGATTTTAAAAACACTAACTCTATCTTACACAGAAGCCAGCTGCCTCAAATATTAAAGCCATTGATTGCAAAGAAGAGCAAAAAAGTAGAGAAGGATTCAGAAAAATTAATTGGCACATAAAATCAAAACTCAGGAAAGAACAGAGGATGAGAGCTTTCATGTTTGTATTTAAATTGGAATAGTCAGTATGCTGTAATATTAATATAAAGAGCTCTGGAACAATGGTTGGGAGATCTGAGTTACATTTGCAAATCTATGAACTCTTTATACTACACTGAATAATTAGATTTGACTTAGCATACATACTTGTGGGGAAAAAAAAAGGGGGGGATGATGCCAGCATCATAGGCTATATATTTAGCACAAGTGTCTTTAGTGAAATCACATGTTGATTTGAGGAACAAAAGATAATCATGTATATGGACTTTAGGAAACAAATATTTTTATGCATTTACTCTCCATAGTCTGTTTTTCTATTTATTACATTACAAATTTTCTCATTCAACTCTAATCAAGTTTTAAGCTCATAACTAAGAATGAGATCAGCTATTGAGTGATGTGTTGTGTTTTAGAAGCATTACTTAACAGTAAAACTGGAGAGTCAGTTAAATTAAATAATTTTCTTGGGGATAAAGGGCAAAAGAATGTCAAACAAACAAAAGAAAGAGCAACTTTAGGAATCAGAGCCTGAATTTGAAGAGACTTTATTAGAAGAATATTGTTCATAGCATTGGAAAATAAACTGTGAGCTATTTGGGTAAAAATGTATTATATTATTTATCTTATTCTTTAAAAATTAAAATACTATGAATAATATTAATAGTATTTCAATAGGAAGAGATGTTCATATACATGTGGTTCAGAGAGTTTTCAAGTGATTAATATCAATAATGAACAAAGTTTAAATGTAAATTATTTGTATGGTTAAAGTATCCATTTATCTATAAATAAGTTTTTCTACTATTTCAGCTAGAAACTCAACTTTTCTATCAATAGCAGGAAGAAAATCAGATTGCTTCCAAGACTGGCTTCTTTTTCTAGAGCAACATTAATCTTCAAAACCTGATTATAAAGTTCCCTTTGTTTAGGTCTTGATTCTATTCTCAGATATGGAGATGAATCCAAGTTCTGTGTCTTGAAAGTCAATTATGGTAACTGCATTTCAAATGCAGCAGAATGATTTTTCCAAGAGATTAAGATGTATGTGTTTGTGAGGAAAATAAATTTTGAGTTTCCATGGCTATAAAAGATGTGAAATGGTTAAGCTTTGAGTGCTATCATAGCAAAGTTTTTCAAAAAGACCTGATGTTTTGTCAATATTGATTCAAGCTTCTCAGTGTCACTGGAATAAAAATAATAAAGTTCTGTTGCTGCAGGGACATAAAAGGGGAAAAAAAGTTTGATTGATTCTTCCATTATCAAATGACAGCTATTATAAAAACAGAGAATAAAAATGGCAATTAGATACTTGGTCTAAGGAGGAAGGATGTGAGACTGTGTAAGGATTTAGTGGGTGGAGACAACAGTCTAAATAAGCAAAAATGTAATAAAATAATCAAAACCTGGTATATATCACTCCAAAAATTATCATATTATACTCATTTTTTAAATTATAACAAATAATCTGTAATTTTTTGTATTTTTAAGGGCTATATATGAGTTTAATCAAAGATAAAGATGTGGGATAATTTTGCAAGTTAAATTAAAAAATAATAAGATGAATTTGACTAACGTGTTTAAACTTACAAAGGAATTTCACATCATTTCATTAGTTCGTTAGAAATATGTTAGAATTATGCTGTGACAGTTCCATTTTCTAGTTTTCATTTTACATGGGTAGAAATCGGAAGGCAGCATAGTTTTATGAGATATCAATGATATTTACCTGGAATCAATACTCGAATATAGACTCTCTGAAAATGACTTCACTTTCCATGTTTTCTCACACACACACACACACACACACACATATTATATGTACATACATGGTGATGCTTCTGTCAAACTTAACAGAATAAGAATACCAGTTAGAGTAAAATTAGGATATATACATATAAAAATAATTGTTTCAGGATTTTCTAAAAACAAGATATATATATGTATGTATATACATATGCACATATATATATAAATATCTAAATGAAAACAAACAAAAATTAAATTTTATATGCTTTGTGAATGACATTACATCAATAGAATATTTCATAAGTTAAATATGTTAAAATCATGTAAATTAGTTAAAATGTGTAATCAATATTTGCTTATTTTATAGATTTAAAATACAAGAAAGAAGAAAATTAAAAAAAAAAATAGCTTCACCTCCACCCAAATTTGGAAGCCTCCACGCATTCATTTTATAAATATATATGTAACACATACTATTGGGAGATATTGTAAGGTGTTAAAGATAAAACCAGCAC
>CM052436.1:18863660-18878685 GCA_028533085.1 Varecia variegata
TGAGGGGGTATTTTGTTGAATTATGACACCACAAAAGTCATGATCAAGATATTCTTTGAATAAAACTAAAAACCTGTGAAATGGAATCCCAGACAGAAGAGGCAGCATTTAATGAGACTCAGAGGCATTCAGTTGCATGAAACGAAACAGTTGGGAAAAGATTAGTGGTTGAAGGCAGCTGGGGAGAAAGACCCGGGGACGCCATGTCAATTTGCTCCCTCTCCAAATGGAGATATAATGTTTGTATTAGACATGTATGAGATTCATTACAGCAAGTACTTGTGAAGAACAAAAAAGTTAGGAAGCAGAAACAGGTGGGGTGAGTGTTCAGCCCCCTGTGAAAGTAGAGAAAGAAAGGAGAAAGATTGAGTAGAAAGAGCCTCATATTTCAACATGGCTTTGAAAAAGACTCAGCCAGACTGAGGGAGTATTCCTCATCAAAGCTCACCTCTTCTGAGGGGTTCTACTACAGGCTCCCTACAAACCGAGGTTAAAATACCTTACACATTTAGCTCAACATGTGTTTTCTATCTGAAATCCCAACACCAGTACAAAGGAAGCATATGTTTTTACTATAAAATTGTAGCCATCATTCTCTGAGCATTATGTTTTTGTTTACAGTAGTTCTTATAGCAGGGATGCTTCTTCAGATGAAGAAACAAGATGATTTTACATCTTTTAGGGAGCGTTCCTGGATTTCTCCAGAATCATCAGAATTTAACATATTTTTCTCTGTATCCATGTAGCATTTTCTAAGAAAAATATGTCCCTCATATGACATATTTACATATGCATACCTTTTTAACTAAAATTTAGCCCTGTTTCTTGAAATTATTTCTGACACTGAAAAATAATAAATGCATTTTGTATCTGTTAGGCTACTTGGCATAAACTAAAAAAATATCTACCTTTCAATGAAATATTTTTGATATAATTAGATACTTTGATGAAGAGATATAGAGGGTAAATTTTTCTGGATTTCAATAAAGAACAGAGACATTAGCACACTTCCTGCAGGGATTTAACATTATTTCACACTGGATACCAGAAATTGAGTATGGGTGATATGTGTTTTTGCTGGACAGCCAGTGTGGACTGCCCAGCTGGCACACTAGTTATTTGATATAAATAGCATTGCTGACCCCTCTATAAACTAACACATTACTTTTAAAGATCCCAAACTTGAAAATTAAGCAAAAAACTCATCATTTTTCCTTTGCTTCAGTATTGTGGACTTGTGAATGGTTTGTCTTTCTTGTTCAAGATAGTTTGATATGAATTATTTTGCTTTTAAGGGAACAGGAAAACCGATGTTTATATAGAGTTAATTATGAAAAGACAGGGAAATCATATTTGCAAAACTCGTTATGACTCGCTTGCTCTAACAAAAGCAAGAAGTGTGACATTTGATCTCCTAAAATAACCAAACATCGTTAACATCCAAATAGAACATGCTTAGCCTTTCCATCAAATATCAGGTCTAGTCCTAATGCCCTTTCAACATTAGAAGCAGGAGCAAAGAAAATCATATATATCCCAATATAAGTCATACTCTATCCCCTTCCCACCCCCAATAAAAGAGGGAACCATCTTATATTTGAACCTCTCATATTATGGGACCCATTTTTGGTTACTTTACTTTTGTTTGTAACAGTCTTATTGGGATATCATCTATCTATCTATCTATCTATCTATTTATATATATATATATGATCCCTCCATGTAAAGTATAAAATTCAATGGTTCTTAGTATATTTACAGAATTATATAACCAACACTGTGAACTAATGTTTAAATATTTTCATCTTCCTCCAAAATAAGTCTTGCATTCATTAGCAGTCACTCCCCGTTACACTATCCACTCCCTCTCACTCACCCCTGCCCCCAGTCCTGCTTCTAGACAACTATTAACCTACTTTCTGATGCTATAGTTTTGCCTATTCTGGACATTTAATCTAAACAGAATTACATAATATGTTTGGGCAACTGTCATAATTTCATGAGAATTGATACTTTAGGTTTATTTGGTATTTTTCCACCAGAAGCTGGCTATATTTGATATATATATATTATTTTTATCACTTTCCTTAAAATAATTGTAGTTCATATTCTTTGTATTAATACATATTATATAAAGTAATTATATTGTATGTTAGTAGTTTTCTAGTGTGAGGCTTTGGTGTTAAACCATCCTACTAAATATCTCTTTAATAGCCAATGAGGGAAAAAATAAATGCTTCCAAGTTAAAATATGCATTCAGAAAATAAAATCACTCATTGTTCTCTATTGACTAAAGAAGAAAAACATATATGAATCTTCCTAGGCCCAACCTGTCTTTTCAGTTGCTCTGCTGAGATAAGGACAGATACTGGCAATGACATGACTGTATAGTCAGGCACATGAGAGAAGCAAGTTTGAAAACAATGTCTGGAAAAGTGGAATGAGAATGGACTAGAGGAATGAACCCAAAACAAATTGATCTTGGTGTATCATATCATCACTCACTACAGAGTAACCCATGCAGTGGAGATACTGAAAAACCAACCAGAAAGTATAATTCATTCAAAAGACGTCTTCTAATTTGTCCTCAGCCATCCTACACTCGTACAATGGGTCTTTGGTGGCTGGCTTGGAGGCTACAAATGCACTTATTAGCATGTGCCTCTTCTTATATTGAGGATGATATCATTAATACAACTGCTGAATGTTTGACCTATCGGTCTCACAGACTGATGCTGAGCTCTCAATATGGTACCATTCTTTGAAGACACCATCTACTTGATGTCTAGTTGATAAATTTCTCTCATCCTGGAGAAGGCAGTAATTCATCTTTTTGAGATTTATATGTATATTGCCTCCAGTTTTGCATCTCTGCCTATAAATGCCTCTGTCAGGGATTTCTCAGTGGCTGGTGTTCTGTGAAATTTTACCTTGGACCAAAGGACTCATTTATGGCTAAGGATTTGACAATGCATACGAGGAAAAGGACTCCATTATGAGCAATATATCTATATACATATCTTTATATATCACCCATAAGCTATTGGCCTGATAGAATGTGGAATGACCTTTCAGCTAGGATGTCAGTCTGGAAATGCCACTCTGCAGAGTTGTCAATCTATCCTCCAGGATGCAGTATAAATGTTGAACCAATTAAGATTATGGGATGCTGTGTCCCCAGTAGCTATAATACAAAAGGAAAGAAAGGGTGAAAATAGGAATAACTTCACTCATTGTCATTCTCTGTGACCCTTTGAAGTTTATGCTTTCTAACACTGCAACTTTAGGCTTTGAAGAATAACAGGTCATGCTCCCTGGGTGGGGTGGATGTAAGAAAGGTTGTACCCATCAATACAATCAGAATTTCTCTTACCCTAATACTACGACTACCATCTAGTAATTTTGGGCCTCATTCTGATCAAACATCAGACAAAAAAAGGAGTCATTAGGTGGTCAGCAGTGGTTATCATGTATAACTAAAGTGCTGCAACATAGTGAGGGGCACAAAGAGGTAGATCTGAACTTGAGACATTCATTGCAGTGTTTCATGGTGTGTCCTGCCTAGTGATAGCAGTAAATAGCAATTGCAGTCACAGGCATGATAACCAAGGCTAAGGAATAGGCAAGCCACCTAAGTAAGCAGAACTGCTGGCCAAGGTTATGAGAAACACAGAATGAGTGGTAGAGAAGGAGAATGATTTATATTTATTATGGCCATAGAACCAGCTGAAACAACACAGACCGTAGCTTGTTTCACTAACCTTTCATTTTATGGCTTTTTTAGAGGCTGTGGCAATGACCCTGAAGTAACTCAGTGTGCTTGGTGTTGGATGTTTACAGATTAAAATGCACAAGAAGCGAATTGTAGTGTTGCTCACTCCATGTCAGCACAAACTACTTCTGGGTTTACCTACAACTTTTGTAGACAGTGTCCTGCATGCTAACATGCATACCCCAATTACCTGTACATCTGTCTGCTCCATTCCTCTGGCTACTTTGTCCAGCACCACAAGACTATGCTCTGCCATACTCAAATACAATCCGGAATTGAGTTTCTGTTCATACTTCCACGGTTAACAGTCACACAATAAGAGACAGGAGTCAGAAGAAGACATCCAGCCTCCCCAGCTTCCTGAGGAATGGTTCTGATGTGGGTTATTGTAAAATGTTTACAGTATAAATGAGCCCAAGTTGCTCTTAACATTGCTATTAGTTAATAAATTCCCTATTACTTTTCCTCTTTTTCACACATCACAATCCCATTGCTTTGCTTGCACTTCCTAGCAACACCTACAACATAAACTGCCTGAACCCAAGTGTTGCTTCAGTGTCTGCTTTGTGGTGGGAATCCAAATGCAATAGTATGTGTGCTTGAAATTATATACAATTCAATTCATCACTTTGCTTAGAGTAACTTTTATGATGATCTTCTTTTGAGAATAGATTTTTATGAAGCTTGTGTAATTCCTGTTTCCATTCTAAGCCTCAAAGCAATAATATTGTTCAGAGATTGGTGTGCTAGATGGCTCTAAATCTCAACACAGAAGACTCATTTTCATTATTTCAGTTGGTAATGTGATAGAATAACAACTTCACTCCTTCAAAGATGTCTATGTTCTAGGATTAGAACATGATAAAAAGGATTTAAGGTAGCAGATGGAATTAAGGTTATTAATCAGCTGATATTAAACAGAAAATATCCTGGATTATGCAGATGGATAGTGTAATCACAAGGGTCCTTAAATGTAGAGGAGGGTGGCAGACAAGTCAGTGTCAGAGTGGTGCCATGTGGGGAAGACTTGAACGGCCATTGCTGGCTTTAAGATGGAAGGAGCCACAAACCAAGGGATGCAAACAACTTCTAGAAGTTGGAAAAGGCAAGAAGATGAATTTGCCCCTGGAGACTCCACAGAAGAATGAAGCCCTGCCAACACCTTGATTTTAACCCACAGAGACCTATTTTGGATTTCTGATGAAATTTAAAACAGTAAATTTGCATTGTTTTAGGCCACCAAGTTTGTTCTAGTATGTTATAGGAACAGTAAAAAACTACTGTAATAAACCTAACAAATACATTGATCCAGAAATATTTTAGCACTTTGGGGAGAGTTGGCATCAAGGTAGACTTAAATATTTGCCCTCAGTGTTATAGAGGTGTGAGTGAAAATAAATATCAAGTGGATCAGGGATAAAGAGCTAAGAAAGAAAACAAATTTGTCAGGCAACCAGCAAGAACAATGCTATGATAGGAAGGAGGTTCAATCTGTCTATCTCTAGATAGTATACAATTCTTCATAATGCATAACTTCTCTTCTTGATCTCTGTTACGGGCTGAATTGTGTTCCCCCCAAAAATCCATGCATCGAAGTCCTAACACCCAGTATCTCACAATGTGTATTTGGAGATGGAGTTTTTCAAGAAGTAATTAAGTCAAAATGAGGTCATTAGAGTGGGCCCTAGTTCAATATCACTGCTGTTCTTATAGAAGAGGAATTTAGGACACAGACACATATGCATAGACAGCATTCTATAAGCCAAGGAGAGAGACCTCAGAAGAAGCGAGCCTCCATCTCAGAATTCTAGCCTTCAGAACTATGTGAAAATAATAATTTATGTTTTTTCAGCCACCTAGTTACTTTGTTTGGGTGGCCCTAGCAAACTAGAACAACCACCTAAATACTTTGTCATATTCCAAATATAATAATATACCAGTGTTTTTTCCTTCACAAAATCACATTTAATTAACTTACAAAAACATAATGGCTTTTTATTTTTTTTAGCATACCTCTGAGAAGTGGGGACATAGTTTGATTTTGTTAGTATAATTTATAGAATTATTGATAGTTACACTTTTATAACCAAGCTTTCTTTGAATAATTGTATAAAATTGAATACTACTAATGACTCAGTTGATGTACTCCAAGTTTTAAAATTATTGATTTACTAAAGACATTTGCTCTTTATCTATCTCACTGTTTGGAAGGCAATGTTGATAAAAACCTCTTCTCCCATACTAAATCAGTAGCACAATTGAGTATGACCCTTGTAGATATCAACTCAAACAGTTCTTTTCCTTCTGAATTTATATCATATTATAATCATATCTGCAGCCCCACGAGAGGGTATTGAATGTTAAATCCTGAAGTATAAACATTTGGCAGATCAATATATTAATGACTTAATAACCTCTTCAGGAAAGTAACCTGACTGATTTGTATGTTTTAACTAGTTGAATCTTCAAAAAAATCAATAAACTTCAATAACTTATAATGTGATTAACTAACTGGCTATATAATGAATTTGGGGTATTTTTGTAATTTTTTTTTTTAGAAACTGGGTCTCGCACAATTGTACAGGCTGCAGTGAAGTAGTAAGATAGAGAAGAGTAGCTGGGAATAGAGGTGCACCACCATGGCTGTCTAATTTTTTAATGATTTTTAGAGATGAGATCTCTCTGTGTTGCCTAGGCTGGTCTTGAACTCTTGGCCTTAAGCAATCCTCCCACCTCAGCCTCCTCAGTCACTGGGATTACATGTGTGATCTGCCATGCCATGCCTGTTGTTTTTTTTTTTATTTCAGCATATTATGGGGGTACAAAAGTTTAAGTTACATATATTGCCCTTGCCCCCTCCCCCCCCCCAGAGTCAGAGCTTCAAGCGTGTCCAGCCCCCAGATGGCGCACATCGCACTCATTATGTATGTACACACCCATCTCCTCCCCCCTCCCATCTGCCCGACACCCTATTAATGTTATTCCTATATGTGCTCTTAGGCGTTGATCAGTGAAACTAATTTGATGGTGAGTACATGTGGTGCTTATTTTTCCATTCTTGGGATACTTCACTTAGTAGAATGGGTTCCAGCTCTATCCAGGAAAATACAAGAGGTGCTATATCACCATTGTTTCTTATAGCTGAGTAGTACTCCATGGTATACTTATTTTTAAAATTCAACCCAGAAAGTTATCCATTGCTTTGATATTTCAACTTACATAGAAAAAAATAAGATCTACACATATATTCAGGTTCATATAAATAATTTCCAAGTTAGTTGATTAATAATGAGGATTTAAAAAAAAATGTGTCTCACGGTTCTCAGTTATGTTCTCTCAGGGATGGAGATAGGGATTTTGAAGACAGCCATATGTGTCTAATACGCCCAACAAGCATGACTGATCATGTAATTCAAATTCCATTTTGTTCTGGCTTCTCACAGTCCCTCTAAAACTTACTAAGGTTGGTAGAGGTGGGCGTTGTAATCTTCACCTCCCTCTGGTTGAAAACTAGGGGCAAACCTCATGACTAACAGAGGGTAGAGAAATCATTGAAATTTTTAACAGAACTGTCAACTTGGTCTCCTAAGCTTAAAGCCCTGATTTATACCTAATTTTAATCATTATTTATACTCCTAATGAAAGAATAACAGCCATTTATTAAACTAATTCCATGTGCCAGGCACTATGCCCAGTGATTTAATGATGACTTTATGAACTCTTCCCAGTAACTCATTGAGGTCAGGGTTAGTATTACCTGTGATTTACAGGAGAAGATTGGTGCACATAGATTTTAAGTTAATTGCCCAAGGTTATGTAGAAAATAAGTGGTAGAGAGCTGAGTTCAAATCCAGGAGTTTTGATTCTGAACCTGCACCCACCACACTCCCAATCCCCAATTTTACCATTTGTCCACTTTATCTTTTCTTTAGAGAAGGCTGGAAACATTGGGGTGAATTGATTTAACAGAATGTTATATTGTGAACTAACACATCGGAAAGATTAAAATATAATTAGTATTAATAACTTTACTCTGTGTAACTTGTAATTATGTAACTGCTGTGAGTATGGGATTACAACAGTGAGGTAGTTTAAGTTCTGAATAGTATTGTTTGAGTGGCTCTATGCACCTAAGTGCTGATGCCATTGATGATTATAATACTCATCATTGTAATAATAATAATGAAGAAATAGGGGACAGGAAAAAGTAGAATAAATAAATTTATCAAGTCCATAATGTGTGCCAGACCTGTTTGTATTTTTTATATTATCTACATATTTTGTTTTGTTTCCAATTTTTGTAAGAGCCCTTTAAGGCTTATAATATTACTATCCTGTTCCTTTTACAGATGAAGAAACTGAATGTTTAAGTATTAAGTTAACTGCACAGGACGTTGTACTAACACTTTTCACCTTAACCGGGCACCATTCCAATATCACCACAGTCAATGAATAAACCTCTTTTTCAATTAATATGAAAAGATTACTTTCAATGAAGAAGAATACCTACAAAGCAAGGTGAGCACGTGTCTAGTTTCTCCCTGTAGGGTCCCCCCAGTTCCTCTACTTTCTTTCTGTGTCCTGGCTGAAAATCACAGAGTGCCTTGCCTGCTCTGTGACCCAGCCAGCTGAGGGTTTTATCCAGCAGGCTTGAACCAATACCAGAGGCTTGAACATTTCCAGGCACTGATAAAGGTATCCAGGTTGTCGGCCAAAACATTGAAACAAACCGGTCCCAGCCCTAAGCCAAATTCCTTAAACCCTCATAAAAACTTCATACTTCAACACCCTTGCTACAAATACAGCTCGGTAGAGCAATACTTTTCTTTTGTGTCTACTGTGAGGATTGATGCAGCACTCTGTGAGTTCATTCCCCTAATAAATGTTTGGATGGACTGACCACTCTGACCTTTAGTGCTTCTTTCTTTGGAATCCCAACCAGCCCCAACTCAGGAAGGTTTGGGGCAGTCCCTTGTGGGAACTCTCTGCCACCGGCTTTTGGGAGCAATTCCAGCCAAAGGTTCCTCCAAATTTGTTCTATCATTTACATCACACTGAAATATCTGGACCATATTGATCTATAAAGAAAATTCACAAAAAAAGTCCATGCCAGAAATCATGGACAGATGCTATCCACATATCATGTTTAGGAAGTTCAGTGACGTATAGCACAGGTGGACAAAATGGAAGTGAGACAATGTTTTTCATTCTGAAATATCTCAACTTTCAATATGAATTAAGTTAAAAAGAAACAAGCAAAACAGGATCCCCTCCTACAGACACAGACCCCACACACCATTTGGAGAACAGCCTGGGCCCTGCAGGCACTGAGAAGCTCTTTACTTACAATGGCATTTATGGCTGTGTATCAGTGGCATTCGAGAATAGCTCCTTTGTGATGGTACTGACAATTATGTCTACTAGAGGCTTCTCCTTGATGCAGTGAGCAGAACCCCAACTAGTATGTAGCCACAGTGTGTCCGAAGAGAAGTCAAACTAAGCAGCAAAATCGAAACAGAAAGCTGCCTCCATCTCCACAACCACCTCCTCTTTCTCTGAAACATAGTGGCTTCACCAAAGCTAGAGGGAAGACAGCTAGAGATGTGGGTACAATAGGCATACGGGTACAGGTTGGTATATGGCATTTGTCTTTTACAAACCGAATTGTCCTTTTAAAGTTGTTTCTCATTTGGATTTTCAAACTTGTACAACAGTTGACTTTCAAAACAGATTCCCTAGTTTTGGAAATACTTTCAAAATGGAATATTTTCTAAGAGAAGAAATATAAAATAACCGCACAGTGTTCTTGGGGAAGAAACAGCAGCAACAACACACCCTGTGATGTCATTATATATCTAAATACAGATGCTGAAAACTAAAATGCTAGGTATTGTCTTTATTATTTATTATTTATAAATTTAGTAGGCTCATCCCCTTGAAAAATATTATTTTTATCCACAAAAGGGAATTACGTAGATAGAAGAAAGGACTGGTTTCTAATTCAGCTACTATGGGCAGCAGCAGCTGGACAAAGTAATTGGGCTGTTTGCAGAGGCTGTGTAGGAAAATATGTAGCACAGTGAATACCCTACATATCCTTGTTAATATGTGTGTGGAAATTTGTATAAAGAAATCTTCCAAATAGTCACCGAATGACCTGGTGCTGAGGTGGGCCAAGGATCTGAGGTGGAATAACCGATTCACTCAGAAGCCTGAAGTTAGGGTGAGAATAATGTAAAGAACAAGGACCTTTATCTACGGTAAAATCTCCCTTTCATTTAGTTGATGCACTCCACACTCTGTGCAGAGCTGTTTGCAGTCTCAGGGTACCTACATACAAAATATATACAAGTCTGAGACAGCCTTTGCCCCAAGTGAGGGCGGCGAGCACATAGTAGCAGGAGTCAGATCTCTCCAATTGTTATACAGCTAATAAATTAATAATTATACTGATTTGTAAAGCTAAAATAACCATTTTATAAATGAAAAGCATCTTTCAAGCATGCACACTAGACTAGACTGAACATTGAAATTTTATATAATATATAAATAATATATTTTATAATGTATTTATTGGATATATTAATAAGTAATGTATGTACATATATAGAGAGAATGAAACCCACAGGAGATATTAGCATATAGGTAAACCTCCCTACCTCCCTTGTAGAACTCTCCATATTTTATTCTGCCTCACTTAGGGAGAAGAATTTATGAACTGACCATTTAAGTTTACAAAAAGAATCAGGAAGCCCAACAACCAGAAGGCAAATGAATGGGGTTGAGAATCCAAGGACAGTCTACAAACCCAGTTTTGCATCTTTTGTGCAATGGAACAAAACAAAACCATAAATGAATTCAAAATCTAGAAAAAATATCAAACATAATGGAAGACTATAATATGAATGTTTAAAACAAAGCTTTAAGAAATTATCTATTTTTCCCCTTAGTTTAAGTAAAAATAAAATAAGCCCTCTGAGAAAAACAAGATAATTCTACAGATACAAAAATAGAGATGAATGTGATTAAGACAGATTGTAAGGAACCCAGAAAGACAACATAATTAAAATTTATAACACATTAGTAGGGATAATAAAGTGTGCAGTGCAGAAAATAAACTTAAAGATTGTTCTCGGCTTACACAGGGAAAAAATAGAGAAATAGAGCTGAATAAAAAAGAAGATGAGAGAAGGGGAAGAATAGACATCTAAATCAGAACTGCACACAACTTTTATTATGCATGCTTGAAATGTAAGAAAGATATAAATTTGAAATTCTAATTTTCTCTTGCAAATAGCTTCTGAATGCCAACATTTATTTTTTAGAATGTTTTAATATGCAAATCATATTTAGGAAATGCCTTTAATTTGTTTTATTGCCCGTAGGTTCCAAGCACATAATGAAATAGACTAGTCATTGTTAAGTATTGTCTTTTTCTTATTATTGTTACTTACTACTAACTATTGTTTGGCTTACAGCTGCCTCTATAAATGGTGAATTGTTACCTAACAATGTGTAAACAAACTTCAACCTAACCTGAGAGTATACTCTTGTAACAACTAGCCTAGACTCAGACAATCCTAGTAGCCAAACCTTCAGCCAATCATAGGCTGAAAGCTGCCAAAACATGTCCAAATAAGGCAAATGCCAAAGTTCACCAAATCAGCTTTTTCATGTGTCATTTCTGGTTTTCTGGCTATAAATATTGCCCTCACTCCTTGGGGCATGGGGCTCTCTGAACTGCTTGTGATTCTGAGTGCTACCTGGTTCATGAACATTTTTTCTGCTCAATTAAACTCTGTTAAATTTAACTTGTCTCAGGTTTTAACTTTAACACTATTAACTATTTTCTGGGATTAAAATGTGTGAATGTTGATTTCAATTTTTACAAGTGGGTTCTTACTCTCTTATGTAGTTTCCGTGAGTTAAAGATTCCAGAATATCTCATTCCCTTGAAAAGCTACTTTTTCTCAATCTAATTACCCAAATACCCCCTCTCTGTTCTGATGTATCTCAAAAAAAAAGTATTTCAATTATACTGAAGGAAAATCCACCATCCCCAACCACATCTGCAGCCTTGTTTTAGTGCAGGGCTCTTCAGTGTCTTAATACAAGACCTCAGATTTGCTCACTACTTTCATTACTATGACATATTGAATGAATTTTGCAATGAGAAAACTTTCCAAAGCCACACTTTTTTATGGAAAATTGTTGCAAATTATAGAAAATTGGTATAATGGTATTTCATCAAGTGCTTTAGGTTTTAAATTGTTGTTTCCTCTATATTTTTATCTTTATTAGAAGATTGGATTGATGAGCAATGAGTAGGGGAAAAAATGAAAAAAGGAAGGTATTTGTATAATACTTTAATGTTTAAACAACTAACTGACATTACTACACACATGCAGAAAGAGAAAGGGAGAGATTTGATTAAGAACGCAAAATCAGGCAAGGTCTTTAAAATCTATATGTCTGTTCTAATTGCTTTACTTCTAATAAAAACATTTTCCCCTGAAAAATAATTAATTCCTAAAGGAAAATTGTTCTTTTATTCACAACACTATTGATACCAAATGTATGTGTGTGTGTGTCTGTGTGTGTGTATTTCCCAAACTAGCTAACTTTTCAACTCCCCAGACACCAACTTGGTGCCCTATAATTTAATTCAATTCTGACACTATCTGGAGTTAGTGTCCAGGTAGTTAGTGTCAGACTCCACAGGTTAAAGGCTTAGTCTCCCAAGACAGCCCTCACAACACATGCCAGTCACAAATAATGAGTTTCCACATGGCTACAAAGTAAGGAGTTCCCACAACTCTTCTCTCAGTCTTGATAATTTTACAGGACAGCTCAAAAAACTCAGGGGAATGTTTGCTTTCATTTACCACTTTCTTATAAACAATATTATAAAAGATACAAATGAACAGACAGATGAAGAGGTACATACCGTGAGGTCTAAAGGATCTGGAGCTCAGGAGCTTCTGTCCCCATGCAGTTGGGGTGCACTGTAGTCCTGGCAGGTGGATGCTTTCACCAACCTGGAAGCTCTTTGAACCCTACAGTTTATGGATTTTTATGGGGGCTTCCTCAAATAGGAATAATTATTTATTAATCAATCTTCAGCCCCTCTCTCCTTCCTGGAGGACAGAGGTTGGACTTAAAGTTTCAACCTTCTAATCACAACTTGGTTTTTCGGATGATCAGCTCCCATCCTGAAGCTATCCAGGAGACCACCAAGAATAAAAGATGCTCCTATCACCCAGAAAATTCAGGGTATGCAGGAGCTCAGTGTAAGATGTTCCTTACTCTCATCACTCAGGAAATTACAAGAGTTTTAGAGGAACTGTGTCAGGAACCTGGGACAAAGACCAAATATAATTTTTTATTATGTCACATCTCCTCATGAGAGGCAATGAAAACGAGAATGATCTTTTGGAGACTATTTTTGTTCCATTTTACTAGATATATTTCCTTTAGAATATGTCTGAATAAAAAACTTAATTCTAAGAGACATGCCCAAAGATTGTAGGTGTCAGTTGCATGGTAATTATGGTTGTGATAATCAATGCATATTTCTTGAACAGGTTTTTATTTTTTCCTACTGATTTGTGAAAACTGCAATGACATAACGGTACCATTGTCAATTGTAAAAATAGGAGTTAATAAACTTGGAGAGTAGAGCTTTATTTCTTAAAAAGGAGATCACAGCATGCACGTGGAATGGCAGCTTCCAGCTGAAACCAAAACCAAACACTGAAAGAGGAGGCATTGGAGCAGGAGTTTTATGCTGAATGAGTTGGCTAAACATACATATTTAACAGGTTATGAAAGGAGTTATCAATATTCATGAAGGGGAATGTGTGCATGCATAGTAAGCATACATGCATGTTACATATGCCTCGTGCTCACTTGGGAGTAGAGAGTTAACATTTAAACATATTATAATTAAAAGGTAAAACAGAGAAATGAAAGCATTCATCATTCAGTCTCTGTAAACCAACCAGAACCAGCCCATGGTCGGTATTCTCTTATCAATAGAAAATTATTGAAATCAGTCCCTTATCCAATCAAACCTGTAGTTACAGCTTATTGAATGGGGTAGGGAGTCAGTTAATCAGGATCTGGTGGTCAGTGAGCTGCAATTGTTTTAATATTGCTTATTTTGAGGCCAATACTCGTTTAGATGCTAGAGAAAAAGAAAGACCTTTTGGCAGTTAGAACATAGTTTAGTCTTTAAGTGTAGGGTGCATGATTTAAACCTTGCCTGGCATGGATGGCCGTAGGTGCTGTTTATAGTTTGGCATCTTATTGCCACAATGAGTCTGTTCTATCAGTCTTAGGATCTCTGTATTAACACCATTAACATTGAAAATGTCCAAATTATTTCATTACGGCCTGGTATACATTTTTGAAAAAAATATATATTTTCTTTGCAAATTAATCAATGATTTAATCCTGGATTTAAAACAGCTGTTTAAAACATTTGGCAAAATATGTCATCATAGTTTTTACTCTAAACATCTATTGCCTGATATCCTATAAATTTATTGATAGTAGAGAAGCCTTCTCATTTGCCTCGACTTACACATTACTGGCACATTATAAATACTGAATAACTATTGACTTAAATAAAATGTGGAATGAACCAATGAACTAACTTATGTCTTACTATCTACAGTTTCTCTCCCATCTCCCTCCTCTCTCTCCAGAGGAACAAAACATTGTTGGAAAAATAGGAAGAGACATAAAACTTGATAAATTACAGATTCATGATCTCTAATTTAAACCTGATTTTTGTTGTGGGTCATTGATATTTTGATTAGTCTCTCATTGTTCCTCTTAAACTCTCATTTCTTCTCATGCCAAAATCTTCACCCTCATTAAGCTGAGGTCATTTCCTAGTTTATTGAGAAAAGATTGAGATAATCTGTCATTAAATAGCTCATTAACTCCCATAATATTTTCCTCAATATATAAGTAACCTTTACTATTTCTTTCATTCTTATCTACTATATTAGTGAGAGAGAGAGAGAGAGTGCTCTTCTAATAAATACATAATTTTCTGTATTTCAAGAAGAAACTGAATTTTTTTTCTCTTCCTTTTCAAACAATTTCACTTTACCACTACTATATTTACATCTTTAGTACTGTAATTTTTTTACCAAGCTAGAAAATTCAGTCATTCTTTATTATTTCATGTTTTAGACCACACATCAAATGTTTCCAGGACTTATTGCTTCTTTTTTTTTTTT
>CM052436.1:18879185-18915230 GCA_028533085.1 Varecia variegata
CTGGTGCTCATTCAGCTCAGCTCAGTGATGTTAGGGTCGGACTCTCTTCAACTATGCTTATGGTTTCAAGAAATCTTCTGGATCTACAGGAAGTAAAACAGACAAAGAAAAACGATATGGTAGAACTTACCCTGACAATTATTACACCTCATTATACAGCATTATTAAATAAGACAGTGGAGTTTGAGAACAAAAATAGAACATTAGACCGTTGGCATGGAATATAGAATAAAGAAGCAATCTAAACTTGATTTGTGTCAGAGTAGATACTGATAATCAGTGGGTATAATATGGACTTTATAATAAAGGATTCTAGGCTTGTATTGACACCTTAAGCCACAGGCAAAAAATCAACTGCAGGTGGATTAAATATGTACATGTGAAGGGTAAATTATAAAACGTTTAGAAGATAATAAAGAATAATATCATCACTGTTTTGGAAAAGCAGAGGATTTCTTAAGAGAGACAGAGCATACTAAATCTAAAGAAATACATTGATAAATCTACTAAGATTAAAGCTACAAATTTCTGTTTTAGTATGTGCCATAAATAGAGTAAAAATACAGTTGTTTCTCATTATCCATAGAATACTGGTTCTGGGACTGCCCTCAGATACCCAAATCTGTGGCTGCTCAAGTCACTGATATAAAATGGTGCAGTATTTGTGTATAACCTATGCACATTCTCCTGTATACTTTAAATCATCTTTAGATTACTTGTAATACCTAATACAATGCCCACACATCACTTCATTCATGTGGATTAAATGTAGTACTCAGCATATGGCAAATTCAAGTTTTGCTTTTTTAAATTTTATGCCTTTTTTTCCTGAATATTTTTGATTCAGGGTTGGTTGAATCCACAGATATGAAACTCACAGATACAGAGGGCTGACTGTACAACTCATAAATCAGGATAAGCTATATTAATCACATAACTTATGAAGCACTAATATCTGTATTATATAAATATGAAGAAGTCATGCAAATAAAAAAGAGCAACAACAATGAAAAGACAAACAGCCAAACAGCCAAAGAGGAAAAGAGGTAAGCATCATGAGCCAATATCAGGTACATGAGACAGGAATGATCTATAACTTTTGTCACTAGTAATACTTAGAAAAATGCAATAAAAATAAAAATGAAATGCCATTTTTTTACCCTTGATGTTGGCAGAAAATGGGAAGTCAGATAATGGAAAGTGTTAATGAGATAACAGAGAAATAGGTCTGATGTTCACTGCTGCTTCATGTGAACATGGAACATTTACTTCAGAGGGAATTGGCATAGTCAGTCTTAGGTCAATATGTAATAGAACGGAAGGACGAGAGACATGATGAAGAAAAAGAAGAAAGGAAATGTAAAGTAGCACCCCGACCTCCCAGGATACAGCTGTTTGCTTGATCAAGTACAGTTTCTCTGCAGAGGTTTTATGAAACCTCTGTGCTAAAGAGCAGACAGTTAGAAGAGACAAAGTATGAAAACTGTGTTATAGAATCTCTGTCTCCTGTATTTTCTTAATTAAAATTCATTTCTTTCTGTACTAAATCTGGGGCACTTTAGACAGTTTGAGGATTCCCAGAGCTTTTGTGATCTGGCTGGATTGGATCTAGAACCTGGAGCTAAAGTGACTGCCACCAAGTTGAGCACAATGGAGGGTTTGGAGATGAGATGATGGCTAAAGCTATTGATTGAACAAGTAGCCGAGATTCTGACATCAGTAAATCTGGGGAGACATACATTAATACTTTTGCCTAGTTAACCTAATAAAGCTTTTTTGCTTTATTTGCAAACATTTGCAGCCCTGCAACTCCACTCCTGGAGAAACTGGTGCATATATAATCGAGGAGATATACACAAAGGAGCTTTACTCATAATAAAAGAGCTGCGCTAAGTCCAAAAAGGGAGGCGGCAAAACCAAGTGAAAACCCCTTATATGAGTGTCAAGAGTAGATGTAATATGAAATCCAGAAAAAATCTAAAAAGAATAAACTATGGCTACAAACTGGAGGAATATAATAAAACTAATGTTGGGCAAAAGAACCAAATCACAAAACAGTGCACACAACATGATTGTATTTAAATATAAAGTTCAAAATTAGTAAATAATACATAGCATTTATTATTACTATTGTTATTTTAGTTACAGGATCACATCCTGTTGCCCAGGCTGGAACACAATGGCAAAATCATAGCTCACTATAACCCTGATCTCCTGTGTTAAAACAATCCTCCTGCTTCAGCCTCCCAAGTACCTAGGAGTACAAGTGTTTGCCGCCACAACTGGTTAACTTTGTTTATTTTTTGTGGAGGTAGGGTCTAACAATATTGCCCAGGCTGGTCTCAAACTCCTGGCATCAAGTGATCTTTCCACCTCAGTCTCCAAGAATATTGAATGTTTAATAATGTTAGAAGAATGACAACCTAAACCTAGACTATTGTAACTTTCTTCTTAATTATTTTTTCTATTAGATTGAACTCTTAATAAATGTAATTATAATGCTTAGGACAAACACTGGAAAACTAATAGCATAATAGAACCCTGGTTACCTTTTGGTTGTTTTAACTTTTGGAAATAACTTGATCCTCCAAATACCTTTATGAAATAATGTTTTGTTGTACTAATAAATTCTTCAGATATTCTATTTGGTATGAGTTACATTGTTTGTCTCTTAGCCAGTAAAATAAATATAATTGCATACCCCAAATGAATAGTTGGAAAACTTGCATAAAAGTAATTTGATTTAGCCTATTTGAGACTGAAATAGAATGCTGTGTCCTGTCTTGTTCATTAGCTCTCTGAGATTATGCATTTCACCTGCTCACTGGGCACATTGGTAATAATTGGGAAGAGACAAGCAGAATGCTTTTAGACATATTGTAACTGATCGATTTGACAACCCATTGAATGTGTAACAGCTCTATTAAAGTTTGTATTTTAAATAAAATTATTGACAAAAATATTGGAGAGGCTCTTCTAGTAGTGTGAAAGTCGCTTAAAAGAAAATAAGACATAATATGATAGAATAATAAAAGAGAGTGGCATCATTTATACAATAGATCAATATTTGTCACAGATACTCAGTATAAGACTATGAGTGAATGAGTGTTGGATTCACAGAGTATGGGTAAATCATACAATAATTTTGCAATTTTTCCTGCTCATCCAATGTGGAAAATTGTATTGATCCTTCATGATTAAATAAATAATAAATATGATAACTCTGATACATAGTTCAGGTTTATAAGCATCATATATTTAATATTAAATAAAATATCATGGCAATAATTATAGAAAGCAGTACATTATTTTCAAACCAAATTATGATTTTTTTTGGTTTCTCTAAAACATTAGGATTATGTTTATTTAGAGCTCAAATTAATTTAAAAAATTATGTAGAAAGTGACAATCTTCAAGTTTAAGGTGAAGTCATGTTTTTCTCATTTAATATACTAAGCTACTGAAGCTTTTTGAACAAAGGGAATACATAGAAAACTTGAATCTATGAAAACAGAGACAAGACAAATCTAATTTATTTCATTTTTTAATCTTTATCTTCTATTATTCACTGCATTTTTAATGGAGCTTATGTAACCTTTTATTTAATAAGAAAAAAATAAAATATCAAAATAAAAATATAAAAATAATTTTTCACACTGGTTATTATTTTCAGCTATATGGGGTGAAGGAAATTAATATTATACAGATATACATGAAAGTTACTACCTTAAAAGAATATTTGGTAGTTGTCAAATTTCATACATTACTTTTATTTATAATGATATTTCCATCTATATTAATGCATTCCTTCATTAATTCATTCAATAACTTTCATTGTATTACTGGCCTACTTTGTAAAACATTATGAATTTTACCTCTTTCTAGCCATCCCAAATGAGTAATATAAATAAAAACAGAGTGTTTGCTAAATAACTACTGATTCATAATCATTTCCTACATACTCATCTGTTTTCTGACCTAATTGATTCTCCAGGCCCCTATAATGGAGAAATTTTCATTAAGAGAGTATTACCTCTCTTTATGAAAACTAATGGTCAAAAGTAACTTGGGTGTCCCATTTTTTCAGCTGTAAATTCTAATAGTATTTCTACTGTAATACTAAGATATTTGTGCTGTAATATTAAGGTAGAATACAACATATGGAAAAGACACTCTAAAGAATTACCTAAAACTGGAAGAAAGACCCCCTGTTAAAAAAGGTTCTGTGTTTGCTGAAAGCAGGCAAGAAAAATTTCACTGAATGGTTATTTTTTGTTGTTGAGATGTTATCAGGAGGAAATAGACTTTTTAAGGCACCTTCCTCAAACCTTATCCTACTGAGAAAACTTGGATTTATTTCTTTTCTATCCTGGTGATGTTTCTTTAAAGAACACAGATAGACAAAATTTGCATGATTTCTCTTTCTAGCCAGAAACTGTCTTGCCATTTTATTTCACTGTTTATGTGTGGCTCTTTCTGCCACTTTAATAATGTGACAAGGATTAGGGCATACAACACTTCACAGTATGAATTCAGCAATGGAGATCAGGAAATGTTCAGCTTTTTATTCACAATCTGTTATTCCTGTGCTAATGGATTTTTCTCTTATTAATAGCTAGATGTAAATTTTTCTGTGAAAAGGTTCAGGAAACACTTTATATTTAAAAGTTTCAAGATATAATTTTTAGGCAGAGGTCATATATTTTAGCCCAATTTTAATTTAATTTTACTATTAATACATCTAACTGGTTAAATAATTATACAATGAAAAGTCAACCACTCATTCTGTGTACAATTACCCATTTTTCTAACATTGACAACTCTCCCACTATTACACACTCAGTAGAGCACTGTTTCTTGGAATTTATGTTTTCTTCCACAGATTTCTTTCAAAGTACATGTAATAAAACACAAGCATGTATGTTCTCAGTTGTCCACCATCTTTGCTCAATAGAACTCACAACTCTGCACATTATTCTGTTTATTTCACTCAGCAAAATATTTTTGAGATTTCTCCATATCAGAACAGAAATGGCTTCCTCATTGTATTTTATAGGCACATGGTACTTTATTGTATGGATGTGGATTAATTTATACAACCAGTACCCAAGCACTGATTACATAGTTGTTTCCAATATTTTGTTAATACTAGCAATATTTCAATGAATAATTTGGTACAAATGTCATCACATCTTTCAAGTAGGTTCTCAGGTATAAAATGATATATTCATTAGGATGTATTTTGTTTCAGATATTTCCAAATGTCTATAGATATTTCCAGTCTTAAGAATTGTACCAACTTGTACACCCACCAGTAATATATTAATGTGCTTGTTTCCCTAGAGACTTGCAAAGTAAGTGCATTACTAAACATTTACTTTTTTGTCAATAGAATACATCAGTCATTCTCCATTCTATTAAAACCAATGCTAAATATATATGTAAATAAATATATTTTACATATATGTTGTAATGCTTCCCTGTACTATGCTACAGTAAATTTCACTCTCTGTATACTTAACATAATTTTAAAAATAAATCAATATAATGTCATAACTCTAAGGGGGAAATAAAAGAAACAAACCTTTACGAATACGTGTGTTTCAATATGTAAATACACAGATGTGCCTATGCAAGAAGCTATAATTAAGTAGTCAGATGTGTGTACTAAGTGGAATTAATGTCCTGACAGACGAGTTGGGTTGATAGCTCAGATACCCATGGAGTTAGCATGGTTGACGTGATATTGCAAATTGTGGACAACTCTTGATAATGTTGCAAAAATAAATTAGATACTTCTATTTATTCATAAGGTAGTTATGTCACAGGGAAATTGAATATCATTTGAATCCTCTTCCCTAGGTATTTTGTGTAAATTATACAAACCCGATAGAGGTTCTAGGCTCAGATGATTATAAACAACTCTTTTGAATACATGAATTCCTGGTAAGACATTTGAAAATTGTGTGAGATACCCGCTTTTCTTTTCCTATTATGCATCTATTCCACTAGTTACAGGGACTCTGTATCTATGTCCCTTTTCTTTTAAATATCTATAGTCCTCTAAATATAGTCCCCCAAACTTCGTATGTTTTCCATTGGCAACTAGAGCTGATATGACAGATAAAAATTGTATCTTAGTGGAACTTTATTTTTTATCTTATTATGAGTGAACGTGATGTTTTTTCATAGGTTTAAAAGCTATTTGTTTCCTTTCTTGTGACTTGTCCATTTACTACCTTTATCCATATTTATTGA
Source organism: Varecia variegata (assembly GCA_028533085.1). Classification (NCBI taxonomy): domain Eukaryota; kingdom Metazoa; phylum Chordata; class Mammalia; order Primates; family Lemuridae; genus Varecia; species Varecia variegata. Next base: position 18,885,444 of record CM052436.1, read on the forward strand.
GTAGTTGGTATTTTTCTAATCAATTTCTGTATAATTTCTCTATTTAATGGAGATCAGATCTTTGTGGTTAGAAATGCAAATCTCTCTCAGTTTTTCTTTGTTTTCAACTGTGACTGGTTTTGTTGCTTTTTTCTAGCAACTTCATATGGGTGTTTGTTTTCTCTTTTGCTTATTTTCTAATTATGCTGATATTGCTAACATTTTCAGTCAGCTGTTATTTGGTTTCATTGTTAATTGACTACCAGTAAGAATGTTACATTATATAAATTTTCCTTCAGCACAGCTTAAACTATATCTAGGTACTGTGTTTATTTTTGATGTATGCTAAAAGTCTGGAGTCTCAATTTTTAGTTTCTCTCTGACTCCAGAATTGCTTAGAAAACATTTTGAAATTTCTGCATACAAGAGATATTTTCTATTTGTATTTTGTTATAAATCTCTAATTTCATGCTCTGCAATGAAAAAATATTTTCTGTGCTATTTTTGCCTTTTTGAAAATTATTCAGGATTTTCTTCATGCCTAATACATATGAATATACCACACAGCTCTCTCTCAATAGATAAAGAGATAGATACTGACAGAGAAACAGACATCTTATTAGTTATATTATTTAGGTATATATCATTGTCAGTGTATCTCCTCAGGTCAACATGTATTTATATTATACGCATCAGTCATTATAAGCAAAACTACTTCCATTTCTTCCTCTTCTTTTCCTTAACTGATAATTTTGGTTACTAACATAAGGCTTTAAATGTTTACCTTTATACTGTTGAATATGCTTATATTTGTTTTACTTTATTTAACTCTGCTCTTAGTGATTGGACATTTAGCAAACTTGTATCTATCTGTCTTTCTTTCTCCTCTTACCTCACCTAACTTTTACTAAAGTTATTAAAGTCAAGGCATGTGCCATTTACACTCAAATTTAATGTACAATTAAATACACTTTTCAGCTAAATAGTCTCAATATCATTCATAATTATTAATAATAATATTCATTATTATTCATAATAATCATTTTGTCACAGTTTTCTTAGTCATATCCCAGCCCTATCTTGCCATTGTATTACTTTCCTTAAAAAAGAACTATAGCAATATAATTTCTTGTGTTTTTCCATATTCATATCTGTTTGTCTTGACATTTTGCTTACCACAGAGCTCAACAATTCCCTGCTAAGCTTTGGTCCTCCTTCAGCTAATAGCTAGAAACTCTAGATGTTTTTCTTTGAATACCTGAAGACCTTAGGTTATGAACAAATGCAGGCAAAATCTGGAGGGCAGTCAGTACTTGAAAGAAGAAGCTAACAAGAGAAACTTTTTGTGCGTTTATAACTGTTAGCCTGAGAGAAAGCCACCGTCGGTCCTGTGCATAAAAGTCTAAAACTCTGATAGAAAACTTGCGCTCTATCCAGATTTAAGAATTAGAGTTTGAAGCAACCACGACAGCTGGAAATAAGAATGGGATTCAATGAAAAGATATATTCCTAGTTGAGAAGCTTTAAAAACTCTATTTAAAATGTGTCCCAAACCCTGTCTGATCACTGACCCAAGCATGTGTGGGGCAGACTCAATTCAACTCAGATAAAGATAAAATAACTGCATTGAGAATTAAGTTTCCACTAAAGAAACTGAGTTTGCAGTTTGAGTCCAACGAAGCTAAGTGCCTGCTAAAAATTCTTCAGCAGAAAATAGCAGAATATAAGGTCCCTATATTCAAGCTAAAATTTAGAAATAATCAACATGGGAATATAAAAAATACGGAAAAGGTGACCCAGTCTAAAGAGGAAATTGAATCAATCAAGAACAAGCAAGAACAATGGCCCAGTTATTAGAATTAGCAAACACAGATATCAAGGAAGCTAATATCTCTTTCCTCAATACTAAAGGAAAATACACTCACATTGAAAAGATAAGATACTTCACCTGTATTTCACCAAACAGAAATATAGTTTCTAAAAAATACAGTATCTGGCATAATTCATTCCTAGGTGGGTTTAACCGCAGAAGAGAGGTGACAAAAGGAGTCACTAACTTGAAAAATAGGTCAATATAAATCAAATGATCTGAAAAATCACATAGATTAGCATATGCTTTAACTTGGTATCCCAGAAGTAGAGAAGAAAGAGAAAGAATGGGAATAAAAAAAAAATACATTGGAAGAAATAATAGCAATTTTTTTTTCCAAATTTGGTAAAAGGCAAATATTTTGGGATTCAATACACCCAGTAACTCCCAAGCAGAATAATTAATTACAAGGGAAACAACTTCTAGGCTCACCATAATCAAATTACTGAAAGCACAGATTTTAAAAAGTCTTGAGTGAAACCTAGTTTATCAGAAAAAATAGAGAGCAGAAGACTGAGAAGCAACGTCTCTAAATTGCTGAAGGAAAATAACTCTCTAAAACTGCGTTTTACAAATTGATAAAGGGGTACAAGGTGAGATCTGTGGTAAGGGCCTAACTTTTGCAAAGTAGCAGGCATAGCTAAAAATAATGATAATAACCAGCCACTGTCCCCTAGTTTGCATTCCTATAATTGCTACACAGGAGACACATAGCTGATGGTCATAAAGATTTTTAACTTTCCCAGTGGGTAACATCACCCTTGTGAAACCTGAGGCTAGTTTTTAAGATATCTTCGAGGCCTTGCATTCCAGTGGAACAACTGACCCACCCAGACCAGCAACCTGTAACAAGAAACTGACTCAACTGGGTACTGCAAACCCCCACCCAAAAACCTACTCAGCAAAGAAGACAATTTCTACACCCCTATGGTTCTGCCCCCAATCCAGCCAATTAGAAGACGCAATTGATCAGCCTTTTACCTTCCAAAATATCTTTAAAACCTTTTCTCCCAAATTTTCGGGGAGATGGATTTGAGAAATTCCTCCTATCTCCTCACATGGCACCTGCAATATTAAACTCTTTCTCTGCTGTAAACCCTGCAGTCTCAGTGTATTGGCTTCCTCTTGAGCAATGGACTATAAACTTGGTTGAGTGATAAAAAATCATCTACATCCAATGAAAATATCCCTCAAAAATGAAGGCAAAAATGAAGATATTTTTACATAAAAGAAAATTTAAAAAATTTGTTGCTTAAGGAATTACATTTCAAAAAATAATGGTAAAGGCAATTATTTGGGCTGAAGGAAAATGAACACCATATAGAGACTCTGATCTTTAGGAAACAAAAGTATCAGAAATGACAAATATACAGGTTATTTTTTCTGTTAATAAATTTAAAACGTATCTCATTCTTAAAACAAAACTCATAGCAATGTCTTGCAGATATTTATAATACACAGATGTAACCCTTCTGAAATCTGAAGCATAAAAGATGAGGTAGGTAGTTAATGGATTTAAATCATTGCAATATTTTACATGTTACTTTTAGTGAAGAATATTCGCTCTAAATAGACTGGAAATTTAAGGATGTATAACGTAATTCCTAAAGAAACCAACTTCCACAGTGTTCCTCAAAATTATCTTCTTGGATATTGAGGGTGTCTATTTTTTTCCAGATTTAGTAGTAACAGAATCAAGTAAACATAAATGGAGAAAAGAATAATATATTACACAGTAGGGTTTTGTAAACTTCAAATTCTTAAAAAGACAGCAAAACTTCAGTTTGTATTTTTACAACGACTTTTCTCTTTGCTGTATGTAGATTTTACCTCTTCATATTTTGTGATATCTCTACTATTGCATGATAGTTTGTGTTCCTGATCATATAGTTGAGATTTTCTCTTTGCTACTGACTTCTTTGTGAACATGTGATGTGATGTATATTGGAAACTTCACATTGATCTTTATGAGTCATCTTCAGAACAGGTTCTTCCAATTGCTCACTCCCATTTATCTCAAGAACTGGTGCAATTTCTGGATTTTTTTTTTTTTTTTAATGGAGTCGCAGCTGACTTTCATCCTGGGCATTAAAGCGCCTTCTATCTTGCTGACATAAAACATTTTCAAGTACCTTTGCCAAAATACAATTATTTTTTTCTTGGATTTTATTGCTGATCAGCACTCTAGCTTCAGGTGCAGTGTCTGGCAAGATTAAAATCAATGGGCTCTGTCATCCTGTCTTCTTCCCTCCTCCTCTCGCCCCCTCCATCCCTCCCTCTCTTCCTTTCTTTCTTCCTAACAGATTTATTAAGGTATAATTTGCATGCCTGCATTTTTTTTTTACCTCTTTGTTGCCATTTTATGTTTCAGTATCTATTCTCTTTATCTATTTCTAGGTTTTTTCCCCAGCATCTTTTTCTTTTTTCACTAATTCATTCCAAATTTGCCTTCATGTGTCATCATTTTATTTCTTCTTCTTCTCTAGGGATAGGTAGCTTACATATTTCATCTCCTTATTCCTATTCCTATTCCTATTCTCTCTCTCTCTCCCTCTCTCAACAATTTTATTGAGGTAAAAGCTCCACTCATTTTGTTAATCCATTGCAAAATATTTTATCTTAGTTTTATTTTCTCTGTGTCAGTGTTTCTATATTTTCCTATTAGTGTCCATCTGTTCAGTTTGGGTTCTCTTTTTTGTCTTATGTATTAAAAATAGCATTGTATCAGCGGTTTTTAGTTTCTCTGTAATACTAATCATAATGAATTGAAGTTTCCTGGTTTGACTATTTGCAAAAATTCCTTGGGCGTGAGTTGGGAAGGAATCTAGATGGCTTTTTCTTTGTCTGCCATGTCAGAGACCGTAATGATGATTCATCATATAGCCATGTTACACAGGTTTCTCTGAATCCAACTGGAGCAGGGTGAGGAACAAGATACTTGGTTTTCTACATCAAACAAGACACTCATCTGTAGAACATGAATTTTTGCTGGAGATTTCTGAGGTGGTTGGCTGCTTGGTCCTTTCACTTCCTCCCACACAGCTTGTGTTCAAATTCAACTTTGAAAAGACACATGCATTTCGGAGTGTGTAACTTATACCTTACTCTCAGTTTCACTAAAAATGTTGTTGGTCCTGTTTGTTTTCTTATATTTTTGTTGTTGCTTTTATTTTATTATATTTCTAGCAGAGACAGAGGAAACCATAGATTCATATTTATACTGGAGTTCAATATTATTTTATATTCATGTAAGTATATTGTTCTTTTTTCCTCTTGAAATAAAATCAGTATATCATGTTAATTTCATTTTAGCAATATAGCATGTTAGTCATCTCGCAATCTAGGCTACCTCAAAAGAAAACTACCAGTATTATAAAGAAAGACTTATGTCATAGTTTGAAATACAATATTGGATTTAATCTGGCATTTTCTTTTCAGAGGTATACATTGACAATATTAAAAAAAAACAGGAAAATATTTATAATGAATTAAATTATCTTGGATGCTGTCTTCCAGTTTCAAGTAAGAACTGGTAATACTTTAAACTGTCTGCATTCTATAAGAAAAGAATTTTTGAGTGATTAATAATGACAAGATATTTATTTTTCAATTAGTGTCCTAACTTTTTTCTGATGATATACTGAGGATCAAAATAACTCCTAATTTTGAATCAGTAACCTAAATATGACATTTTGTTTAGTTCACCTCACTTACAAAATAAATAAACCTTATTTTACGGAGAGAGTGTTTATGTCTTGGAGGTGCATTTCCATAACACATTCATAATATTCTAAATATGTACTGCTTGTTCACATTGACAGCTGTCTCTTTGTGGAAGAGAGATCAATAATCATCATATTGATATTTTAAAAGAGAAAGATAAAGAGCAAAACCCAAGAACCTCACACTAACACATAACTGGAAATAGAATTTGAATGTTTTCCAAATGGACGATTGTAGCTTTTCTTACATACAGCAGACATTTTCATTAAATAGGTTCTTCAGTAATAAATTGTATATTTACTAGGGCTTTGTTTGCAGTGTCCCTATGAGATGATACATCAAGTTCAAAAGCATCAATAAAAGTGACTTTAATACGGCGGAAAATACTGATGCAGCTGTTTGTTTTCCAGCACTGCTAGCGACTCATAAATAAAAAGTAAGGCAGGCATACCTTGGGCAAAGTGGCTGTATTATCCTTTCTATGGCTCTAATACCAGTAAATCAGTTACTGACTTCACATTTCCTAGAAAATCTTGCTGCTAGTTCCAGCCAATATTCAAGTCTAAAACAATAACAATGGCAACAAAATCATTTACCAAATAGGTGATATTTCTAAATTGAATGAAGTTTACTTTCAAAGAATTATTATAGAATTTTGGGTAATTTAAGAGTTTTAAGATCTCATTATATAAGGAAAAAAATATTGTCTTTAATTCTCACCTGGCAGAATCAACCAAAATAAAAATTCAATCAAGGAAACTATGCTTTAAAAAATAAAGAATGATATTTTGAATTTAATCAGTTACTTTTCAAGGAAGTCAACATTTTTATGTTTATCTTTACAAAATTCCTATTATATTTATAGAGGGAGACATTATTGCCCCAGGAGAAATAGTTACTTTTTTAGTGCTCACAGAGTTCCAAATGGAGTATAAACTAAAATATAACATTCTCAATTCCCAGTCTAGTGCTATGTAAAAAAATACTATTATATTTTTAAATAAGTGAAATTTGTACTCCCAATGTCTAATAAAGTTTTAGTTATCTTTCAGCACTTGGGAGAAAGGATTTGGGGATCAAGATGCTTCCCCAATGATCTTGAAATCAAAACTTTCAGATAATGCACCATCTGCGTGCATAGTAGGACTCTTTTCCTTCCCCTGCTCTAGTGGTAATGCATTATTCCCTACAAAGTACTTGGAAATCATCATGAGTAAAATCATTATAATGGTGAATATAAGTCTTATTGTAAGAGAAATTACATGGGCATCAAATATTTAATTTTAAATTTGTCTAAATATATCTAATAAGGCAGTACCTTATGTGTAATGGCACCATTTGTTTCATTTGTAACAACACATGATATGATAAGAAGAGAAACATTTGTGTGTTTTTCTAAGAAGAGTCAGAGCTGATGAGATTATTGGGTTAGAGAGGAGAAGCTGGTTATTGAATTATAAATTCCATAATTCGATCTGCCTGGTTCTCTTTCCTCTGAGTACAGTGCAGGGACATTACACACTTCCTTTCACCCTCTGGATCTGAGTGTCCCATATCAGTCACATTATTGGCAAGCTTTTTACTGTTCTGAAACACTGAATTTCTAGGAACATTGTATTTATAAAGAAACATCAAGAAATACTGAATCTTCATGTTTTTCAGTTCAAGGAATTTGTATCATCAAATGCCCTTTTTTTTCTGGAAAGCTTAATATAAAGACATCAATATGCACAGCTGTCACCTTGTAACTTTTATATTTTTTATGTGCAAAATCAAAGTGATTTATCCAAGAGTTCATTTCAGAAAGTGGCTATAGAAGATAAATCCACCTAAGTAAATGTTTTTAAAAATACAAGCCTTTCATTGTTTTCAACAAAGAGAAAGATTATAAGTCTATCATTATACTTAAGCTTTTTCAATACTTAGACATCAAATTTGAAATCATATGATGTTTTACAAAGTGATCAGTGTTTAGGGTATTTCTTACAGAGATATAATAGATACTTTGGAACCTCTCTCTTTTTAATATTTAATTGAATAATCTGGGAATTTATCTCCATCCATACCTACTTATCTATATCAGTTTCTAATGTAGAATAGTCTTAAAATGATAATGCCAAACATTTAATTTGTTGCTAATATGTGTCACATGCATTTGTTATTTGATCTTTAATTCCATGCAACTTTAATGTAGATATTACTATTCCCAGTTCATGGACAGAAAAACTGATATTCAGAAATGCAATGTAAATTGCCAGTGTTACAGAATTAGAAAATGGCAACCTTGTATCTGGGTTCAGGTCTATTCGTTATCGTTAACTCTTTCCAATGCTTAATCTTCCAGAGATAGTAAAAACACAAACATTGGTTTGTTAATGTGCAAATGTCTTTGTAATGCATATAAGACCCATTACTCATTTTGTTGTTCATATAATACTTGAAATAAAAATCTAAAAATGTTACTATGTTCTACAAAATCCTACATAATTCTACCTATGTCTTCTTCAGCTTCATTACCCATGCTCTTCTTGCTGTCTACATTTAAAAGACACATTGGTCTTCTTTTAGTTTCTTCAATATTCTCTGCTCTTTGCTCTTTCACAGACTATTCCCTGAGAGTTAGAATGTTTTTCCCTTTCTCACTTACTCTTTGCCGAGTTATTTCTTACTCATAGTTCAGTTCTTTATGCAAACATCTCTCTGCCTCAGATTACATCCCCTGATGTATGATCACAATGAAAAGTTCTTTGCAACTTTCACAGATGGTAATTATATACTTATTAGAGTAATTATTCTTTTGAATTTTGTTTTCTGTTAGACTGTCATTTCCTTGTAGGCATAGTATGAGTCTATGTTGTTTCATCATTGTATCCTAAATGCATAGCATTGTTTCTCACACATACCAGATAATCAGTTATTGACTAGAGAGTGAATGCACGAATAAATAAATGCCTCGTATTCTAATTATTTCAAGACACCACACTCCACATAGATTAGGAGTAATTCTAGTCTTTTCAGGGAGTTTACTTTAAAAATATTGTTGAAAATACCCAGAGGACTTACGAATGTCCAAAGATTGAAAGAGAAATTGCATGGCTGGATTCACAAATGTCTGGTTTCAATGATACTTGAAAGAGAAATATATTAACACCAATTATTTGTTTAAATTTGCATCAGACATCCACCCCCATATTCTTGCTCTACCTGTGAGGATGATTTTGTGTCACTAGTCCTTATCTTTTAGGATAAGGAAATATGCACTTATCATTACATGAATGAGAGATCTGTTCAAAGCAGCCATTATGAAAATAATTACTTTTTTGTGTGAAAATTTAGCAGTATGCTTCAAACAAAGACAAAAAAGAATTTTTCTATCTTTGTTATTCTCTACAAGAAACTCAGAGTGAATAAGTAGCCAATAGAATGAAAGCTCAAAAAGTATACTTCATAATAAGTAAACTTTGGAGGATAGGCAGATATTGATCAAGATGCAAGGATAGGATTCTGTAAGAAAGAACATTTAGAGAACAGGAAAACAGCTTTGGGAATTTGGAATATGATAACAAAAGATTGGAAGATAAAAATAAAAAAGATAGCACAGAAAGTAGAATAAAAAAGGGGTAGAAAATGGGCTAGAAAGATTTTTGTCTTTTAATAATTTGTGAGCAACTTAAGGTGGTACAACCTATAAAAAAGGTACAAAGAATAGAGGGAAAATGAGAGGATAAAATTATAAATTAACAAGAAAGTTTCTCTGAACTGAAAGTCTTTAGTACCCATCTTTAAAGACCTTAAGTGCTTAGTGCTTAAAAAAAAAGTACATTTTTATAAAAATTATTCACATCCAGGAAAAAGAGATGGCCAATGACCTAAAATCTTGGAAAGAAAAACAAGCAAACAAACAAAACAACAATTGATCAAATACAAAGAATTAAGAATGACAACAGAATCAGACTCAATAGCAAAATAGGTGAAAGGGAGCGCAGAAACCAAAACTCTCAATGAAACAATCGCTGGCACACAGATTTAAATCTAGGAAACTGTCAAATAAATACTAAGATCCAAAAACACATTCAGATATTCAAATTACAAAAGGAAAAAAATAACTAAAAGAAGGTACTGGAGAAAGGGAGTATGTTTTATCAAAATGAGAAAACAACTACAGAAAACGGATCACATGGAATCCAGGAAACATGGTGTCCAACCCAAAAGAAGGCAAAGAAAGTTTCCAGAATAATATGAAAGGCAAAAACAAATCTCAGGATGAGAGTTGCCCATCATGACTACAGAGTAAAACAGCCCCAGAGGAGGGAGGATTTCAGTAAGTACCCTTCTTGAAAGAAAATGAAACAGTTAATTTGTGTTGTTTTTGAAAAACAAAGCAAAACAAGTGGATATGTGATGTAGATTATTGATGTAGAGTTGAGACATATTTGTGATAAAAACTCAGAATAATAAATTTAAAAAAAACAGAAAGTAGTTATTAAATACAATGACCAAATCAAGGAAAATGATTTATATTGCACTACAAATTATTGAAAATGTCACATAAGAGTAGCTCCAAATACTGATATAACCTAAAAGCAATATTATTATAGATTTACAGAAAAAATTAGTTAATAGATGGATGGAAAATACAGAGAGTGTCCATACATGTCCCTCCCCCAAATATATCATTTAATATCACTGACTTTTTGCATTGTATTTGTTACAATGAATGAACTAATTTTGATTTCAATATTAACTAAATCTATAGTTTACATATGGTTTCCTCTTGGTGGTGTATTTTCTATGGGTTTTGATCAACACATGATGTCATATATTCACCATTACAGTATCATACAGAATAGTTTCATCAACCTAAAAATGCCCTGCTCTTCACCTGTCAACCCCTCCTCTCCTCCTCTTTAAACGTCTGGCAGGGACTGATCTTTTTGTTGTCTCTATTTATTGCCATTTACAGAATACCATATAGTTGGAAACATATAATACCTTTTCAGACTGGCTTCTTTCACTTAACAACATTCCTCCTTCTCTTTCAGTAATTTCATAGTTCATTTCCTCTTATTTCTGAATTATGTGGTACTCCATTGTATGGAGATACATGTTTGTTCTTTCATGCACCCCTTGAAGGACACCTTTCTTGGTTGTTTATGGTTTTTGTCAGTTATGAAAAAAGCTGATATAGACTCTCATGTTCAGATTTTTGTGCAGTCATAATTTTTATCTCAATTGGAAAAAGACCTAGGAATGTGATTGTTAGATCATATGGTTTTCATAGACAATATTTAGGTTTGCCAAACTGTCTTCCAAATTGGCTGCAATATTTTGCATTCCCACCAGCAATGGATGTGAGTTCCTATTGCTCTTCATTCTTGCCAATATTTGATATTTTCTTTTCAAAAAAATTTTTAACCATTCTAATAGGTGTATAGTGGTATCTCACTGATGTTTTAATTTATAATTCCCTTATGCCATATGATGTTGCAATTTTTGTACGTTAGTCATTTGTTACTATATTTGTGTGGGTCTATTTTTGTGCTCTCTATTCTGTTTCATTTATATATTTTTTGATCTATTTATTTATTACCAATACCACACTGTCCTGATTACTGTAGCTTTATAGTTGAATCTTGAAGTTAGGGAGTGTAAGTCCTCTGGCTTTGTTCTTCAACATTGTGTTGGCTATTCTAGGTCTTCTGTTTTTTCCATACAAAGTTTTGACTAGTTTGCCAATATCCCCAAAATAACTTGGTGAGATTTTTATTGGGATACATGGAAGCTACAGATAATTATGGGAAGAATTTACATCTAAACATTATTTAATCTTTCATCAATGGTCACGGAATATCTCTCCATTTACTTAGACTTCCTTATTTCTCTCATCAAAGTTTTGTAGTTTTCCTCACATAGATGTGGTACATATCTTGTTAGATTTACATCTTAGTATTTCATGGTTTGGGTGCTAATGTAAATAGTATTGCATTAAAAATTTCATATTCCAGTTGTTCATTGTTGATATATAGGATTGCAAATGACTTTTATTATATAAACTTTGTATCCTGCAACCATGCTATAATTGCTTATTTTTTCCAGGAGATTTTGTTGTTGCTGTTGATTTTTGGGGATTTTCTATGTAGACAATCATGTCTTTCTCAAACAAATATTTATTTCTTCCTTTCTACTCTGCATACCTTTTATTTTATTTATTTATTATCTATTTGTCTTATTGCATTATCTAGGACTTTTAATGCTATGTTGAATAAGCAGTGTGGGAGCGGACATCCTTGCCTTTTTTCCTTTTTTAGGAGAAAGGTGTCTCATTTCTTCTTTCTCATTTTTTGTTTACTTGTATGTTTTTTATAGATATTCTTTGCCACATTGAGGAAGTTCCTCTCTATTCTGAATCTACTGAGAGTTTTTCCCATGAATGAGTGCTGAATTTTGTCAAGTGCTTTTTCTGCACGGTGATATGGTTTCTCTTCTGTAGGCTGTTGGATGTAATGTATTACATTAATTTATTTTCAGATGTTAAACTGGACACTGGAGTACATCCTACTAGGTCTTGATGTATAATTCTGTTTTATACATTGTTGGGTTTTATTTTCTGATATTTTCTTAAAAATTTTAGCATCTATGCTTATGAAAGATATTGGGTTGTAATTTTTCTTTCTTGTAATAACTTTATCTGATTTTAGTATTAGGGTAATGTTGGCTTGGGAGAAGGAGTGTTACAGACTGAGTGCTGAGTGTTTGTGTCCCCCCAAAATTCATATGCTGAAGCCCTAATGCAAAATGTTATAGTATTGGGAAGTGGGACCTTTGGGAGGCAATTTGCTTTAACCCCCATGGTGGAATTATGCCCTTAGAAGAAGAAAAGACACCAAAGCTTCCTCTCTCTACAATGTAGGATACTGTGAAAAGGCAGCCACTTGCAAGACAGAAATCAGGCCTTCACCCAAACCTGACCATGCTGGCACCCTGATCAGCCTTCATAACTGTAAGAAATAAATGTCTATGATTTAAGCCACCCAATCTATTGTATCTTATTGTAGCAGGGAGCTAGGATGTGTTCCCTCTTAGTCTATTTTCTGAAAGACACTGTAGAGAATTGTTAGCAATTCTCCCTTAATATTTTACCAGGGAAACAGTGTGGGCCCAGTACTTTCTTATTTGGAATGCTATTATATATTTATTCAAATTCTTTAGGCAATACAGGCTGATTTAGATTATCATATTTATTGTGTGAGTTTCAGTAGTCTATGTCTTTCAAGGTATTAGTTCATTCCATATAAGTTATCAAATTTTAGGGCATAGGGTTTTTCATACTATTTCTTTATTTTCCTTTTAATATCTGTAGAATCAGAAGTAATAAACTCTCTTTCATTTTATTTATTAGCAACTCAAGTCTTCTGTCTTTTGTTCTTGGTTAGTGTGGCAAGATGTTTATCAATGTTATTGATCTTTTCTAAAAACCAGCATTTGGTTTCAATGATTTTCTCTCTTGATTTCCTGTTTATGATTTTTTAAATTTCTGCTCTAGTTTTTAATATTTCTTTTCTTCTATTTGTATTGGGCTTTTATTGCTCTTTATTACTCTCATTTTCTGAAGTGGAAGCTTAGATTATTGACTTTAAAACTTTCTTTCTTTTTAATATATATAGTCAATGCTATAGGCTTCTGCATAAAAACTGTTCTCATAGCATCTCATAAATTCTGGCAGTTGTGTTTTTTTCATTTAGTTTAAAGTTTTTAAAATTTATTTTGAGACTTCTTCTTTGACTTGTGCATTATTTCAAAGTATGTGTTTAATCTCCAAATTGAAATATTCCAGGTCTCTTTTGGTAATTAATTGATTTCTTATTTAATTTCATTGTTATCTGAGAGTATACTTTATATGATTTTAATTATGTTAAAATTTTAAAGTGTGTTTTATGGCCTAGCATTTGCTATGTCTTGGTGATGTTTCATGTGAATTTGAGAGAAATATATATGCTGCTGTTATTGGATGAAGTATTCTACAATTGTCAATTAGATTCTTTCAATTGGTGTTTCTATTTAGTTTAACTCCTTCCCTCCTGATTGTTTGTCTGCTACATCTATAAATTGTTAATAAAGGGGTTTTGAAATGTTCAACTATAATGTGGATTTGTATATTTCTCCTTTTAATCTGTTGATAGGTACATGTAAGTTAAGAATTGTATTGTCTTCATGGAGAATTGACACCTTATGTAATACCCTTTTTGACTCTGATAATTTTCTTTGTTCTGAAGTCTCCTTTGTCTTAGATTAATATAGCTACTCCAACTTTCTTTTGTGTAGTATTACCATGGTACATTTTTCTCCATCTCTTTTCTTTTAATCTGTGTCTTTACATTGAAAGTGGGTTTCTTGTAGCCAATTCATAGGAGTGATGCCTTCTAAGTTCATTATGTGTTGTAGCTGAAGCAGAAAGTCTGACCTAGCACTTTTATTGAATGATATAAGTAGCTTTCAACCCACAAAGGTTGATGATTATGAACTATAGTCTTCAGTTGCATAATGATGTTTCAGTCAATGATGAAGATCATATATGATGGTGCTACCATACGATTATAATGGAACTGAAAAGTTTTTATTACCTAGTAACATCATAGCCATCATAACGTTATAGCCACTGTAATGTCCTACAGCAATACATTATTGTGTACGCACAATACACACACACACACACACACACACACCCTACATATATAAAGTTAAATGTAAAACAGCCTCAGGCAGGATTTTTAGGAAGTATTCTAGAAGATGGAATTGTTGTCATAGGAGATGTACAGCTTCATGTGTGTTATTGCCCCTGAAAACCTTCTAGTGAGACAAGAAGTGAAGGTGGAAGACAGGGATATTATTGATCCTAAACCTGTGTAAGCCTAGACTTACGTGTGTGTATGTCTTAGTTTTTAAGAAAAGAGTTTAAAAAGAAAACAAAAATTGAACATAGAAAAAAGCCTATAGAATAAAGATATAAAGAAAAAACTGTTTTTGGACAGTTGTACAACGTGTTTGTGTTTTAAACTAAGTATTATTTTAAAAGTGTCAAAAAGTTAAAAAAAACATTTAAAGTTTATAAAGTAAAAAAGTTACATTAAGCTAAGGTTAATTTATTATTGAAGAAAGAAAAATCTTTGTAAATTTAGTGTAGCCTAAGTGTACAGTGTTTATAAAGTCTATAATAGTTTACAGTAATGTCCTAGGCCTTCATATTCACTCACTATTTACTTACTGACTCACTCAAAGCAACTTCTAGTCCTGTAAGCTTCATTCGTGGTTAAGTGCTCCATATGCAGGTGTTCCATTTTTTGTTTTTTATACCTTATTTTTATTGTGCCTTCTCTATGTTTAGATACACAAATACCATTGTGTTACAACCCCATGCAGTATTCAGAACAGTAACGTGTTGTACAGGTTTGTAGCCCAAGGACGATAGGCTATACCATATAGCCTAGGAGTATAGTAGGCTATGCCACCTGGGTTTGTGTAAGTACCCCTGATGATGTTTGCACAATGACGAAGTCACTTAACAAGGCATTTCTCAGAAAGTATCCCCATTGTTAAGCAATGCATGATTGTTTTTTAAGCAGAGTAATGTCATTATATGCCAACAACAACAAAAATAGTAAGAAATAAAATTTTGAATTTTTTTTCAAATTTTGTAGCTGAGGTTTTTTTTTGTTTGATCTTTGCATTTGTTGGTGTATTTCATTCGCATTAATTTGTATATTCCATGAAAGTAGTATTAGATTTTAGTCTTATTTGTTACCCTCACAACAACTAGCACTGGGTAAAATAAATGTAGGTTAATCTGAATAAAATCAAAATAAATTATTTTGAATTGTACAATTTGCTCTGCTTATAACTTTACCATTTCTTATAGAGATTAATATATCAAGTGGATCTTTGCTTATTTCAGACAAATACCAAAAACAATATTTAAGTGACTTTCTTCTGTTAAATTAGGAAAAGCCATTATAAACCAAACAAGAGAATCTTATTACATTTACCTTATCTATTATTGTATTTATTCCTCCAATAATTTTTAGAATTATATATGCTCATAGAAATCATTCAAGTTAATTGTGATATTAACTCTATATGATATTAATGTTAATCGGTAGCAATCATAACTGTAAATTATGAAATAGTTTCTTTATACCTTTTTTGCCATTTTATAAGAATGGAAATCTTTACTTCTGTCCATTATGGAACCATATATCTGGATTTCCTCAAATCCCATTCTACACTGTCATTTTCTGGGAAATCAAAGCAAAAAATTTCTCATATTTTCTTTTTGACTTCTTTGTCATTATTGACATTCACTATTTATTCGCAGTGTCAGCAATAAAATTCATTTTTCCATAATAATGAAATGTTCACATATATAAGAACAAGTATTCTAGAACAAAATGGTGGATGTTTGCTTTTTTCTATCAATTCTAAAAATTTATAATCTATATATGAATGTATATACACTTATTCATATATGTACACACACACATATCTCCTAGTTTATGTAACCCTATAGTAGGTGTAAGTGTGCATAAATTTATAGAATATATACAGACAAATGCAGTAAAAGTATCATATTTACTTATGACAATATATACCTGTGATTTATTGGTATACTTCTTTGAATATAAGGACATATGCTAGTTTCAGTTACCATTAATTCTAAATCACATTTAACCATGCAGCTTATATTTTATTCATACTGATAATACTGATAAAAATGAAGGAAATGTATTAAGAAATAACCAGATTCAGTAGCTAGCTTTTCTCCAAATTCTGAGGGAGGTGATCATGCTTTGTGCATGAAAAATGTTATTTTAAAAGCATAGACTGTCATGTAGACTATGCATCTACTTTAAGTTCATTTCTAATCAGGGCAAGAATAGTATTTTCTTTTTTAAAAAAAAATTATAGCAGAATTAATTGTATACAGAACTTTTCTGAGTATTACAAAAAAGGGAAATTATGCGTGTGGCTAATTGTGACAGGTGTGTTTATACTAATACAATCCAAACTCAGCTTTATGAAATCATTTCTTTCTATTAAAATGAAATGCATCAGAGAAGAAAATGAAATATCTAAATCCATCGCCTTCCTCATGATTAGGAAAGCCAGCCCCATTCTCTCATGAAGCACCATCTGCTCTCTCAAGTACATTCATAGATAAGACTTATCAAGACTGGAGGGGATTATGTGGAAGCCAAAAGAAACAACAATAAAAGCAGCTTAATGAAATTCTGTGACAAACTAGAAAGGAAGACTACATCCTCTTTCAAAATAAAATCTCTGAGCTCCTGTACACAAAACCAACAGTTTGCAGAAAAACATGTATTTCTTATAAACATATAGCAATTCCGGAGTTGCTGATGGAAATGTAACTTTGCCAAAAAGTTGAATTTACAGGAAAATTGAAAAATACTTTATGTATTATACCTAATTTTATAAAAAACAACTAAGTTACTGACAAAGATGAAATATAAGTCACATTATTGAAAGTTTATTATATTGACCTATTGATGTAAGTTACAATTTGCAATATTGTATTTTCTTTTCTGGCGGATAAAATTCGAAATTGTTCCTTACACGTTGGCTTTGAATTTCTTTATACCCTGTATAAATTACATGACATCTGTAAATTACATTAATACTCTGTGAGGTTAGCATAAATGTGTGACAAGCTATAATGACTTGTTTTACTTCTGAACACACAACCATAACATTATTCCTATCCACCTATATTGGTTCATTCCGGCATGCATAACTGCTCTGTGGAAAAGCAAGTGGTCAAAAGACACTTTATCAGTCAGTGTAGGAATTCCCATTTTCTTTTTCTCCAGTCTCTGTGATGGTAGAAGCTCATGTTGAGATAAAGCCCTGGTGGCCTGAGTTCCAAAGCAACAGTAATGAATAATGCCCTGTGCTAACCTCACATAGGCATGTAATGTGACTGAGAAATAAACTGTTACTTAAAGCCTGCAATCCTCAAGCCCCTGGTCGCAGACCTGTTAGGAACCAGGCCACACAACAGGAAGTGAGCAGAGGTGAGCAAGCGAAGCTTCACCTGTATTTACAGCTGCTCCCCATTGCTCACATCGCCACATAAGCTCCGTCTGCTGTCAAATCAGCATCGGCATTTGATTCTCATAGGAGAACCCTACTGTAAACTATGCATAGGAAGGATCTAGGTTGTGGGATCCTTATGAGAATCTAATGCCTGATGATCTGAAGTGGAGCTGAGGTGGTGATGCTAGCGCTGGGGAGCGGCTACAAATACCAGAGAGGTTCGACTGCACAATAAGTGTAATGAGCTTGAATCATCCTGAAATTATCCCCTGGACCCTAATCTGTGGAAAAAATTGTCTTCCATGAAACCGATCTCTGGTGTCAAAAAGGTTGGGGACCACTGCTTTAAGCTACTGACATTTCCAGGGTTTTATTGTTTTGTTTTGTTTTGTTTTGAGCCATTAGTATCCTGGCCTTTCCTGATTGATATATAAAGTGAGCTTCATGTGGAAAGACTTTTAACAGTAATTCCTAAGTTGCACCGTTTTCTATATTACTCACTCAGTTCTGCTGCTCTTGCCTCTTTGTCATGTATATCTTAAATGTTTTGTCTAACACATTAAGAGTGCTTTAACTTTAGGGTCCCTAAAGTTCTCTGCCTTTATTCAGAATAATCTTTCTCTAGTTATCAACAATGCTCATTCTCTTATCGCAGTTCTCTGTTCAAAGGCACCTTTCCAAAGGAGTCTTGGACCACTCTATTAAAAATCAGTTCTCCTTACCAGACTTGATCTATCTCCTTACATAACCTGATTTGTTTAGCTGCTCACGTGTTTCTCACCCACACTGCGCTGTGCACTTCACAAAAGAAGGAATTTTCTTATTTTATCATTGTGTTGCTGGTAACTGGAAGGATTTCTGACATGCTGTTAGTGTGTTTGTGCATGCACAGGCATGCACACACACACACATTATTGAATAAATAAACAGATTGTATTCAAATGTGCCCAGGATATGGTGAGAGCATTATAGATACAGATAGATCAATATATCTAGTTCTCATAAATAAGCTACATCGACAGTTTACAATCAGCATTCATAGTCTGCCTTCCTTAGCACTGCTCTTGGTGGAAAGGAAGGCCTCAAACCCCACCCCAGAGAGAAATGGAGTGTCAAACCACAGACACGAGGTGTGACATAATACCCAAAGTGCTGGATTTGGAGGCAAGTTTGATGTGAAAGAAGAGGGACAAATTGCTGTTTAGGTTTAAGTAATGGGAAATTATAGGAGCACTGTGATCATACAGGAAGAAACCCGAGAATTTTTTTAGTAGAAAAATTTGTGAAAGATGTACTTTAGGTAGGCAAATAAATTATTAAGTTATTTCAAGTTGAAATCAATATTAAAACTGGATAAGCGGGAAGAAAAGTCTATATTTGGCAAGTGAACCGCAATTATGGTTCAACACCAAAAACAAATGAAAGAAAACAAATAATGCAAGAAGAATCCAGGAAATAAATATTAAATGTAAAGGCACAAGTCTAGAGTCAGGAGTCTTACCTGTCTACAGGACCAACATATGAGATCAAAACAGAAAGACAGAAATGCTGACCAAGACAATGTTCACAAGGTCGTGACCAAAGCAAGGAATTTCTGTAGCAAGCATCAATGCTGATTATGAAAAAGAGCTGAATTACAGAAGTCTTCATTCAAACAACACCGATATAGTTTCTGTTGTTGTTGGGAATTAGGCCTGAATTGTCTAGAGGCTGCGAGTGAGAGGAAGTTTAGTGGGAAAATAGCTCAAGAGTGCTAGCTGAAGAATAGATTTAGGCAATGTTTAATTTATATGGGATTTACTTTCTTCACATTACAAAATTATTTCTCAAGCCTACATTGAAGTATATAAAGTAAAACTTTAATCACATTTACATTAACATGGCTTTGTAGCTTCTGGAGTATATAGAAAAGCTTACATGTAAAGAAGAAAATTAATCATTTAAAGGATTCTAATATAAAACACAATTTTAAAGTGAATCATTATCACCTACTCTTTAGTTAATTTATTTTGTTGTTTAATCACTAGTTCTTTTGATCAAAATTCCTATTAAGTTCTATTTTACTATAAAAATATAGAAAACCAAGATCTATGTAGCCTATTGTATTTGTAGGTGAATATTCATACTATTTAAGAGACTATACAAATGTTCATATGATAAGACTTTCAGGAAGCTCATTTTGATATTCTAATTTTTAAGTAGATATGTAAGATAAGTAAACTGTATATATCTCAGATAAGTAAACACTTAAATAGAACAGAAAATTTATAGCTACATATAAGGGAAAGGGAATTAATTTTTAAAGATATTCTGAATAATATTTATTTTAAAATAAGGGAATATCCTTCAGTATTATTATGATATCCTCTCTATAAGCAACATTTAATACAACTAATATCAAAAAATTTGAGTGTGGAATACCTGTGATAATAATGAATATGCCTATTTCTATCTTCATATAGCAAGGGTTAGAAAAAATTTCTCTATATTAAAAGAATTCTATAACAAAGCTCATGATTAGATAATTAAATTATTCTTTTAAAGTTGTTATTAATTGGTCTACCAAGGAGCATGATGAGTTAATCATCTGCTGTGATGCCAATTGTATT
This sequence comes from Varecia variegata, assembly GCA_028533085.1. Taxonomy (NCBI): domain Eukaryota; kingdom Metazoa; phylum Chordata; class Mammalia; order Primates; family Lemuridae; genus Varecia; species Varecia variegata. Next base: position 18,905,733 of record CM052436.1, read on the forward strand.
TTATTCTTCATTGTTTTGTATTAATAATTTCTGGGTATGACACAATAGGGAGTTAATGCTGCATATTAATGGACATTAAAATAAGATATGGCAGTATCATAGCAAAGCAAATTAATGAAATTCTTCTGCTAATAAAATTATCCTAAAATATTATCTTATATAGAAAAAGAATAACCTCTTATAACTTTTACATATCAAGCTGAGTGTAAACATTTCCCTGTACAAGTCATTTAAGTCTAAAAATGTATAGTGCTAAAAAAATAAAAAAATAAAAATGTATAGTGTTAAGTAACATTTAAATAAATATCCTAAATCTTTTTTAAGCTATCCCGTTTATTAACATTATAATTTATTGCTTTTCACTTACTTTTGTTGTTTTAATTTAACATTTATATTCTTGGTCTGTATGGGTATAGACATTTTCCAAATGTTATGGCTGCCTTTGAAATTCAAGTGACTGGGTTTTGGAGTTTGAAGATATTCTACATCTGATTTCCATTGGATATTTTCTTTTAAAAAGTGCCCATTATTTGGTTGTTCTTTTATTACATTAAAGTTGACACTCCTTTCTTTCCTTCCCTCATTATTAGATATCACATCTAATTTGATATTGACACCCAACATTTCACTGTACCTGAAAGAAAAATGGCTTTTGAAGTTTTCCCAGGAAATTGGTATCATCCTTGAAAGTTCCTGTACTGTGCAGTGTTCATTAGCTATGGAAGAACTTTTCACCACCTTTTTTCCTCTCTTAAATGCAAAAGGACAGCCAAACTAAGAGAAAATGGTTCACCCTCTCTCTTCTGCCTTCCTCCTGCATGACGCTCAGACATGCTATCTGGGAATGCAGTCATTTTGAGACCAGAAGGAGAAAACTGTACAGGATAGCAAAGGAGAGAAGTAGAGAGTGTTGTCTATTCCTGGGCTTGCTGTTATGTGCGGTAAGTAAACCTTGATCGATTTAAACTCTTTTTCTGTTGGGCTTTCTGGATTTTGTAGTAGACACACTAGTAACTGACACAGGCCCTTCTCCAACCTAGCATTTCATTTTTTTGACTATTTGTCATTTTGTTTTAGACATGTTCTAGCATCAAGACTGGTAAAGAACAAGATGACATTGACATGGGTTGATTATCTCCTTAGTTAGAAAATACGAAGCCAGATCTGTTTCCTCCTCAGGAATTCTCTGCCCCAGAATTGATTCGAGACTCCTTCCTTCCCATTCCTCAAAGAAAACATTTAAGACTATTTTAAAAAGGATTATTTCTGCTGGTCTTAGAAGTTTTAGCTTGCCACTATGTAACTGTGAACTCTAGAGAGGAAAGAAGTGGCAGTAAATATTTACTAATTTTCTTTTATCTTTCTTTCTTTTTTTTTATTTCAGCATATTATGGGGGTACAAATGTTTAGGTTATTGCCCTTGGCCCCCCCATCCCACCCCACCCCAAGTCAGAGCTTCAAGCATGTCCATCCCCCAGACGGTGCGCATGGCACTCATTATGTATATATATACCCATCCCCTCCTCCCTGCTCCCATCTGCCCAGCACTTGATGAATGTTATTCCTATATGTGCACTTAGGTGTTGATCAGTGAAACCAATCTGATGGTGAGTACATGTGGTGCTTATTTTTCCATTCTTGGGATATTTCACTTAGTAGAATGGGTTCCAGCTCTATCCAGGAAAATACAAGAGGTGATTTTTAGCTATGTGTCAGAATCTCTGCTGAATCATTTACGAATTGTCTTGCAATTCTCAAAACAATGTCTTGAGGTAATTATACTTTTAATGACTAAAAAAGTGGGCAATGAATCTCAGAGATATCAAGGGTCTGTCTTGACATCATACCACTACTATAAGGTCAAAAGGTTGTACAGAAGTGGTTCTCAAAGTGTATTCTCACCAGCATCAGTTAGTTTTGCCTGAGAACTTTCTAGTGCTGCAAATTTTGAACTCTATCCCAAACTTACTAAATCAGAAACTTGGTGCTGGAGGCTTAGCTACCTGTGCTTAACAAGCCCACTAGATAATGCTGATAGAAATTAAAGTTGGAGAATCACAGTTTTAATGAAACAAATCCTAATATTTAAATACTAAACATAACTTGAAAATTTAGGCCATAAGGCTTTAATAATTTTTTAAAATATTTAGAAAAGTTATTCTATACTGCAGTTTCCAAAATAGGGGACATGAATTTATGACAACTCTGCAGCTTCAGATATTACTTAATGGGCTACCAGTTTCAAATTAGGCCAATAACAATTCAGTAAATTTGAAGAATTATTTAAATAAAGTCCTGTAGTTTCAACAGTTTGTAGTGAGAGGCATGAGGTGAGCCAAAGGACCAAGAGCTAAGGGAATTATGCTACTGGAACTAATTTATCATCAAGATGTGACATTAAAAGCCAGTAGGAATTCTTGAAGAGCGTGTTGTTGTTAAGAGCTTCTATATTAGCCCTACTGAGAAAATGCTAGTTTTTAGCTTAAAGTTTGGTTGCATGCTGGAAAGAAACAGTTTAACTGGACTTTTAAAATCCCAGAACAGATAATATGTTAATTTGAGATTGTCAAACTATCATTTAGGTTTTATTACTCACTTTCAATAGTAAGCAGGAAGACTGGATCTGTTTGGTGGGCATGCGATTTTAATTAGTTTTTAAAAAAGTAGAGCTTTAGGCTCAGACCTACAAAAAAATATCTTTTTTATCTCCAAGGGCTATTAAATAACTTTTTAATTACTTCTTTGATTTAAAGACTTTTGTTTCAGGTCATCTTCAAGCAATCTCCAGGTTGTACCCCCATATCTGTCTTTTACGACTGTCTTATATGAACTATTGTAGGCAAATTTAGGCTTTTTGATGTATATGAAGGCTTATAACACAAAAACATCTGTTTACTCTTTTTTTTTTTTTTTTTTGAGACAGAGTCTCGCTCTGTTGCCCGGGCTAGAGTGAGTGCCGTGGCATCAGCCTAGCTCACAGCAACCTCAAACTCCTGGGCTTAAGCAATCCTTCTGCCTCAGCCTCCCAAGTAGCTGGGACTACAGGCATGCACCACCATGCCCAGCTAATTTTTTCTACATATTTTTAGTTGGCCAGATAATTTCTTTCTATTTTTAGTAGAGAGGGGGTCTCGCTCTTGCTCAGGCTGGTGTTTACTCTTTTTTATCCTTCTTTCCTCTTGACTAATGATAACTTTTCAACATACAAATAGTTAGAAACATTGTTCAGTCATCACTTTCCCTGATGTTAAAAGCACCTGCTATTTGGAAATTATTATTAATGTGTTATATGTTTATCATTCTCCATAGAATCCAATAACTCTTAACTTTTAATTTTCTGTGTACAATATTTTTCTTTATTTTGGTTATAAGGACTTTGCTGACAAGTGTTTATGTATCTTTAAATATTAAGTATTGTAGATCTACTTGGGGAAAAGAACTAATGATTATTGTACATAAATTATAACCTGTTATTCTTTTCCAAAAATAATTTTTATGTGATACTTTATAATTCTTTGTGAGGAACTATGCCATTGTCCCATAGATTAAACATTCTTAGATTCTGGCCTGTGAAATCTGCTTAATTCCTAAGAATTACAATCAGTTAGTATTTCTATTTAAACATTTAAGTCACAACTTTTCTCTTAGAAAATTCACTTTAATAAGAAGTGATGGAGTATTATGTTTAACCATGTCAATGCATATTTATTTAAATTAGTTTGTGTATTTGACTAACTGTATTTCCATGTTATGTATTGGGGATTTAAATGCACATGCATCAGAAATCAGAAACAAACAGAAGTTTTATTGAAGTGATGATTGGTACTACTTTACTGTGTTTTTTATTGCAGCCATTTTTTGTTATTTTATGTAAGCTAATTATTTCTAAACATGTAATAGCATGTATAAGGAAATACTTAAAATATACTTTATATTTTTTAGATACATTTCTTTCTCCTTCCTTCCTTCTGTCCCATTCCTTTCCTAGTTTATGCCAAAACAATCAAAGGAAGCCTTATTTGAGGTATATGAGTCTTCTTTTTTTAAACAGACACAGGCTTATTTATATTTTCAAAATGCCTAGACACAATATTCACTTATAAAATGAACTAATAAAAGTGTCATTTTTTCACAAAAATTATGCTAAATTTCTTCTCCCAATAATATGAGTTATATAGAACAACTTTTATTGTTTTCGATATACAGATAAGAAAAGTAATGTCACATGATTTTATTTCCTTTCTGCTAGAGCTAGAAAGCTGGTACACAATCCAAAATCTTCCGATTGCAAACTTAATGTACCCTCACTTTAAAGCATGCTGTTTCTCAGTATGTATGAGACTAAAGAATGCATTAGAGGAAGAATGCAAAAATATGAACACAAGACAATAAATCTTCCTTTTTAATTCATGCTGACTTTGGACTGTTTGTCCAGTCTGATCTACAACAAAGATATAGATATTTTCTTATATCTAGGTTCATTTTTAACACAAAATACTAATGTCTTAAGATAGGTTACATCAGATATGCAGATTTGTTGACATTTATGTGCTGATGTTTGGCACCATATCTGAGATATATTTTTCCATGAGTGAATCAGACAGCAGAATTTCTTTTAGTTTATTTTATTTCTAACTTTTACAAGGAAAGTCAGGATCACAATGTCATACCGACTTGAACCTAATGACTGGCCAAATACATGCCCTTAACTCCATCAAGTCAAATTTTTTAAGTGACCAATTCAAGTAATAGTAAACTAATATTGAAAAGAAGTAGTTTAATTTTTATTATTTATTTTAATCAATATAAATAATACTATAAATCCTATGGTATTTCTACACTTTGAAAAATATAGTGATGCTAACACTTTCAGTATGTGAATGAGTAATCCATTTAATTTATCTTTAAGTCCAAGAAATAGTTATGGCATGTAGCAATGTGTGATGATCTTCCCCAGACTTCTTCTCAAAATTGTAGGTTCTGGGTGAGCTAATTTCTATTCTGTTATATATGAATTTCATCTTAACACTATGGTTGCAAATAAATTTATCTTCTTTACCTTTATTTTTAAAGGCTCATTTTGCCACACTGTTGAGAATAAACTATTAATAGAACAGGTGAAGGGAAAAATAAACACTTTGTTGAAGGCTATTGCTGTTATCAAGGTAAGAAATGACTACCTGAATGATGTCAGAATTGGTCATGTTTTGGATATATTCTGAAGGAAGAGTCAAGATAATTCCTGAGGAATGTGATGTAGCATGTTGGAGGAAGAGAAGAATAAGACTCTGAGTTTGTGCCTTGAGCGATTAAGTCACCAATGAGTAAAGCAAAGTTTGGGAAGTGAGAAGATTATAAGTTTAGTTTTGCTTTTGAGTTTATTTTGTCCACCTTGAGATGCCTACTAATTATCAAAGGATAGGTATTAGGCTGGCAGATGTGGGGCTGGAGTTCAGAAGGGAGCTACAGACTGGATATATAAATTTGAGAATTGTTGGCAGAGATGATGTATAAGGCTATGAGACTGAGTGGGATCATCAAGTGTATGAGGCTACCTAGAAAAGAGAGAGACCAAAAGATGAATCCTAACCTTAACCTTAGCCTTACCCCTATGTCTAATATTGATGTTTAGAGGTTGGAGGAAGGGGAGAAACCAGTTAAAGAAAGTTAAAAGGAGTACCAGCAACGCAGGTGTGGATTCTTGAAAGCCAAGTGAAGAAAACACATTCAAGAAGGATTGAGTGCGTGTTGCTGACTGTATGTTAACTCATACAGGAGAAGCAATGGGAGGGGCTAATTTAGTAAAATTAAGGTATAACAGTTTCCATGGACTGGTAGAGGTGACAGTCAAGTTGGGTGAATTCAAGAGAAAATAATGACAGAAGAATTGTAGAGAATGCATGTTGACTACTTTTACAAGGCATTGTGCTGCAAAGGGGACCAAATAAGAAATGCACGATGATTAAAGCAGGATAAGAAGGGAGAATATATTTTTTAAATGAGAAAATAATAATCACCATGCTGCATGCTATTAGATGTGATTAATTATAGAGTGAAATAAGTTATGATAGGGTAGAAAGAAGGATTTGTCAAATGTCAAAAATGGTAATACTGGAAATTGTCAACCATTTTGTAAATATGAAGTGGGTTTTTTTTTAGTTTCCCTTTTTTTCTTTTAAAAGCCTCTTACCATAGATTAAAAAAATACTTCTAAAAGACCATTCTTTTCTCCCAAACAAATAATGTACTTCAAATTGTTCCAACCATGTCCTTCACAAGCTATTGTCTCCTTTTTATATAGTTAGTTTGTTTGTTCTTTTATAAGCAAAGCTATTTAAAGCATTTTAAATCCTTTAATTTTTCTTATCAAAGTGTCTCTTTTGACTTTCCCATACAAAGACTCTAGCGGTGCTATTATTGTGATATAAACTTTAATTATCTCTATTGACATATTTGAGCCCACTAACAAAATGAAAGAATAGGTAAAATAAATTGTGAAAATATACTTTCCATTGGAGTGAAGCATGCATAATATACTTTCCCCAAGCCCCTCATTTGTTTTAGACACTGGATTCAAATTGTGGTTTGAATTAGCAAGTGCTTACTAATTTTTAAGTAAATACAAACTAAGAAAATGTCTTCTTTGTATTAATTTCTTTCAGAATAAATGTTATAAGTATTTTTGGTATATAAAAGCACTCAATATTTATTTAAAATTGATTTCAATGTTTTACATTTTTACTATCTGGTATAATAACCGATATATTTAACACACATGGAATGCTATGGACTACTTCCATGAAGGAAAGTTGAGTTTTATATACATATTATCTCCAAAAATTCATAAACTTAATTTATATAAAGGTATTTTTTGTTTTCTGTTAGATGCAAGTGATTGAACTCCATGCCAGAGGTGCCAGGTGAACATCATTGTTTCAACAGAGTGTCACTATACACCATTGTTTTCGGAACCATTGTGCTTTGTAAAGTTTTATGGGATGAGAATAGGAAGAAATTGTTTTTCCTATACATAGCATATTTTTTAATTCTTATTTTAAATTTTTATTGTTTTTTTTTCCTTTTTTATTAGTTGAAAGAACAGTAAAGCAAAAATTGTCCTGGTGAAAATGGCAGATGTGGAAGAGAAATAAATTAAGCCAGAGTAGGGAAATCTTATCAAAATGTTTAGAAAGAATGTATCCTACATGGAGCTGCAAGTTCTGATGAAGAATAAGCGAGTATCAATTTTGTTACAAAAATGTTGCTAATAAATTATTATCTTGTTCTTGAGATAAATTTGGGAAACGTACCTGACATGCATTTATAAAAATGTTTTCTTTTTTTAAAACAATGGAAGTTACCATTAAATTAACATAATGAGGCTATGGCAACTATGAATGAAAGCAAATTTTTAGTTGTTAGAAAATAGACCAAAATATAAGTGGAATAATATTTTTGCCTTCAATATCATGAATCATAAACTAATTAATAGATTCTAATTAAAATAAGAAGCTTATTAATTAATAAACAATTGATCTCTTTATCATATAATGCCTTTCTTTATCTTGTTTTACTGTTTTTGATTTAAAGTCTATTTTAGCTGATATAAGTATAGCTACTCCTGCTTATTTTTGGATTCTGTTTTCATAGAATATCTTTTTCAATTCCTTTACTTTCAGTCTATATGTGTCTTTATGGGTAAGATGAATTTCTTATAAGCAGCATATTGTTGGATTTTTTTTATTCATTCAGTCAATTTATATCTTTTAAGTAGTGCATTTAATCTGTTTACATTGAAGTTTAATATTGATATATGAGGCTTTGTTCATGTCACATTGTTAGTTGATTTCTAGTTGCTTTATACCTTCTTTGTTTCTTTCTTTTTCTCTTTTTGTCTTTGCGGTTTCCTGACCTTCTGTCATGTTGTCATTTAATTCCTTTCTCTTCCACCTTTGTGTGATTGTTTTGTAAGACCTGTGAGTTTTATATTTTTGAGTGTTTCCATGATGGTGAATATTGTACTTTTGTTTCCATATTTAAGCTTCCTTTGAATATTTCCTGTACGGCCAGTTTAGTGGTGATAAATTCTCTCAGCACTTGCTTGTCAGGAAAAGATTTTATTTCTCCTTCATTTATCAAGCTTGGTTTGGCAAGATATAAAATTCTTTTCTAGCTGTTTTTTTCTTCCAGCACTTTGAAAATGACATTTTATTCTTTTCTGGCCTATAAGGTTTCTGCTCAAAAGTTCTCTGTTAGTCTGATTGGATTTCTTTTATAGGTGACTGGATGCTTTTCTCTTGCTAATTTTAGAATGCTTCTTTTACTTTGACTTTAGTCATTCTGATTATAATATGCAATGGTGAAGTTCTTTTTTCAGTGTATTTGCCTGAGAATCATTAGGCACCCTGTATCTGAATGTCCAATTCTCTTGATAGTCCTGAGAAATTTTCATCAATTATTTCCTTTTTGATAATAATTGCTTACCAAACAATTTTGTTAAGCAATTATTACCGAACTTTTTGATGTTTGCTTCCCTTTGGGAATACTACACTTTTTGTAGTCCCAGACATCTCAAAGATTTTTTCCATTCTTTTTTTATTCTTTTTTCCTTATTTTTGTCTGATTGGATTCAAAAGGTCTTTCTTCAATTTCTAAGATTCTTTCTTCTGCTTGGTCTAGTCTATTCTTAATGCTTTTGAATGTGTTTTGTATTTCCCTCAATGCATTTTCAGCTCCAGAATTTCTGTTTGTTTGTTTTGATGATATCTATCTCCTTAATAAACTTCTCAGTCATAACCTGAATTGATTCTGTGATTTCTTTATATTGGTTTTCAGATGTCTCTTCCATCTCGTTGAGCTTCTTGAGACTCAATATTTGGAATTCTTTGTCCGAAATTACAAGTAATTCTTTTTGATTGGGATCCATTACTGGACAATTGTTGTGTTCCTTTGGTGATGTCATATTTCTGTGCTTTTTCATGTTTCCTGTGTCTTTCAATTGATATCTGGGTATCTGATGTAATGGTGGCCTGTTCCAATTTTTAATGATCCTGCATATATATGCACCCAACATTAATTTTTTTATTTCAGCTTACTATGGGGGTACAAAAGTTCTGCTTAGATATATTGTCCATGTCCCTCCCAATCCCCCGAGTCCAAGCCTCAAGCGTGTCCATTCCCCAGACAGTGCACATCGCACTCTTCCTGTAGGTATACACCCATCCCCTCCCCCACCCCCATCCCCCCCAAGTCAGAACTTCAAGCGTGCCCATTCCCCAGACAGTGCACATTGCACTCATCATGTAGGTATACACCCACACCCCTCCCCCCACCCCCCTACCTCTGTCAAATACACAATTGGTGTTATTCCCAAATGTGCACTTAGGTGATGATCAGGGAAACCAATTTTCTGGTGAGTACATGTGTGCACCCAACATTAGAGCACTCAGATACTCAAAACAAATATTACTAGAGCTAAATAAAGAGATAGACAGCAAC
>CM052436.1:18915730-18983005 GCA_028533085.1 Varecia variegata
TTGGAAACTCAAATCTCATTAATTGTGAGTTCTCAAAATTGCCCAGTAAGTCCTTCTCTTAGTCTACTTGGTATTATCTTTCTTAGCAACATTTTCAGAGTAATTCCTCCTCAAGCCACCGTCGTATCAGCATACATTCTTCCTCCTAGTCATGGAAAAAATGTGTGCCATCAGAATCTTCATCTTCCTTACATTGATCTAAGACTGCATCTAATAACACACATTCCTGATACTTCCTTTTTTATTTCTTGGAATGAGAGAAATTCTCTCCTTCTATTAGAAGCTGAGTTTCACAAGGGCCTCCTGGACTGCTTTGCCTCCTGCCTTTGCAAAAATATTATTATTTATATAAAATCCACTTGCTTTTCCTGAATCTTCAGTTGCTCCCTTTGTACTGTTTTCTTTCCATCTATGTTGAAACATGTTTATGGCTTTCATATAATTATAAATATAATCTTCTCTTGAACACATATCCTGTAGCCATGGACATCACTTTTTGCCCAAATTCATCTTAAAACTCCCTGAAAAAAATCTACAATTTTTTTGTTTTTACTTTCTCCCCTTTATCTTATTTCTCTATAGTCAGCTATCTAGCTTTCTACTGGACATACACACCTGTCTGTCTTGCAGACACCTAAAAGCTAACTGTATTGAACAAATAAAACCACTTTCCACAAAACCCATTCATCTTCTCATGTTCCCTAACTCAGAGCAAGACGTCACCATTTCCCAGAGTTAATATCCCGGCGTCAACCCGAACTCTTTCTTCTTTCTTATTCTCAAATCTGTTTAGATGCTACATCCTACTAATTCTGCCCATTAAATATAATACATCTCCTCAATCCTCATTTACATTATCCCAACATATCACCTCTCGCATGCAATGTTGAATAACTTCCTAAATAACCTTACCATCTAATGGGGAATAATTTATTATTGGAAAAACAATGAGTAGTATTCCCTTCAAATTCCTTCTTCACAATACTTTTCTAAGAGAGACTCTTTTGATGCAGAAGAAGGCTGATGCAATGAAATGAACTATTCTTAGAACTTTAGACCACCCTTTTATCTTCATGATTACTCATGAAGGAAACTATTAAATAACAATATAGGGTACCATCTAGTGTTCCTTGAAGTAGCAGAAAACACCCACCAGTATTTCTGGGCATGATGACTTTGTGCTTCCTATTAGCTGCTTCTCAGTGTTAGAGATGTCAGTTAAAGAAAGCTCAAATCTTTGCCAAGGTCATTTTCAGATTAAGCAGTTCCAGAACAAACCAGTAGTTCCAGACAAAGCAGACCGTGAACCTTCTGGTTCTCTAACTTTTGAATTTATTCTCAATTTTTGGTGTTTGCATATAAAATCACTTTGTTTTTAATATTTGTCAATGGGCAATCTTAGTATCTTTTTGACAATTTCTTATAAGATATTTGAAAAATCTGGAATTTTGTATTATAGAATATTGAAAAATGAGAATGTGCCCTCTTTCAAACATGCCTGGCTGGCACAGGGGGTTAGATTTTACAATATTTACTTAATGTGTTGACAATATTATTCAAAGTTTTAATCTATTTTCAATAAGTAATAGCAAATATCATTACAGGGAAAAAATATTGCATGCATTGAATGCAGCTCTACAATCCTCCATTATACATGGTTTACACAGCCTTTTATCATCATCTGCCTGCTGATTCTTCTGTCTTGTCTCATCATCCTCATCCTGGAGGTTTTCCTGCCACAATACATCTACTTTCAGTTCTATAAGTACCCACAGCTCTGTCTCACTTTCAGAATTTTCTTTCTGCTGTTTCTTCTACTTTGAGCATTCTTTCTTTTCTTCACGTGATTACACATCCAACAAGTCTCAGCCTAAATACAATTTCTCTTAGGCTGCAGAGGTTAAAGGTTTTTCTTTTGTTCTCACAGTATCCTATATATTGGCTGTCATTCTGCTGATTGCACCTGATTTTAATTTCTTATTTGTTAGCAGTCCCACCTTATACCAAGTGCCCTTAGAATAAGAAACTTTGTCTTTTTTCTTCATCGTATTATCTTCAGTACCTAGCAGAATGCCTGACACCAAATAGCTATTCAACAAACATCTCTTGAATACCTGCACAGTATTTTTAGAATGTGAAGTATAAGATGGAAGAAGTTAATGGTGAGGTAACTAGGAGAATATGAATTACTTTATATGTTCATATACTTTGTTTGTGTTAGAGATAGTTTATTTTATTTGATACTTATGTAATAAATTTGGTGCTCTGATATATTTCCATTCTTGTTAGTGCTTTCTTTTTCCTGCTGTCAAGGATCCAGTAAGGTCAGTTCATTTAAAATTTAATTCATGAGATGCCTAATCTCCATATGTTCAGGTATTCAGTGAAATATGATTTGTTTGTTTTGCATAGACACACTGATAGATTTATCCTCCTAAAAAATACTGAAACAACAAATTTTTATTTTTAGGTATTAGTGTGGGAAGTTAGATAATGCAATTTTAAATATGAAGATAAGTAGTATGTATTTTGCAAATCTAAATATAAATACTCTCCAGCAAATACATACCTTTGTGGCTCAGTGCCTTATTCAAGAAATGGCCTAGATTTTCTGATGTTTAAATTCATCATTAAATAAAAAGCAGTGAAGAGTACTTGTGCTATGAATATTAATATTAAACTGTTAACTCTCTAAGAGCAGTAATCAAATAATATCTTATAGAGTACATTGAAAAGAACCCCATGAGCTTTTAGTGAACTATGAAATGGGAATGAAAACTTGCCACCAAATTTGAAACTGATTGGAAGATCGTGTAATTCAGCAAAGATTTATTGAGCATATTCCTTGTATAATTTTTTAAACTTGATCTTGAAAAAAAAAATTGGGAAGAAGGATCAACATATAGAGGTGCCTATATAAGAGATACTGATTATTTTCTTCCTAAGCAATTGCACAGATTGTATATTTCTCCTATTAGCACAAATGTAACGTTTAAAACAAAAACACTGTTAAATATGCAGATTTAAAATTGTACATGTTTATCCATACTTTTGCCCCAGTATCATTCCACCACATGTTATTATATGTAATTTTAAGCTATGCCATCCTAATGGTCAGTTGAACAGACATATGAATTCAGTCTAGAATATTTTCACTTGATGCACACTCTAGCAAAAAGTTCCACACGTAAAACATTGCTTCACCTGACAGACTGCATTCCATCTGGTTTTCAAAGTAGGAGTTGTGTAAAAATGCCAGCGCACACTGCTTCTGTCCAAGCAATTCATTGATTTCTTTCATCTTCAGCTAGTTTTGGTAACTTGATGTGGTCCCATAGCAATGAGTTGTACTTTCATTCTCCCAAGTGATTCCAATTAAAAGGAAAGCTGTTTCTCCCACATGGCATCCCTAAAAAATTAATTAAGGCAGTAAGTGTCATGCCATCTGTACCTTATGTGTGAAAGACATTAATCAGCACAGACTTCCCAGCTGGGTGCATCTTTAGTATGTCGCCACCTAGAACAGAAACAGTGCCATGGATCAGTGGAGGGTATCAATGCAGTTAGGGCAAGATAGATGTGTGCTAGCCATCCTGCATTAGACTGATCTGTAGAGATTTCTGTTCACCACTGGGTTCTGTTTCTATTATCTTAAACATCCATCCACAAGAAAAGTTCATATTTAAATTTGTGGCAGATGATTTTTTAGAAGTTTTAATTAACCATATAAGAAATCTGAAAATTAATAAGAATGGAAATGTAAGAAATAAAAGTAAATATTTCATGCTGTGAAAAAAAAAAAAAGTATAACAAAGTGAACTTGTGAAAAGCTATTCATTAAGACTTTGTTTCCAGGAATCTGGCTAGATATTCTGAGCAATTATTCCGATGAGGAATGGTGAAATTTCTAGTGTAAGCATTTAGTACTATACATTTCCATTTTAGTACTACTTTACCTGCATCTCACAAATTTCTTTTTTTTTTTTTTTGCTTGGCTTTTTTTAATGAGTATAAAGTTTCAGAATTACAACTTTTGAAACAAATCAACTTTGAGTAACAAAAACTGGTTCCTGGTAATATGACAAACCTAGTATAACCTAGGGACATTTTCTATTTACCCATTTATATAACAAAAAGGTAAACACATCTGCTCAGATACAACTGCTTGTGGGAAAATAAAATGAATGCATACTCAGTTTTCAAATTTAGTAAACATTTCCATATCACCACAGTTCCAACTTTAAGCAAAATCAGCATTTAGACATTTTACATTTCAGAGAAAAAGACAAAAAAAATGTTCACAATTATTTATCAGTTAAATAGAAGCATAAAACAGAAACTCAATCCATTAAGTACATTAAACATAATTTTAAAAAATTAATATGTCTACTCTGCTGAGAGAAAAAGTGGTATTACATGAGGATGGAAAGTCCAGAGGACGGGTACATTGGAGCATAAATGTTTTTCCTGTTGATTTACTTATATATTTTTTTAAATGGGAGAGAATTGTGAATGCTGAGGAGAAAGAGCTAGTAGAGTGAAGGCAGAATGTAACCAACCAAGATGTCCCCACAGGAGACAGGAGGAGATGGGCTGTGCTAGCGTCTTGGGAGTATCTGGGAACAGGCAACAAAGGGGAATAGAAGATGGTGCTAGTAACCTTCTTGGGGAAAGGGCATATATTTGCATGTGCTGGGTGAAATTATATTGTGAATCAACCAGAAATACCACTCAAAGAGCTCATCTTGTCAAGGGAATCATATTAATTTGTGTACATATGAGACAAGCACATTCTCTAAGGTTTGCTTGTGTACACTCTGCATGAAACACACAAAACAGAAGGAAAACAGATGTAAAGAAATCATGACAGTGTAAAGGAAGCCAATCCTCCCACAATGTAATTTGTATGCCACCAAAATGTTTGTACCACCATAATATCCTGAAATTAAAAAAATAAATAAGGACAGACTTATATGTGTTAGAGGTTATAATCAAGATTATTTTTAAGACTAAATCTTGTTTAGTCTTTATTGTGTAATGAAGGCATTATAATTTAAAATTTGTAGGCCGGGCATGGTGGCTCACGCCAGTAATCCTAGCACTCTGGGAGGCCGAGGAGGGTGGATTGTTTGAGCTCAGGAGTTCGAGACCAGCCTGAGCAAGAGTGAGACCCCGCCTCTACTAAAAAATAGAAAGAAATGATCTGACAGCTAAAAATATACATATATAAAAAAATTAACCAGGCATGGTGGCGCATGCCTGTAGTCCCAGCTACTCGGGAGGCTGAGGCAGTAGGATTGCTTAAGCCCAGGAGTTTGAGGTTGCTGTGAGCTAGGCTGACGCCACGGCACTCTAGCCTGGGCAACAGAGTGACACTCTGTCTCAAAAAAAAAAAAAAAAAAAAAAAAAAAAATTTGTATATGAATTCTACGGAGAGGAGATTTAAATAGATGCAGTTTTGGGTCAATATACATAGAAGATATGATGTTTGAATCCCAAGACATTTCTGGGAGAAATAATTTAAAGATGATAGAATTTGCAAAAGTTGATTATTGATAGATTTTTTTTCACAAATTTCTTATATTGTACTTTCACTTTTAATTCAGTTCAATGTATTTTTTTAATTACCTTTGAGGCACTCTTCTCTGACCTATGGATTATTTGGAATTCATATTTTTTTAATATCCCAGTGTTTAGAAATTTTCCTATTATTTTTGTTATTGATTTCCAGTTTAATTTCATTATAGTCAGAAAACACACTCTATAATTTCAATTTTTTTAATTTGTTGAAAATAAAATAGTTTTGTTGCCCAGAATATGGTATGTCTTGGTTTATGTTTACAGGCATTTAAGAATGCACTTTCTCGTTTGGGCAAAGTGTTGGATAAATATCCGTCCATAAGATCCTGTTTATTAATGGCACTTTTGAGTTCTTCTTACAGCCTTCCTGATTTTTTTGTCTTATTCATTCAATTTTGGGGAGAGGGGAATCAAAGTCTCTAACTACAATTATGGATTTGTCTATTTTACTTTACGCTTGTATGAGATTTTGCTTCACATAATTTGGTTCTTCTATTATATCTTATATTACTTTGTTGAGACTGTATGTTTTCATTGGTTTCAATCATGTGTATAATTGCTCTTTGAATTGTTCTTTGATCACTGCTTTAAAATCTTTGTCATATAATTCTAACATTTCTGTCATTCTCATTTGTTGCCCGTTCCCATTTGAGTTAAGATATTACTGGTTCTTATGTTTATTGGCCATTTGTCTATCTTCTTTTGAAAAACTTCTGTTCATGTCTTTTGCCCAATTCTTGATGGGGTTGTTTGATTTTTTCTTGCTGATTTCCTTGAGTTCTTTGTAGATTCTAGTTATTAGCCCTTTATGGGATGTGTAACATGTGAGTATTTTCTCCCATTCTATATGTTGTCTCTTTGCTGTGCTTATTATTTCCTTGGCTGTGTAGGGACTTTTAATTTAATTAAGTCCTATTTATTTATTTTTATTGTTCCTGTGACTGCCATTGGTATCTTCTTCATAAATTCTTTGCTTAGGATATCTAGAAGAGTTTTTCCAACATTTTCCTCTAGTGTTCTTATGGTTTCATGAATTATGTTTAAGTCTTTTATCCATCTTGAATTAATTTTTGTGAGTGTTGATTGATATGGATCCTCTTTCATTCCTCCACATGTCGCTATCCAATTTTCCCAGGATCATTTATTGAATAGAGCTTCTTTTCTCTACTGTATATTGTTGTTCACTTTGTCAAAGATCAGTAGGCTGTATGTGCATGGTTTTATAGCTTAGTTTTCTGTTCTGTTCCATGGGTCTGTGTGTGTATTTTTGTGCCCATATCATGCTGTTTTGGTTACTATAACCTTGTAGTATAGTTGAAGCCTAGTAATGTGATGCCTCCAGATTTGTTCCTTTTCCTTAAGATTGATTTGTCTATTCAGGTTCTTTTCTGGTTGCAAACATCAGTAATCATCAGGGAAATGCAAATTAAAATGATGATGAGATATCACCTTGCCCCTATTAGAATGGCTTTTATTAAAAAGTACAAAAATAGTAGATGTTGCCACAGATGCAGAGAGAAAGGAATGCTTCTACACCCTTGGTGGGACTGCAAGTTAGTACAACCTCTATGGAAAACAGTATGGAGATTCCACAAAGACCTGAAAGTTGGCCTACCATTTGATCCGGCAATCCCACTATTGGGTATTTATTAACCCAAAGAAAAATAAGTCATTTTATAAAGAAGAAAGTTGAACTCAAATGTTTATTACAGCACAATTCACAATTGCAAAGGTGAATTGCCCATCAATTAATGATGGATTAAATCAACCCAGTATCCATCAATTCGTGAGTGGATCAACAATATATGGTATATGTATAGCAGGGAATACTACTCAGCCATGAGGAAGGATGACTTAATGCTCCTTTGCCACAATTTGGATGAAACTGGAGACCATAATCCTAAGTATTTCAAAAATGCAAAAACAAACACCACATGTACTCAGTATTAGATGAGCTCACTAACCGATGTACTCACTAACCCGATGAGCACATATGTGCATAGATAGAAGTAAAACTCAGTGGAAATCAGGCAGTGGGGAACTGGGAGGAGGGGATGGGTGATAACCTTCTTAATGGATACAATGAACACTATTTGGGTGACATACACACTTATAACCATGACTCAAGCATCCTAAAAGCAATCCATATAACCAAAAATATTTATACTCCAGCAATACTTTGAAATTTTAAAAAAGATATTCCTGGTTCTTGATATGATTAATAATTTATTGAAATAAACCTGGACATTTTGAGCTCTGTGAATCTTATTTGAATATTCTATTTTAGTTAACCTCCTATGACACCAATCTGGCACATGTCTGAATACTCTGCCTCTTACTGCCAGGTGGGGGTGGAAGTCCAGGCTTCCTACATGGTCTTTAATGACATTGCTGGGGTTAGGGGGCTCATAACCCCCTGAAGGTGATGAAAGTCACAGCTTTGTATTTGACCTTCTCTGTCACCACCCCAACAGGGTAGTTGGGGGTGCTTCATTTCAGCCTCTTGAGGGTAAAAGTTTTGGCTCTCCACTAAGCATTTACTGGTGCATTGAGAATGGGGGCTTTCTCCCTGCCAACACATTATGGTGGTTGAATGGGTAGAGTGATTATTGTATAAAAATGTTCTGATTTACTAGGCTGTCCTTTTCCTGGCCGTGTGGCTATAAAGAACAATTTTTATGTTGGTGTTGGAGCTTTTTTTTTTTTTTTGGTCTGCACACTTTGGCCATGCTGGATGGGGTTACCAGTTTGGCCACCACCACCAATTATGGAATACATGTTGCAAAAGGAAACCCAGAAACCTCACTTCTGTGTAATTCCTTAGGTTTTTCTATCTTTTAGAGTCATCTTGTCTTTATTTGATATATAATACCCAGGATTTTTAGTTGGTTTTAATAGGAGGAATAGGTAAAATTATCGCTACTCCATCTTCATAGAAGCACAGTCCACCATATTTTTTAAGTTTCATCATGTAATAAAATATGTCTTTGAAATGGACAGTGCAATCATATTTTATGATCATTTTAATGTTTGCTGTTGACAATTATGGTGAAGACAGTGAGGCAGATTTTTATCTTCTATGATGTCATATCAAAAATGTCTCCTGGAATGTACTAATAGTTTAATATAACATGCTACTAAAATGGCACTTCTTTCAATTAGTTGTCAAATGCAATGTCTTAAAATAAATTATAAAGTATAATGTGATGACATAAAATAATTTTCACTCAGACAACATTGTGAAATAAAATGGAAGAGGACTCAACTCCACATCTGGATTGAAACACATCTCTAAAAGAAAGAGAAAGATTAGTTTAAAATGATAATCTATATCCAGACATTCCACATTCATAATCCAGTTACCAATGATTTTGAATAGCTAGAAAAAAAGTAGTTACATCCATACATCCTAAGAGGGAAAAACCCTGAACATTTTTAAACTTTCAAGTCCATATTAGCAATATGCTACCATATTTATCTTTTATATATATATAAAAGATTTGGATTATCAATCATGTTTGTAGCCATGCTGGCATTTCCAGTTCCCTCAGGTTATACATTTAAGGTGATTCTATCTTTTCAAGGAAATGCCAAAGTTTTCATAATAAGAACTTTTTATTTATTTACTTTTTAAGAGTCCTTAAAAATGATAAAAGAACAATTGTGGTCTACTTAACAATGCATTTCACACAATTTTCTTTAGGAATGTTTAGTTTCAAGACATATTATTACCTCTGTACAAGTATCAATGATTCTAAATCATGCATTCAATATGTAAACCTCTTGTCTTTTTAAACTTGCTTCTTCACAGAAATGAAAGTAATAACCAATATATCAGGGCATAGTTACAGATTAATTTTATATCAATTTAGGCCATTCAATATTTCTTTCTCAGATAAATACTAAAGAATTTTTAGAATAAATGACCAAGCATCTTTTAAACTGAAACATATATGGAAAGTAATTTTTATGAAAAATAGAAGTGATAAACTGGGATAATTCAATTAGAGTTCTGCCACTCTCATCATTTATATTAATAATAATGGCTGCTAAAATAGCAAGGAGGGAAAAAAGTCATCATTATTGTAACAATACATTGAAGGTAGATGGAACCTACAGAAAATTTGAATTTTAGCTCTTAAATACTGGTTCAGTACTGATTTCTTCTTACAGGTATTATTTAGGAAAGAAAATAAAGATGCTCTTTCTTTAAAGAACTTAGCTATAAAGTCTGTTACGAGACCTATAAATATTTGAAAAACAATTTTTAATAACATAGGAAAGAACAATTTTTCAGGCACTATTCATGGGAAAAATATTTCATTTTATGTAATTCCATGTTGCTATTGATAAAAATATAAAACCATTTTGCTTTAAATAAAATTTCTTGTTGTTAATATTTAAACATTCTGTTTTCTGTTCACTATAGTGAAACTCTTTGACTCCTCAGTGCTTTTATTTAAAAATTCACAATTCTTTTCAAACAAATTTGACTTAGTGAAATAAAGAATAGATATTTCATCTGGTATCTAAACCATGTAATTAATCATTCTAATATTTGTACTTATCTAAATATATTGGTGTCTCAAAAAGTTACCAAACCATGAAATTGAAGACATTTAGAAGTGCAATAACTGTCCAGAAAATTCTTTTGAAATATAGAAAGTTTTTAGCAGCCACTGATTGAAATAAGCATGAATATTCATGGGTTTCTTTCTCTTAATTGGTAAAATCATTTGATGCTCTGAGATAAAAGGTGGAGATTTTAAATAATTTATGTCTGATAATTTTATATTTATATAAAAGAAACATAAGTCTTAGCTACATCTTTTACTTCTGAAATCTGCAGATATATTTCATTTGTTTATATGTGTGTCTTTATTTTTAGTGGAGAGATTCTTTATGTGTAGGCACTCTACCGGGTTCTATTCTTAACCATATCTCTTCTCTTTCCTTCTACACAGTCATCATGTACATCAGATCACTTGTCATAGCTTCAGCTATCACTAATATCTTGATGGATTCCAGCTATTTAGTATCTACTTAGACTTCTCAGAGCCTCAGAGCTGTGCTTTCAGCTAGCTACAAGAGAATTCCATTTGGATTCCATAAGTACATCAAGCTTTTCTCCAAATACCATAATCACATTACAAATTCCTATTGGCTTCTCTCATTAATGTTATCCTATTCACATAATTGTCTTGTGGTCCCTACTGTCTTAGTTCAAACCATCACCACATATACCTTTGACCCTTGAACAACACAAGTATGAATTGTGCTGATCCATTTATACTCAAATTTTTTTCTGCCTCTGCCACCACTGAGACAGCAAGACCAACCCCTCCTCCTCCTCCTCCTCTCATCCTACTCAATGTGAAGATGATGAGGATGAAGACCTTTATCATGATCCACTTCCGCTTAATGTTTAGTAAATATAGTTTCTGTTTCTTATGATTTTCTTAATGTTTTCTTTTTGTTAGCTTACTTTATTGTAAGAATACAGTATATAGTATCTATACAAAATTTGTGTTAATAGATTATTTATGTTATAACTAAGCTTCCAGTCAACAGCAGGCTATTAGTAGTTAATTTTTTGAGGAATCAAAAGTTATACATGGGTATTTGACTGTGCAAGTGGTTGGTGCCTCTAACCTCTGAGTTTTTCAATGGTTAACTGTACATCAAAACTACACAGGGGAAGAGAAATGATTCTGAAGCTGTACCACTGGCTTAAGTCCTGGCTCCACTACTCTTTAGTCACATGAACTTAGGCAATGAACTTAACCTTTGGCAATTCAACTTTCTCATTTTTAAAATGGGTAATAGATATAAATGTGTTACCTACATCACAGCATTTTTAATATTACTAACAGATTATATTAATGTATTTAGGACAATTTTATATATGTCAGCTATTATTCATTGTCTGGATGATGACAATAGTCATACTCTTACCTGTTGGTACTTTGCTATTTAAAATCCATCTTTCGAGGATGACCTTCCCAGGATGATCTTTCCTTTTTAAAATATTTCTATGACACCCGTGTATGATAAAATTATTTGGGAAGCCTAAAATCTCATGGATGAACTGGCTCATGAATGTTTATTAGATTCAACTTCCATCAGTCCTTCCACATTCTGGGAAACAGACTTAGAGGTGAAGATTAGCATGTAACAGATTCATTAGCAATGGCTCTTGAGGCCAACATCAGTGAGGGAAAGGACAGAAATGGGGATTAAGCAGAAAAATTTTGAACTGCAAGAAAGCCCAAATTTATACAGTAATAAAGGAGGCATCAGTTGACTTACTCTGAAGCTGAAATGAGCTTTAGAGTTTCCCATGACAGTTGGGGAGAGGAAAATGGGCACTTACATCCTTATGTCAATGAATTGAAGGTTGTAGAGCATGACTTCTGTTGCTGTCACTAAATATTGTTGTCATTGGTTCTTCATGTGCAGCACTATGTTTTATGTTTGCTGATGCAAAGATGATCCTTCCCGATAATTAGCTTCTCCAGGTATAACACGAGACAGAGAAAATTTTTCCCATCATCTCCACTACCTCACTTTTAGGGGGATGCAGAAGAATATATCCATCTGTGAGTAGCTTCCTGGCACATAACCTGGTTAAAAACTCTTCTCCTTTTGGGTGGCCTGCATGTCTTGTTTGCACACAAGATAATTGCAGAGAAGATGCCAATTACATATTTTACTTTATGAATATGAGAAATTGAGAGACAAGATCCTTTACCTTTGTCATAGATATTAAACATACATACATTCTCATAATGTAGTGCAAGATATAAAGCATAAAAGAAAAGACGTGTATATTTTCCTTTATATAACACATGTAGTCATTTGTGAAAAGTTTAAGCTTTCTTATTGAAACTTTCTAAAGTTTATTTGTCGTATATAAAGAAAGTAATAGTACTTTAAATTAGTCACAAAAGACTGCATTTAAAAATTCCAAGAGTCCTACTTAAATTATGAGTTCATTGCAACAGGTGATTCACATTCTCCAAGCCTGCTTTATATAATATTTGGCCACCAATGAAATCATGAAACCTTCAAAACTGCTTCACCACATGAAGACAAGCACCTTGCATTAAAAGACAAGCCTTGGAGTTTTTTCAAAAGCTAAAAATATGAACACAAAGAACAGAAACAATTATTGAAGGCCACCACTTCATCAAATGTGTCTGCACTGAGAGCATCACTCTTAGTGGCTAAGCACATTGCTAGGCTAAGAAGCCCTTTACTATTGGTGAAGAGTTAATTCTGTCTGCTGCTCCTAAGTTGCCATGAACTTAGGAGAGGCTGCAGTTCAAAAGGTGGCACATGTCCCTCTTTCAGCTAGCACCATAACTAAATGAAGTGATGAAATAGCAGAGGATATTGAGGCACAATTGTTAGAGAGGATTAATGAGTCACTGTGGTACACAATCCAGGTTGATGAGTCTACCAATGTTGGCAACGATGCTTGTTTTTGTGCAATATATTAATATTTTTCAGTATGATGTGTGTGAGGATATGTTATGTGCACTTTTGTTGCCAACCAACACCACAACTGCAGAACGATTCAAGTCTTTGATTGATTACATTTCAGGAAAACTGAATTAGTCATTTTGTGTCAGTATATGCATGGACAGAGTGGCTGCCATGCCTGGACAGCTTTCTGTTTTCACTACTCAGGTCAAGGAGGTCACTTCTGAATGTGAGGCTACACACTGTGTTATCCATAGATAAATGCTGGGTAGTCTAAAAATGTCATCTGAACTAAAAAACGTTTTGCAGGATGGGATTAAAATTATCAACCACATTAAAGTACATGCCCTTAACTGACGCCTGTTTGTGCAGCCCTGTGAGGAGATGGACGCAGAGCCCACACGTCTTCTCTTATACATAGAAGTGAAATGGCTTTCTAAAGGTAGGCCACTGGCAGGGTTTTTGGGTTATGAGAGCTGCTCCAGAGATTTCTTTTAAAAAAACAGTCACCACAGGCAGCACATTTCAGTGACACAGAATGGGTCACAAAACTTGCTTACTTGTGTGACATATTCAACCTGCTCAGTGAACCCAATCTGTCACTTCAGGAGAGAATGACAACTGTGTTCAAGTTGGCAGATAAAGTGGCTGCATTCAAAGCCAAACTGGAATTATGGAGGCCATGAGTGAGCATTGGGATTTTTGACATGTTCAAACATTAGCAGAGATGTTGAAGGAGACTAAGTCAGGGCCTTCTTTCTCTCAGCTTGTGCATAATCACCTATCTCGGCTTTCAAAAGAGTTTGAGCATTGCTTCTCAACCACAAAAGACCCCCAAACTGGGAAGGAATGGATCCACCACCCGTTTGTGAATAAGCCAGGTGAATCGACTTTGTGCTAGAAGAGGATCAACTGCTTGCGATTGTAAATGACAGTGCCCTTAAAAGTATGCTTGAGACAACTTCAAATCTCCATGTGTTCTGGATTAAAGTCAAGGCAGAAGATCCTGAGGTTGCCACAAAAGCACTGAAAGCCTGCTTCCATTTCCAACATTCTATCTGTGTGAAGAGAGCTGCTCCAGAAAACAGGGTTTTCTACAGTGACAGCAACCAAAAGAAGAGTACGGAGTACACTGGACATAAGCAACACCCCTCCGGTGTCACTATTTCCCATTACTCCCAGAGGGGACATCTAGTTGAAGGAGAACAAGCTCAGGGCTCCCACTGATTCTGCATTATGGTAAATTATATAATTATTTCATTATATATTACAATGTAATAATAGAAATAAAGTGCATAATAACTGTTATGTGCTTGAATCATCCCCAAACCATGCTCCCCCACCCCGATCCCCAGTCTGTGGAAAAGTTGTCTTCCATGAAACCGATCCCTGGTGCCAAAAAGTTTGGGGACCACTGTATTAGATCACATAATTTTTTAGTAAATCATTTCAGTAACCATTGTACAAATTGTAAAATTACTTGCATAATGCCACCATTAATTGTAGACTGTAACACTTAGTCCTACTAAAGTAGTGATTGGGTAAATTACATTATTTTTCAGAAATATTCACCTATCTCCTTCATTTTCAAGCCAAGGAGTATAGATTTGCTCTCCTTTGTAGCTGGGCTTAGCCACATACTTGCTTTAATATCAGAGTGGGTGGGGTATTCCTGTGCCCTTTGAAGCTGGGCTCAACTGTATGATTTCTTTTGGCCAATGGTATTTTAGCAGACATAATACAATATATTTTAAAAATATATGTTGAGGATTATATTTGAACGTTTTTTTCTTCTTTTCCATCATAATGAGAAGGATATGCCTGGGCTAGCTTGCTGGTCCAAAAATAGAATGAGAGACACCTGAAACAGAACCACAATCAAGAGGACTCAGTCTAGGTCAGTCTCCCCCTAGAGACAATAACTAATAATACAGGAGAGGACATCAACGACTGGTAGGCTGGGCATGGTGGCTCACGCCTGTAATCCTAGCACTCTTGGTAGGAGGAGGAGGGAGGATCACTTGAGGTCAGGAGTTCGAGACTGGCCTCAGCAAGAGTGAGACCCCGTCTCTACTAAAAATAGAAAAATTAGCTGGATGTGGTGGCAGGTGCCTGTAATCCCAGCTACTTGGGAGGCTGAGGGCAAGAGAATCTCTTGAGCCCAAGACTCTGAAGTTGCTGTGAGCTAGGCTGATGGCACGGCACTCTAGCCCATGTGACAGAGCGAGACTCCATCTCAAAAAAAAAAAAAAAAAAAAAAGACTGGTAATATTTTCACTGACAGGTGTGTGCTGGGCAGTTAATTTGCCAATTTTCTTAACAAATGCGTGAAGTTGGATATTTAATTACCTAGACCAAGAGTTAAATATGAATGAGTAATACAAATTAATATTTGATTAAACAATGAACTTTTTGTAGGCAGTAAGTTTATCTTGTTGGATGTTAAAAGGTAAGTATTATATTAAGAAACTCAAGTTTGTGTTTCAGTGTTTATTGTTAGATAGTTTACAAACCTAGTAATAATTCACTGAACTTCAAAATTAACCATCAAACTTTGAAAAAATTAAATTAAAATAATTAGGATATCGTTTGAGGAAATAAATCTAGAACTGTGTTTCAGAACATTTTGTTAAAGTTGATCTCATAAAACCATACAGTATCCATGAATCAAAAGTGGTATTATGCCTTTCCTACTACTTCTTATTCCTGATTCCATCCCATGTGCTGTCCTCCACTGTAAGAGAAAGTAGGGGAAGAGAATGAGGTAATATATATTAAGCTCATTCAAGGCCTACTGCCTTAATATATGGAAAAATATCATTGCATCAAATAACAATAAAATATGTCTACCATAATACATAAATGTGACATATGATTTGGAATATCTCTTAAGTTTCCAGAATTTAAAGCATTGCAGTATTCCATGCTCTGCTGTGCATGCTTAGCTTGGATCTGCTGATCACTTATAATGCAAAGGCTTACTGACCCTGGGTCATCACAGCTTCTTGGAGTTGTTCCCCTTACAGACTCTCATCCAACACTTGCTACAAAAGGAATTAGGAATCCTTCCTTAGGGAACATCGTGCAACCTCTTTGCCTGAACTCATTATTCTTTATCATAACTCTCAACATACTGGCCTATTTTCCCCTCTAGACTCAAAGCACCTTATAGGCAGGGACTGAATCTTATTCACTGCCAGATGCCCAGTGCTGGCACTTTATCCCATGAATAATGCATGCTCCATAAACGTTTGGCATATGAATGAAAGTCTTGACAAGAGAGGGAATTGTTGACAATTAGAAATTAAAAATCACTTTTGTATTATAAGTAAATTGCATAAATTTGCTACCTCTTCCCACTGAAGATTTGTTCAGCTCCACTTTTATTTTCTCTTGCCTTTTTCTGATTAAATGTATCAAATTCTAACTTCTATTGGATCCAAAAAGAAAAACAAACAGAAATATCTATAACTTAAAAGCAACAACTAAAACTTTTTGAAAGTAACATCTTTTGACTTTTGATTAGTGGACCAAATACTGACTAAAAACTATCAGAACAGCTAACTAAGCAACATATATAGAGGCTATATCTTCAAGAAGAAGGTGTTAGTATTGATTTATGTACTTTCGATGTAGTGTGGTTATAAGGAATGTTTTTCATGGAGTCAAGGGAAAGTTGTTCTCATAAAGTTAAATAAGAGAAGCAGGTTTTATGACACACAATGAGCTCAGTGTCATTTATATTTAAGTCACAGTAATTTTTTTCACATGATCTAATTGAAGAGAAAGATGAAAAGCATAAATTTGACTGGGGGCAAGCCAGGTGGTTGGGTACAATGCTTAGAAATAAAAACTAATCACTAAAAATTAGCCATTGATAATGTGTAGACAACTTATATTCCTCTCTACAGATTAAAATAAACTAATTAGAGCAATTTTTCATCCATTCTTTATGAACTGAAAGGGTCTTTGTTCTGATCTTTCAAAAGATAATACAGTCTAGCCTTTAGAGCTGTCTAAAATATAGTTGAGGGTTATTTTTAGTCAACACATTAGACACATTGCTGTAGTCTGCATTTCTCATCAAAGAATATGAATAGGCAGTAAATTCAAAGTACAAAAACTGCCATGAGAAAGAAGATTAATAAGGAAGGATTGTCATTTACTTTCAAATACACATGGTTTATTTTAAATGGTGCTAAAAAGTATTAGTGTCACAGGATTAGAATCAGGCAATAAAATGCATATCCTTTATGCTACCTTTTATAAAAACTTTTTTCTATTTGGCCATATATTTTCTTTGGTTTTAATATGTGTACTTAATAAAAATAAATAAGTACAAGCCATAATAAGTATTTGCAGTGAATTTGTTCTGAAATGTCTACTTTGTAAAGCATCTAAAATTATTTTTAGCAGTATCTACTTATGAAATTTAAAATGCTATCACATCAAGATTGCATGATTCTTTGAAATGAGATTGTGAAAATTTCTAGACTTTCTTCCTTTACCAGAATGATTAACTGCAGGCAACAATGACTTTAGGAATGAGATTGGTTATCAGACCTGCTTGGGGTTGGGGGTGGGAAGATCCATTTATTAATAACTTCCAGGATCAGTACTGAGGGAATATGGTAATAATACTGTTTATCAAATTATCTTCTGTGGTCACGTAAAATGCAATGGTCAATGAGGATAATTCTTTGGGAAACTAAGTGGCTACTTCTATTAAAACCTATGAAAAGTATATCAGTCTCAGTTTTTGCACAGTACATCTGTTCCCTTGTTTTGCTTTCTGGACAAAGCAACCTTAACAAAGGTTGCATCACACCCAGGCCAGTAGAACCAAGCAATTAATTTCTGCTGCCACCACAGTTTTGCATGGCAGGTCCCCAAGAATGGCGTTGACTGGTGCTGAGGCTGCACGCCTGTGCCCGTGCTCTGCTGGGTTCCCAGTGACGCTGGAGAGGCTAAGTGAGGTAAGCCAGACTTGGGAGGCAAGAACACTCTACGTGAGGCTGGAGGGAGCCGGAGGACGAATTCTTCTTCTTTTTCTCCCCAGATTGATTGTTCTGAAATGCAGTAATTCAGATGCCCCTATTAAGACTCATCCCACTGAGAACAAGCAGTTACATTTGCTATAAATCTTCAGTGGGCACAATAACACTCCCAGACATATTTTCTCTCCTTTCTTTGGTGCATCACCCACCTCCTGGGACTGTGCTCCCCAATAAAGTTTTAACACATAAGCTTTGCTTCAGGATTTGTTTTCTAGGCAACTCTGACAAAGACAAAGAGGTTGAGAAATTCAAGTACCCCGGGGTCGGGTATTTGCTTCTGATATCACAAGTAGCTTGGAGCTGCGCTCGACTTCTGAGCTGAAAACAGGGGCATTCTATGGTGTGCTCATATATTAATAATTTTCATTCTCCTGCAGCTTTAAGGCTTAGATGGGCCGAAAACCAAACATCATATCTTTTAGAATGTCAGATTTCAACATCTGTTGAATTCACAGCTTCCCCGGGTCTCATGTAAAATTTAGGCTATTGATTCAGGGAAGAGGAAGAAATGGAATACGTGTGTTTAGAATAACAGAAAGATGCACAGAACATTGAAGAGACCACCTGCAGCGAGCCTCTCTTGCCAGCTGATGCAGCCTACACCCTTGGTCTTGGGAGTATAGACCTGGGGAGTATAGGCTGTCCCTCCTTTGTTTTCACAATCTTTAGTGACTTCACAAGTGCAAGTTGAGGGTTTTTTTTTTTTTCCCAAGGAGAAACCAGAATGTAAGAAGTTATGTGACCCATGTGACGGTTCATTACAATTTTCACATAGCTCTGTTCCCATAGGATGGTTGTTTGATCCATCATTGGAATAAAACCACCCTCCAAATGAGGAGCTCAGGAAGGTGCTGGAAACACGAACCGAGTCATGGAAAGGGAAATGAGACAATTTACCCTTCAAACTTAAATATTTTCAAGAGTGTAAGGAGATACCCAAAATAATTCAAATGATAGCATTTCTGAAATACCTATTTGTTAGTTCCAATTTTGTATATGTTAATGGACCTTTAGACAAACACTGTTCAAAAATAATTTTAAATATAGAATTCTATATATATGTGTGTGTGCACCCCCACACATACACATTCTTTTAAAATAACATTAAAAACTTTTACATTGAGTATATAAACATCAAAATAGCATTTTAGTACATGTTCTTGGTATCTATTATGTAATTTAATATATTTTTTCATAATATACTACTGGTGTTATTTCTAGAGGTTATGTTTTCAATATTTCATTATTTTTAATGTTTTCAGAAAATAGTTATCAATCCTCTTGAAAGTTGCATTATATAGTTGATGAATTTGAAACTTCCTTCTATATATACCATACTATTTTTAGCCAAGAAAATGCTTACTCCACAAGTGCTGAGATATGGCAAATGCAGGGCAAGTTCTACTAAATGGAGGGTATTTTCAATTCTTTTTTTTTTTTTTGTATTGAATTGGATAGATATATAAGCCTAAATATCTTTTTACCATTGCTCAACTATGAATGTATTGCCTAATTTAGATACTGTACACTTGAAATAGCTTTCTCAATTTCATTCCATTCTATTACAGAATATAAATATGTCCTATTAAAAATAAGAGCTCTTTCAAAAAGTCCTCTCATAAGAAAATATAATACAAACCCTATTATAGAATTCCAAAATAAGTTCTTTACATACTATGGACTCTTCTTGTGTAAGTTATCCAAATTTTCCCATTCTTTTTTAAGGGGAAATTTTTCAATGTCTTCCTGTTTGCAATCTCTGTTTTCAATAATTGGCATTTCTACAAGTTTCAGAATCTCAGTGTATGAATTGTTCTATTTGCTTTTCTAATTTGATTATAGATTTCCAAATAGTGTTTTAAAAATCATGATAAATATGGAGAAATTTATCTAGAAAATACTTTGGTAACATTATAGGACCCTTAGATTGATATGCAGAGTATCCTTCAAGTTCTCAAACATATCTAAGATTGTGTATTGCCATGCTAAAGAATTTTTTGTATTATATTATCTACTTTATCACAAAAATGTTGTAATTCAATTACTTTTAGCATGTATACGTGCATGCATGTATGTTTACATGTGTGTATATATATGAATGAATTATGTTTGTAGCACAATTTCAAGTAACTTTCTTCTTTTGCTTCTTAATTCACTATAGATGATCCTACCATTCTGAATGCTAAATTTTGTTTTTCTACTATAAATCCAGAAATAATTCCATTTTTAATAATGGAATAATAATGTGTTGGACTTACAATATAATTTACAAAATGTCAGAGATTTCTTTCCTAAATCTATTTTGATTCCATAAATTGTCTGTTTTATTGTAATTAATACAACTGGTTTCCTGTTTAAAGCATCTGGTGACACTGCTCAAAAACCCGGTATCATTTAACTCTTTGTAATTGCTGTTTTTGCATTTAATGAGGCCAACACATTAAACATTATTTATTAACATTTATACAGGCTTAAGGAAAACTTGTTTCAAAAACTACTAATATTTAGAAAACTGTCTCTTCATAGAAAAAACCTCATGCTTCTAATGTCATATGTAAATGCATCTTCAGCAACTGCACATGTCAAATCATCTATTTGGGCATAGATTTTTTTTCCTATTTGTCTTCCTTTTCTTCTTTTTTCTTTTATTGACTCTGTTTATTGACTTATTCATGTTTTTAATAGAATCTTGAACTAAATTTGTTAAATTATCAAATATGTGCAATATAAGCCATTATAAACATATTTATATTTGATAATGTCTTCTCTTATAAATAACACATTTTTCCGAGACTTGTAAGTACATTCAAATATGTACTTTCAAATATATTGGAATATAATTTTTTAAGATATCCTAATCTGTAGTTATGTCTCCTATCTTATTTATGACACCGACATTGTGCCATCATCCTTGCTTCTTCCCTTTCTTCATCCTTCCCTCTCTCCCTCTCTTTCAGGTCTTTTTCCCCTCTTTTCTGTCTTTCTTTTCTCTTTCTCTCCTTCTTAACAAATTTATCAAAATCTAGTTTATATTTATGGTTCATTCAGAAAAAACCTAGATAAAGTTTATTATTTAATTTTATAATTAGTAAACATCTATATTTAATTATGGAAATGCTTTTGTTGAGTTTGTTTGCTTATTTTCTAGCTACTTATGCTGAATTCTTACCATATTTTTGAAAGTTTTACCAAATGTATGTTACATGACAAACAGGCCCTGAGGAGGTCACAGAGTTTGATAGTTAACTACATATTTTCTAGTAGGTGCTGATGTTTTCTCCTGCAGATTTGTGTCTTCTCATTGTCATGCACTTAAATGACATGACCTTGGTCCACTGGTGAATATTGTATGCAAGGTTTATTCTCATCCATGTTTATTCTCATTGCCCTGGAAAGTAGAAAAATTAGTCCTTAATATTTCTTCAAATATTCACCTTTAAGCTTCTTGCTATCAAGTTATTTTGTTACAAAATAAAAATGCATTTATGACAATAAAATAGCTTCATATTCATATCCTGCAATAAATAATAAATCCAGAGTAGCAATATCATTCACACTACTCTCTGTAAGTTGTACTGCAAGACTGCTCATACACTCTTCTCTGCTGATACATACATTGGAATGATTTTCCATGTTTCCTGTTCATCCTGCTCATGGGCAGACTGGTGGCTTGTGACTAAGCCATGGTACAGCAGGCTGGAGCACCAAGTGCCTGACAGGGGTGGCAATATCAAGTAAGTCTTCCATAACCAACTAAGTCCTAAAAAGGTAGCTTTTCTTGATTTTTCCTTAGCATAATTTATCAGTTATGCTCTTCATAGTAACCTGGATAGAGAGGTGTTAGTTACTTTGCATCTAAGAAATTATTACTGGAAGTCTTTCATATATTTAACGTTCTGTTAATACAGTGTTTCACATAGCACTTGTCAAAGCCATCACAGAGGTTGGATACAATGGAACCTCAATAACCTGCTAATGTTCTTAATGTTTCATTAAATATGCATTTACAAACTTATTGCTATCAGGTAATATAATATTTAATATCAATACTATTTTAAAAATCTGGAATAAATGTGTCAGGACTTCAGGATGACAGGTGTAAACAATGATAGTACTGAGAAGCCCAGAGTGTGTGGTCATCCTATTAGTAAAGGAGAGATAAAAACTAGTGTTATAGCCTGCCTTGCAAGCAGGTGTAGAAATGAGATAGTTACCTTCTTCATGTATTTCTACATATTGCCTCATGAACCACTGTATTGTGTATACATTTTTATAATGCAATTTCCTCTTTTATCCATAATCTTTGTTCACAGTTTTATATAGGTAAAGATTTGTCTTGGTAGAGATTAACTTTTTTATTTAACCCATTGGCTAGAGAATATCAAAATGAGGATTGATATCACTCAGATATGCTGCAACCTGGGATAATCCCTAAGGAGATGGATGAGAATTTTAGTTGTTCCATGCTTAAGAACGTTTTTTTTATTCAAATGAGAGTTGAATATGTGTATACGTAGGAAGGATTTATGTGATATTGGATTGTCAAACAGATGGACTCAAGTTCATTTATTCTTTTTGTCACAGAAGTTTCCAGTACCTTATTTTCTATTTTAGTAATTTCCCATTTATGAAATTTGGGTAGTGGGGAGTCAGTAGACTTGCCACTTTAGACATCAAAAATAGATGTTTGCCTTACCAGGCTTCCTTGGAGCTAGGGTGTATATACAGATTCTAGACTTCACTAATGAGATGTACCTCTGGATCTTAAAACAGTACAAGAGATTTAAAGAAACTGGAAAAATAACGTCTTGCACCAATGGTCGCTGCAGTGATCTGGATTTCCTGATGAGTACTGCCCATGACCAAAGCTATTGGGGGGGCTGAGTTGGAGTGTCTAACATTCAGTGTTAGCAGCAGGTGAATCCTGTATCTACTAGTTCTGCAGTGAATTTTGGTCAATGTTCCCAACTAAAAATCCTCCACGTCTGCCTCTCTGGCCTACGTGGCTATAAGAATCAGGAATATACGAAGACATTTGTCCATAATGCACAAACAATACTATAAAATCTTTAGATAACTGATTTACAATGGTTTTATCTCATTGCAGGCTTAGAGCAAAAAGCAATACCTCTTCCCTAGCAAAAAGAATGGTGTTGATCTTTCCTGTAAGTCATCCTTAAGGGTGTATAATCAGGAATTTTTCATTTTGTGTATCACAAAGAATTTTTCCCCCAAATCTTCCCCAGATGTTGTTTCTTCTCCTCAAAGTTTCACACTTGGGACACTATCACAAATCTCACAACTCCCTCAGACTGGTGGTTGCTTGTCCATGGGCATGTTACCTATGTCAGATACTCTAGAACAATTTAAAGCAGGTGCTTCAGATTACTTGGCACATGAATTCCCTTAGGAAGTGTTGTTTTCATTCTCATGCAGAATATCTGGTGAACAAAATTTTCCATATCTGTAAAAAGGTATAGGCTCATTCTAAGCTCTGGGTAGCATTGACACTAGGGTTTTTTCCCAATCCAGCTAGCAAAATGTGGATTGTTTTGTGAACTATGATCACTGGAGTCATTTTGATTTGCAAGTTAACATGAACTTGACTACATCCGTCTTTCATGTTTAAGGCAATTAAGGAGTTTATCTTAATCCTTTTCAGAGACAGAGATGCCAGCTGCAAATAAATTTTGAATATCAATAAAATTATATCAAGTGTTGGTTGTTTTTTTTTCAGCTCAGATTAGTTCATAAAAGTATTGTATAATCTGTCTCTTCTTCATAGGAAATGAAAATATCTTGCTAAGAATTAGCCTCTATTAGAAAAGCTAACTCTATCACCAAGATGAGAAATTCATAATAAAATCCGTTATGTCTTTGTTCTATGTATGATATTGGTTTGGAACAAGTGGCAAGCTCCACATAGGTCTATCTATCTATCTATTTATGTATAGTTCCTTTCCCCTTGATTGTACTGATTCTAGTGATTAAAGTGTTTGCTAGCCAAATTCTCTGTTCACTCCACACTGGTTTTTCCACTCTTCATAATGTTCATGAGTTTTAAGGGCAAATGCCACTTTCAGATATTTTTGGATTAGAATTGATTAGAGTACTATCACCTTTATAAAAGAATTTCCGTTGGACTATGGCCAGTCTTGATCACATCAATTTGCATGACATTTTGTGAAGTAAATCTGTCATTAAGTTTCCAGTCCAGCCTACTCTGTTAGGTAACATGTAATAACCCTTTACAAACATAAAATATAATAATGGAATTTTTAAGACCCAGTAAAGCCATGTCTAGAAGGGTGAGTTGCGTAAGAATATAAAAGTCAAATTAAAATCAAGTGATGTTACATTTGATGTTGTAATTTCCATGTTTATAGCAACTATTTATCATTCAGTGTTCCCATAACACTGGGAATGTTGTGTCATGTGTTTCTTTGGGTACAAGCCTGCAAGTGGAATGCAAAATAGAAAAGAAAACTTGAGGGATTTTACTGCAAAACTATTGCTGTTAGTATATAATAACCATGAATAAATAAGACAAAAATGAGGAACTAAAGGGAGTGAATTAATTTAAATTTAGTTATGTAACTAAGGATGCATGTACATATTTTCAAATACTGATCTTTTCAGTGGATTAGAAAGGATTCCTATAATCTGATTTGATAGGATCTTATATTTTTATAGCTATTGTACATTAACTTTTAATATTTTCATGCTCTTCATATATCTTTCATTCTTTGTAAATCCACTTTAGAATATTTTAATTGTCCATTAAATCTTCAGTATAAATACTTCAGTGTTTTACTTCTCTCAGAACTTTATTGTTTTTTCTCACTTATGTACTGAAAAATAATTCAATATGAACTGAATTGTCTTCTGCTATCATCTTTTTTCCTATATCACGCCAATGAAAAATCACCAACTGTGTCATTTGCATGTATTTTCCTTTCGATGACATTTTTAAAACATTTTATTAGGATTATTTTTAATCATGTACAAAGTATATAAAAGAGTATAATGACTTCACAGAGCCAACACTCTGTTTTAACAATTGCCAATATCTTGATGTTTTGTTATACTACATATACCTTTAAGGAATATTTAACATTTAGAAATAAACCAAAATGGACCTGAGTACCAAATTTTATGATTCCTTATATATATATAAACAAGGAATAATCCCTAATGAACATAAATTTAACATTAACTATATGCATATTACCATAACTCTTTGTTACTATTCTTGTCTCAAGAAACAAGTGATTTATGTGTGGAGAACTGATGTATGTATATCCATGCATACTTTATTCTATGCACCTATATCTGCATATATGTTTAAATCACAAAATGAGACTGAAATGTCCCAAGCGGATATGTTTAGACATAAAGTATGCATAAAGAATGAAAGATATGTAGAGGAACAGATTTGAAGAAAATATAGAATTTGAAAACAAGTAAAATGTAGTTGGTGCTATGATGCATTGCGCAGTTCTGCCTCAGGACAGAAAGACTTACCCTCTGGCTGCTGGGATGCTGGCAGCTGACACTCTCAACTGTCAGTCTTCTCTGGAAATGGCCCTACTCTGGGGAGCACTGCCTGGCTCAAGGTCATATCCCCTTTTGGGGGACAGCCTGCCTCTAATGAGTGGACATTATGAGAATGTAAAGGCCAAGCCTTTTGGCCCCAATGTGGGTGTACCTCCAGTGGACATGCCAGCGTCTGTGCTCTCAGGGTGCTAGACAAAGACTTTGCTGAGTTTGCATCACACCTCACCTTCATTGCCCAATCCTGCTTCCTTTCTTTCCATTCCAAAGGAGCAGATCCCAGGAGCACACCCTAAGAAACTATCCGCATTCGAATATGCAATTCCAATCTATTTCCAGGAAACACAATTTGCAACATAAAGGTTGAGAGGTGATCAGGAGACTTCAACTTGGTAGCCTTCAATGAACAAAATAGAAGCAAGATGACTTCTTACGTTCTTGGGAGATGAACAGATTTATTTAACTCAGAACAATAGCTTATGTTTAAAAGTATTTCTCTTAGCCCCTCCCAAATCTCCATTTGTGTTTCGGAGTAGGGGGGTAGAAAGTTAGAGTGTGAACTTGAGTCCGCATATTCAAGAAGTTCGCTGGGAGATTCTACGCACACTAATGTAACACAATTTTTTGGTAGTACATGAAGCAAAAGGGAAGAAAGACTATGCCTGGAGTCCATCAGATATTCTGGGAAGCCTCTTACTATAATAGTTATTTATGTGTTCATTCATTTGTTGATATTTATTTATCAAGTTTTCGTTCATTATCTATTTCAGCTTTCATTACCATTCTGAAAGAGGTTGTGCATTACATGTGAATTTAGTGTAAATGCCTAACCAAATGAAGCCATGTTCTGTACCCAACAGGAAAGTTAGTGCCTAGACATAGATAGGATGTTTGATGGGATTTTCTGTCTCTTGTTTTTGAAGAAGGATGGGAGGATATTCATTTGTATGATTTATAATTGCCTCAAATTATAGATTAATTATTAAATAATCAATTAAATTAGTATAGCATGGAATTGTTCTATGAAAGCTACATAAGGGAGTCAGGGTAAGGATGCTGCTGAGTAACAGATAAGGTCAAATCTGCTGTCCCTGTGCCTGATAGGCTCAGGGAGCTAATGCCGGTAGACTGCATTTCCGCAGTTCTCATTTCAGCAGCTTTCCTTACAGGGAAGGGGAGAAGGGAACACACATTTTTTTCTCTCCCCTCTTCTCTGCCTTGGAGAGCAGCTACCTCTACTTTAGCTTCCTGGAGAACAACATGTATATACAGACACTGCAAGGAACCCGGGCTCCTGAGTGTCAGTTACACAACCTCCTCCCTTCTGTTTCTCTACGCCAGAGCTCATAATGACTTCCTCAGCCTATTTATCTCTGCCTTGCTTGCCAAATTCTATTGTTCTCTTAACTCTTGAATCACCTGTGTAGACCAGGTGCTCTGGACCCAAGAACTCAATTGCACTGATCCAGGAAGGGAAGGCAGAGGGTCCCTGCTGTGTCTTCTCTCCAGAGCAACCTCACTGCACAGTCTCCAAGCACCTCCCTGAGGGTCTAAATGAACACACACCAATGAGCAGATAAAAAACAAACCAACAACATTTTAAAACTCCAATTTGAATAAATTTGTTGGTTACCTGAATATTTGCATTTTTTAAACTACAGATCCCAAATAATTAAATATGATAAATTCATCACAAAAAATGAATTTCCTAAGTCTAATGAAATAATTTATGTTAAATTTAATAAAATATACTATTACTGGTTTTATTCAACACAGTGCTTTAAAATCATATTTTTTTGGAACCCAATTCTGGCAAGATGCTCCAAGAAATATGAATTACATGGTCAAATAAATTTCAGCTGTACCATGTAATATATTTTTTACAGAATACTCACTGAGCATGTTTGTGTTTTAACCTTATAATAAGTCCTATACTAAAGAAAACTGTTTTTGCTTAACCCAGTGATATCCAACTTTATTTGAAATAAAACCTCGTTTTTATCAACTTACTAATGTTACATAATTAATTAATGGAATATTTATTTACAAAACCTCATGTACCATACTTTGCTCATGGTTTACTTTTTCCAAACAGTAAATTCATATTCCTCCTATAAGAATGAAATTAAGGCTTAGTTTGTGGTATCTATAAGTGTAAAAAAAGCAAATGTGTCTTTCCTGAAACAAAGATTTGAAGCTGGTGTTGAAAACTAATATATGAAATTAATTTAAGAACACATTTGGGTGGGATACTTGAAGTCTAATGTATAAAATTGCATAAAATCTTGAGAAACCATGACATGCAAGCAGTCTTTTGCAAAAATGTGGTGGTTTGTATAGATGAAGCTCCTCATTTCAGCTCAGCTGAGATGCTGCCTTCCACATGCGATATTGAAATTATATGATTGAATGGAGCAGAATACTTTGGCTAGAGTGAATTTCATAAGAGTTGAATAAGATATCTCATTTTATTTCATAAGAGTTGAATAAGAAATCTTGCTTTCAGATTCATCATTAGTATTGCAATTTTATGTTATGCTCAGATGAAAATGTTAACTTAAAAAAAACTGGTGGATTTTCATTACTTCCATGAAAACTGAGTGCATGTAACATATAATCAACCTATTAATTCAGATAAAACCTGGACTTGAAAAAAAAAACAATATATCAAGTTTTAGTTAAAGAGAATTTATCCAAAAATAGTTTTAAAGATTGCCTTGGTTTGCCCATCACTGGTAGAAGACCAAAGATAGAATAAAAATAAAGAAATTGAGTTTCGGTGTAAGAGAACTTTATAACTTTTTGAATTACGAGGGATAAAATAGCTTTAAGAGTTTATCCCTGCTCTCATCTCTTCTCTTTTTTTATTTTTATTTTTCGCTTTGTTCCTGGTATTGCACCTTGCAAAGAATTGAGGCTCTGTCAACAGTGTTGAATTAGGGATCTCAGAAGCAGGAGCATGATTCTACAAAAACAGCCCTTTAGAAATGTCAGTTTTATTAGCGCAAGCCTATTTCCAAGTAATAGACCCAGCAACCTAAAATTCAGGAGTGCCACATAGCAAATAGATGAGAGAAAATAAAATAGTAGTAGATTAAGATTTATAGGCAAATAATTTTCTACCTGATTTGTGTTGTATTGTCTCGAGCTGTAGGATTGTCGGAATATTTGCAGGTAATTTCAGCAACAGATTTATGTCTTCATCTAATTTAAACGTATGCCTTCATAAAATGTCCACTTTCTTTATCTTCCTATAAATAGTGGCATTTTCTCCATTTCTTTATGAAGGAGTGGGTCAAAAAATAGCTTTTTTTTCACAAAATATATGTCTATTTAAGAGTACTGCAGTCCAGACAAAAAAAAAATTATAATAAAATCGTGGCTATAACATTCAATCAATCATAAACCAGGAGCTATATCTTTCCCTTTGGATTATTTTAAGCAATATGGGGAAGTTGAAAGAGTTCTGGACCAGGGTTCCAGATACTGACATCTGGGTAGGTTCTGCCCCACCATGAGACTTTATTCTCTTCTGTGTAAAATAGAAAAAATAGTGGCCATAGCCAAAGGTCCTATAGGCCTCTTCTAACTCTAATATCCCATGGCCCTTATACTGGCTGTGTGCTGGCCAATTAATTATGCTAGGGATATTTTACTTACAGAAAATATTTCTGATGTATGATTAATAGTTCATGAAAAAGCATGGATTTTCAGATGAGTTGAAAGACAAGAATGCTTATATATATTTGTCTCTCTTTGACCCCAATCATGCATATATACTCTCTCTCTCTCATAGCTAACATATACAAGCAGAAAGAATTCATAGAAATGAAACAAAGAATTTTGAAAAATTAGAACCACACAACACACTGCTGGACATTGGAGGTCAAAGACAATTAGTGGTGACATCTCTTTGAAAAGCGGACCTCAGGGGGCCAGCAAAAAGAAAAAAAAAAAGATAACTTCCCAAAGTGTGAATTTTTCTGGGAGTGTCATCAAAGCTATCTTAAACTCTTAGTCTTTAATCATGATTTCTCAGCATTTTCAATATGTTATTTTAAACTTGGCATTTCAAACTCACCTTACAGAACATTTTAATGTGCACTTTTCATTTGCACTAGAATCCACAGATTACCCTTTGGTTTTGTATAGTGAACTCTCAAAACTTCACCAAATATGAAGTGTTAAGACTGCCTGGCACTTAAGATGAGCTTGATTAAACTCTAATCTGCCTGAT
The DNA here is from genome assembly GCA_028533085.1 of Varecia variegata. Taxonomy (NCBI): domain Eukaryota; kingdom Metazoa; phylum Chordata; class Mammalia; order Primates; family Lemuridae; genus Varecia; species Varecia variegata. The sequence goes on from CM052436.1 coordinate 18,945,644, forward strand.
GACTACATGGTGGTGTTGCATCCACCCCCAACATTGTCTTACTGATAATATATACAAAGAGGGATATGCAAGCCCAGGTAGCCATTTGGAGGCTGCTTGAGATAATATTTATAATAATATTAATAATTATTATGAAGTGATTATCATTTATTGCTTGCTGTATATCAGGTAATATTTTAAACTTTGTATATTTATTAATTTATTTCACCCATATGGTCCTAAAATGTAGTTGTCCCCATTTTAACAATGAAGACACTAAGGCACAGAGGTGTGAAATAACTTGCATGCCATCACACAACTAGAACAAATAAATTTTAGGACAGTGTCTTGGTATTCAAACACTCAGCTGTCACATCTTCTGTCCATGGAAGAATGGATTAGAAGTTAGTCATATTCAAAAATGCAAAATTTAATAAACTCAGCTTTTCGAACTGAAATGTAATGGCTAGTCTTCTATACCTATTTACTGCCTGCTACCAAAGGCAATTGCAACATTGGAAAAGAGAGCATAAGACTCTCCAAAGTCAAAAGGTATCTGACATCAATACTGTTGAACTACAGGGCCTTCAAGTTCCAGCTTCTTCAAATGGTTGCTTTTGTGGTGGCAACAGAAAACTTGAATCGCACAGTATTAAATGGCAGAAATGGCAGTAAAATGCATCATTTCACTCAAACTGGTATTTTACAATAACCTGCTTTTAATGTTACAGAGTCATTGTTTGAAAAGATCAAACCATGTTAAAAGGACATAACCAAAAATAAGTGCTCTGTGCACTCTCTCATGCAAACACCTTCCCTAAAGGCAAATGCTTTGGGTAATTGTATGTGTTCCTGCTGTAATTTAACTTTAATTAATCAAAGATTCCACTCATACCCATGTCTCTTAAATAAGCAATTTGCACACGACCTATCATTCATTTCCTATTATAGTGCATGGAGATTTAGCTCTGCTACACACCCCTCTTTCTTCTCTCTTCTTCCCCCAGTAATCATTCATTCATTCATTCACTAATTCATATATTCATTCATTTGTTCAAAGGAGTTAGTTATTGACCAACAGTCACTTCTCTAGGACCTGAGAATAGTGTCATATAAATATAGTTCTATTGGGAAAAGGCAGGCAATAAATAAACAAATTATAATAATAATAGATAATAACAAGAAAAATAAAGTATGATAAGGGAATAGGGAGTAACGAGATAGTTAGGAAAGTTCTCCCATTTGAATGGAGGCCTGATAAAGTGAGTAAGGGTCTATGTGGATATCAGGAGAGAGTATACCAGGAGGAAGGGGCAAAAGATTAAAAATTTTAAGGCAGGAATGAGCTTGGCATTTTCTATAATGAATAAGAAAACAAGGGAACCAAGCCTACACCATCGGATGGCAAGTCATAGAGTTAAAGAGGTGATAGGTACCAGACTGTGACAGGCTTTCAGGGCTCTCAGTATGGCCGGGCAAACACACCAGTCTATTTAATCACCCGATCACTCCCAACCCTCCTTCTACCATTCTAATACCAGATGACCTTGCTTCCTATTTTACTAGAAAATTGAAATCAATCAGCGGCTTCTCTCACATACTTTTTCTTTTTTGATTTTTTTTTTGGGGGGGGGTAGAGTCTCACTCTGTTGCCCAGGTTAGAGTGCCATGGCGTCAAGCTCACAGCAACATCAAACTCCTGGGCTTAAGTAATCCTTCTGCCTCAGCCTCCCGAGTAGCTGGGACTACAGGAATGCGCCACCATGCCTGGCTAATTTTTTCTCTATATATTTTTAGCTGTCCAGATCATTTCTTTCTATTTTTAGTAGAGACGGGGGGTCTCTCTCTTGCTCAGGCTGGTCTCGAACTCCTGACCTCGAGTGATCCTCCCGCCTCAGCTTCCCAGAGTGCTAGGATTACAGGCGTGAGCCACCGCACCTGGCCTCTCACATACTTTTTCTTCTTCCTAGCTTCTCTAGAAGAAATATCCTTGTTCCAAAATAAAGTGAATCTCTCCACTTGTATACTAATTTATCTCTTCTTTCTTGTTCAGGGAGACTTCTTCAATAGCTCTTCCCTTTCTATTCTACATCAGAAATTTTCACGCTGTAGTAAATCATTTCCATAAGCATACATGTGAGCTGTTAAGACTTCCATTTTAAAAATGAAAAAATGCCAGCCACAGTAATAACACTTCTATTGATCCCAGATCTTCTCCTAGGATCCGCCCTGGTCCTTGCCTTCTTTGTAGTAAAGCCCTTTGGAATATCCACTTATGTGTCCTGTTTCTAACTCCTCTCTTGTAAACTATCTTTAACTCACCCTATTCAGGATCAATTTTCCTTGATATATTAAGATCCGGTAACACAGTTGATTGGTTACATTTTGTTACATTGGTTACATTTTGTTCACTTGGCTTGGAGAGGACCATGATTAGATAATGTCTCCAGTTTCTCCCAACATTACTGGTCACTCCTTCTTAGCCTCCCCTCTGATTTCTGCTTCAGTTCCCCAAGTCCTAACCACTCATTGTTGGCAATGCTTTCTCAGTACTATTCAGTCTGTTTACTCCTCTTTCATTTTTTTTTTTTTTTTTTTTTTTTTTTTTGAGACAGAGTCTCACTCTGTTGCCCGGGCTAGAGTGAGTGTCGTGGCGTCAGCCTAGCTCACAGCAACCTCAAACTCCTGGGCTTAAGCGATCCTTCTGCCTCAGCCTCCCGAGTAGCTGGGACTACAGGCATGCGCCACCATGCCTGGCTAATTTTTTTATATATGTATATTTTTAGCTGTCAGATCATTTCTTTCTATTTTTTAGTAGAGGCGGGGTCTCGCTCTTGCTCAGGCTGGTCTCGAACTCCTGAGCTCAAACAATCCACCCGCCTCGGCCTCCCAGAGAGGGCCACCAGAGATTATAGGCGTGAGCCACCACGCCCGGCCTTTCTCTTCCATTTTTAATCAATAATTATTACCTTGATAATGTAATCTATCCATATAATTTTGAATACTGGCTATATGTGGAAAAATCCTGAATTAATATATTTAGCTCTGAACTCTTTTTATATTTCTATATATACAACTGCCTCCTCAATTTAAATGTCTAACAGAAATTTCAAATTCACATATCCAGCTGTCTACTCAAATTTAAATGCCAAACAGGCATTTCACATTGAACCAAAACTGATTCCTGATTTCCCCTCACAAAGCTGCTTCTCCTGCAGCCTCTTTCTGCCAGTGGATAGAAACTTTATTCTGCAAGTTGCTGAGGCCAGCATCTTTGGCACCATAACTTGATGTACTCTTTCTCTCACCTCCAGCATCCAGCCTGTCAGAACATGTATCCAACATGTGAGCCCGTCTCAATTCTCAGTTAGACCATTTTTTCAGTCACCAATCATCCTGAAACCAGATTCCCGCAATAGACTCCCAACTAATCTTTCTTCACTTAGCTTCCCCACAACATAGTCCACCCACGACAGAGTCCACCCACAACAGAGCATCCAGAGTGATTAATTAGAAACTAAATTTAAAATGAGCCTCTCCTTACTCATAATCCTTCAATGTTTTCAAATTTTACTCAGGACAAATTTTACACAGTAATTTCTTACTGTGGCCTAAATTATAGAAATTATTATATAATAATTGTGGCATCAAGTGTGGATTAAGTAAATAATTGAGTCCTCTTTTGTGTTTGACATTCTTGTCTAGCAATGTTCCCCTCTCTGATTCCATTCCAGTTGCACTGTTTTCCTATTTTCACTTGCATCTCCCTGGAAGATTGCTCACTCTTTTGCCAAGGCCTATCTTGACCACTCTCCACTGCAACTTTACGTGAATACACACAAACACAATCTGGCACTCAGCACCCCTTTTCCTTCCTCAATTCTTTTTTTCCCTTTTTCTTTTTCTATAGCAATAATCAACTTGTAATCAAGTAGGTAATGTACTTATTTAGTGTGCTTAGTGTTTATTTCGTCCCTAAGGAGGTAGCAGAAATGCCAGTTACAAGGATAATGAATTAGTCCAGTGGAGAGATGCTGATAGCTTGGTCCAGGGTGACACTGGTGAAGGACAGAGGGTGATCATGTCAGAATTGGAATATGCTTAAAAATAGAGCATAGATAGATCCCGTTAACACTTGCAGTAAATAAATTTATTATATTGAAATTGAGAATGGGAAGAGATACTGGGGGCGGGAGGGTGTAGGATAAACTTATTTTGGGCATGTTAGTTTTTATATAAGCTTTAGACATTTAAGTAGAAATAACAAGCAAGCAATTGGCATTTTTAGGTCCAGTATTCAAAGGAGTGAAGCTATAGAAGATTGTGTGTGTGTGTGTGTGTGTGTGTGTGTGTGCAGTGTTAGATGTGACTACCTAACAAGTGAGATAAGAAGAGAAAAGGCTCAGAACTGATCTCTGGCACATTCCCAAAAAATGATTTATAACAGATAACAATTTAACAAAAGAGATAAAAAAATGACCATCATATTAGTAGGAAAAACAAGTTATGATAATATAGGAAAAACCAAGGAAAGAAGACAAGATTAAGTACATCAAAGGCTCCTGGTAGATCAGTGGAAATAGAAATAATTAACTTGGCAGTGTGAAAGACATTGTAAGCCTTGATAAAATATTTTCTGGTGAATGGTGGAGATAAAGGCTTTATTCTAGTGGGCTAATGGTGATAGACTAGGATGAGAAGGATAGGACAATAGATTCTTACGAAGTTTGCAATGAAAAGTAGAGAAATGAGACAGTAGCTGGAGGATGTAAGTTTGAGGAAAATTTTCTTTTGTTTTTGTTTTATTGTAAGATGGAAGATATTGCCTCATATTTGTGTCTTGAAAAGAAAATGACTTACTATGGAGGGGAACAATGTTGTGGAGAAAGATGAGGCAATTTCAGAGCCAAAGTATGATAGACATAGGCAGGAGAGGATAGCGAGAGTGGAAGGAAGAATGGATACAGACACATCATAGGTATTCAATTTTTGTATGAAAAGGAAAGCAAATCTGAAGGAGGAGTTCTCTTAATATAGTGATATCACAATCACAAGCATTGTTTAATTAAAACTCAGTGCTTATATTTGTAGCAGGATGTTTATTGGAAATACTTATTAAGAAACCAGCATAATATCAACATGTAATTACATATTGAGCTGATAGAAAATAATACAAAAATGTAAAAGTTAATGAGCCAGAACTTATTCGTGTGGTTTAAAATTCACAGGTGGAATACAAGGTAATCAAAAGAATTGAGATTGGGAGAGAATTTTGGAACTATAAGGAATTATAATTATGATTTTTACCTTGACCAAAGGAGTCATGGGATTGCCTAACTTTTCACTTTGAAGACAAGGGAAGAACTTGTGCCAATGAATAAAATTACAGAAATTGTTATAGACAAAATAAAATAGTTGGAATGAAATGATTATATATCATGAGATTTCCTTCTCACATACAGGTATCATTTTCATATGTATGAAAAATTGGTCATTGCTTTGGTCAAATCACTGTACTATTTCCTCATGCAAGTTTTGTTCTTAATGTTAATAATAGACTCAGGTTTTTTTTTTTTTTTCATCTGTTTTGTTGCCTTTGTCTTTGTGCATAAATCTTTTACCACACTCCAACAAGTATCTCGATAAAATTTTCCAGAGATCAAATGTTTCATACATACACAGTCTTGAGGTCTCAATCCTCCAGCTCCAGAAGACATTGCTTTCTTGGTAGCTGCCATCCTGGGATTTTTCTTTACTTTTATTCTGTGAATCCCTGTTACTCCTTATAGTGTGGCATATTCTGTTTCCCCAATCAAGTTCTTTATTCTTTTTAAATTTAGTCCCTTTTCTGGTTGAACACACCCTCTAATAATATCATTCTGAGATTGAGTGCATTGTGGATAAATTATTTGAAACATAATGTTTGAAAATATCTGTATCCTCCCTTCCACAACTGTATTATGACTGTGTGTAAAATTCAGGTTGAAAATTCTTTTTCCTTAGGATGTTGGAAGGTACTGCTCCATTGTCTCCCAGCTGCTGGTTGAAATGTAAACTAGTACAACCTCTTTGGAAAGCGGTATGGAGATTCCTCAAAGAAATAAGTGTAGACCTACCATTCAATCCAGCAATCCACTTCTGGGTATCTACCCAAGGGAAAATAAGTCATTTTATCAAATAGACACCTGTATCTGAATGTTTATAGCAGCACAATTCATAACTGCAAAGATGTGGAATCAACCTAAGTGCCTATCAGTTCATGAGTAGATAAAGAAAATACGGTGTGTGTATATGTGCGTATTATATAATTATATACAGATAATGGAGTACTCAGCCATATAAAAGAATGAAATAATGTAAATAATGTCTTTTGCAGCAACTTGGATGGAACTGGAGACCATTATCCTAAGTGAAATTTCTCAGGAGTGGAAAACCACATACCACGTGTTTTCATTAATAAATGGGAGCTAAACAATGGGTACACACAGGCACAAAGAGAAATAAAGGACTTTGGAAACAAAAAAGGGCAGGAGGTTGGCGGGGTGAGGGATAAAAGCTTACCTATTGGGTGCAATGAACACTATTCTGGTGACAGACATACCAAAAGCCCTGACTTAAGCACGATACAAGGTATTCATGTAACAAAACATGTGCACCTCCTTAATATTTTGAAATAAAATAAATTAAAATAAAATAGTCTTTGGAAAGATCTCTTCCAGGTCAAAGAGAATCCAAGGCAATCCATATTCAGTACGTCCATCACTATGCCAAGTTTAACATTTCCCTTTTTTTACTGTGGTGGGATTCTGCTCATCCCTATATTCTCTTCTCTTTCCAAAATAAATGACCCCAGTTGACACAGAACATTTGACTATCCTATTAATGTGCATTACTCTAATGAGTGCATGCTTTAAAAATCTGCGTCCAAATATTTGACTTTAAACTAATTTTTATTTTTATTCAACATATAATGTGTATATCTGTTTACTCTTTCATGTATTTCACTACAATAATATTTCTCTCTAAAAATTGTTGCTCCTTAAACTTTTAATAATCTTTTTTTCATTAATCTCTAAGCCCATTCACAACTACTAAATGCACTTATCTTCGTGCAAATTATGAGCCCTGAAGGAAGCAAGTTGGTATTATGATAATTGTTTTGTGTTTGTTCCATTGAAGAACATATGAGAGTCTCTGGTTTTAAACACACTATTTTCACTTAATGCACTATGTTGGTCAAATAAATCTTTATTTACCAATTTTCCATATGGTAGTTGGCTTTGTAAATAAATGGATCTTACTCTGTGGGCAATTTTGGACATTTGTAGAATAACAACTATAATTTTAAAAAGCAACATTTTGATACAAAGTATATTGTAGAAACAACAGAGGCAAATTATATATTAATATACTTTATATTATGACAAGCTAAGAATACATATTATAAACTTCAACAATTTATTTTCTTCCCCAGATACCCTGTAATAACCTATAATAGAAATACTCAAGTAAAAATTATTATTAAATCTGTTTTATACCCATTCTTTCTTTGCTCATTTGTTCATATATTTACTTTTAGGCACACTGAAATTGGATAAAATAAATTTACTTGTGAATATACAAATATTTGGATGAGGTTGGGTTGGTAATTCAAAGTTAAAGTCCCTGATAAGGAAAATGATACAGATTTGTTTCTTAAAGGAATCAATCACAGAGTAAAACCAACATTTCTAATATTGTGCCATCAGTGAACAAATGATCAGGACTTTTAAGGTCTAATCACAGAACATACTGTTAGACAATAATTTTTTTAATAATACAAAGAACATATAAATGTACACTTTTAGTATTTTTCTTTTATTTGATAGGATGCTAAATACAGAATTATTTTTCAGTTGCCATATAACCAAATCTTAACTACAATGACCCTTTCTATTCCAAGGTGCTCCTTGCCACCTAGGGCAGCACTAGCTGTCCTATTTACCTGTTTACCTCAACTATTTACCAATGGGGGGAGAGTAATATCTGATATGCTTATCTCAATAACCTCGGGCCTCTGACCGTACTATGCCCTGAATCTCTTTCTTTCGTCTTCTCCAACATCTGAGAACGTCATATATCTTCTCATACTCACATCTCAACTTTGCTTCTGTTGATCTGTCCTGAGAATATTTATTCTTCCTCTCACTCCTAAATCTATTTTTCCCGATAGAATTCCTACACTATAACTAATACATTTCCTAATATTAGTACACTACTTAGCAGTTATCTCTTATAACTATAACCTTCTCTAAAACCTATATTTCTTTTTCTTCAGAAGAAGTTATTTCTAATCCTGATGGAGTCTCAAATGAAGACTGCTCATTTTTCCATTTATCCCATCAACCTCAAGGTCATTTGACTCTCATTAATTTGTGTCACATTCTATTTTTTAAAAGTTAATGCTATTTGCTATACTACTGCTACCTTTTTTTTTTAAATTTTAGCATATTAGGGAGGTACAAAAGTTTAGGTTACGTATATTGCCCTTGCCCCGCTCCCCCGAATCAGAGCTTCAAGGGTGTCCATCCCCTAGATGGTGCGCATTGCACTCATTATGTATGTATACACCCATCCCCTCCCACCCCACATCTGCCTGACACCCGATTAATGTTATTCCTAAATGTGCTCTTAGGTGATGATCAGTGAAACCAATCTGATGGTGAGTACATGTGGTGCTTATTTTTCCATTCTTGGGATACTTCACTTAGTAGAATGGGTTCCAGCTCTATCCAGGAAAATACAAGAGGTGCTATATCACCGTTGTTTCTTATAGCTGAGTAGTACTCCATGGTATACATATACCACATTTTAGTAATCCACTCATGTATTGATGGGCACTTGGGTTGTTTCCACATCTTTGCAATTGTGAATTGTGCTGCTATAAACATTCGAGTGCAGATGTCTTTTTTATAGAATGTCTTTTGTTCTTTTGGGTAGATGCCTAATAATGAGATGGCTGGATCAAATGGTAGGTTTACTGTTTCTAGCTATTCACCTCTTTGGCACACCCATATATTTATTGGAAACTATGGCACTTGCCTAACTGGATTACTTAGTACTCAAGTACTAGTGTGAAACATCTTGGGTGAATTTAATGCCAATATATTTGAAAATAGTTCTAATTCACTAAATTCTCAATGCTTTGGTGTTGTTATTATAATGGCAATATTTTATATTCCCCTTACAATTCTGCTCCTTTAGCACAACATGGAGTTTCCTATCTTTAACAGATTCACTTTTTTAATGATAAATTCTAAAAATTCAACTTACCATATCATCCTTTCTTATAGTTTATTTGGTTAATTTTTCCCAAGTTCCAGGTTATGCTTCTCAAATTCATAAATCCCTGCCATTTATCTCTATCATTCAGATAATTTGTACCCTTATTTTCCCATATATATGTAGTATGCTCTTTCAAATAGAATAATTTTCCTAATACAGAATGAATCCAATGGTTCCCTTCTCTGTTGACACACTTAAGACATGAGTGGTGCTGGAGACAAACAATAAGTCATTTAAATGAAAGCCATATTTGCCAATTTCAAATGGATACTCAATACTTCTAATCAGTCCTACTATTAATATGTTTCTTCTAATCAGTGCTCTCTGTTCTCAATAACTCTTTAAAACTTCTCCACTCACCATATAAGTAGGTCTCTCAAATTTCAATGCTATTGGGAGATGACTTTGCCTTCATTTAAAAGGACTGAAATAATTGGGAAGAAATGCTCTTATTGTCCCATGAGCAAAACCAAAAAATCTACCTCTGTACGATCTATACATCACATATGAGGCTATTTCCCCCACTGATTTTCTATATCCAGTCTACTGCAAGCTCAACTATTACTTTATCCATTACTTTCTCTCCTTCTAGTATCTTCAATATTTCCTAATCCATAAACTTATTGCACAAGAATCCGAAAATACTAAAGTTTCTCTGAAACTACCTCACCACCAAGCTCTCTTCCATCTACTGGCATGGATGGGATCTTTCATCCCTTTCAAAGCCAATGTTTTTGACAATGTTGTCCATAGGAGCTAGTTTCTATTTTCTTAGCTAATTCCCATTTATATCCGAATCCAATCATTCTACTGAAATGACTTTCAAAAAATCCTAATACAATTTCAGTATCACTGCATTTCAAAAATATTTTTCATTCTTTATCTTATTTAAAGTATTGTAGGAGTTGAAACAATTTGCCACTTTTTTTTCTGAAAACATATCCACCTTTGCTGTCATGTTACCGCACTGTCCTGGTCTTCATCCTGTATTGGGTCACTCCATTTCACTGATATCTGCCAGCCTCTTCATCCCTTACCTTCATTGATGTAGGTAGGGATGTGCTAGTGCTTAGTGCTAGTCTCTTCTTAATATTTTTGGTTTCACGACTAGAATCTAAGCATATAGGCAGTGGTTATTTTCCCACCTCTAGTCCAGCATTGCCAATTGCCTATTGCATATCTATAATTTACAGTAACCTAAAACATTTCCCTAAACAGAGTTACTTATTTCTTCACCACCCCATTCTTTGTATTTATCCTGTGTTTCTAGTACTACAATGAATGACATCACAGTGCTAACAGTTGCCCAGTCAGAATTCTGGGTGTTAGCTATTTTCTTCTCTCTTCCTCAGACCCACTTCCAATCAACCACTAAATTATAATCCTTCTGTTTTTAAAAGTATCTAAAATGTGTATAGTTTCGCCCATCTTACTGTCAGCATTGATTTTTTTTTGAGGGGTATTGCCCTGGTTCTTTGGCTCTGTCTTAGAAGAGTCACAAGCTTGGCCAGTGTGACCAAATGACAGACAGGAGCAACTCACACGAGCACCTTTTATTGCAGGCTTTTCAGCATAGAATAGAAAGTGAAAGTACATTTCCTGAGGGGAAATGGGTCTATCTCCACTAGTGGTGAAGGTCTTACTGCACTTCTACTTTTATGTCTACACCTTATGATATGCTAAATGATGGGTGAATAGTCATGATTCCTCTGGGAAAAGGGTGGCGAGTTCTTAGAGCTAAGGGCCCTCCTCAATTTTATCCTTATCGGTAACTTCCAGGGGTTGCCATGACATTTGCAAACAGTAAACATGGTGCTGGTGGGTGTGAGTTTTACTATGCTAGTGTATGTTAGTAGGGAAAAGGTCACTTTTGGACAAGAGCTCCTAGTTTCTGTGCATGCTCCTGGCCAGGAAAAGTCCCGTTAATAACCACACCTACACCTGTTCCTAACATTCCTGACACTCTTCATATTATGGGTTACTATCTCCTGAAATTGAAACTAATTTTTCAACTATTTTTACAATCTCTCATTTTTCTCTCAATAATATCAAAATGATCTTTCAAAAAACACCGATATACTCATATAATTTCTGTGATCAACCTTTTACTGACTTTTCATCATCTCAGGTAAATTATAAATTCTGATGATCACAAAACCCTTTATGATCTGGCCTCTGCTATCTTTCTCATTCTCATCTGTAGCCACTGTGTCCTTGTACCTACAATCCAATTGCACTTGCCTTCGGCTTTCTCTACCTATAATTTATTCTATATCCATGTAGTTCTCAGTTTAAACATTGTATTTTGAATGAGAACTTTGTTGATATCTAACAAATGACTAGTTTTTTTGTTTTATTTTTTCCCTCATTATCATTTAGTTCCAGGTTTAAACGTCGTATTTTGAATGAGACCTTTGTGAATATCTAGTAAAGGATTGTTTTTTTTTTCTGTTTTACTTATCCACTAATCCTTATAATTTCATTTTTCGAAATCACTTATCACATATAATTGTTTGTGTCATGGTACATATAGTATTACATTGCAAATTAGACAATCTGGATGTTCAAAAATCTGAATTCTAATTTTTTCAAGCCCTGCAATATTACATTTTGTGGAATCAAATAATTGAGGTCAATTGGGGGATATATAGTACTTTGGGGGATTTAAAAATTGTAATTTTATCTATGATTTTAATTTTACTAAAATTGCACGTACATAGATACACACAAAGTGATTTTTATTGTATAAATAGTTTTCCAGAAAGTTTATATGTAATAATAAATATTGTGCTAATGTTTATTAGTATATGTACATATCCAAAGGAAATAAAACATTTTAATTTATAATGAATTGTACCTTTACCCTTTTAAAAGCAATAGTTTAAAGTTATTTCTAGCTGTTACTAGAATACTAAACTATAAGAGGAAAGAAGCATGCTTTGTTTTTACTCAACCACCTCGTCTGTCAGCTGAGGAGAGAGAAAAATTTTTTCTTTAATATCCAAATTTAAAATTCTGCAATATAAGATAGTATTCCTTTCCAAATTACTAAATATTAAATATCTACATAGTGCTATGTGCTCTATTAATTAACCATATATATGAGAGGAGGAAGCTCTGGTATTTGGAATTTACAAACATGGTTAAAGAAAGAAAGATGTGGCAACTGGTCAAAAATCAAATAAAAAGCACAATAACAATTCAGATAAAGGGAAAGTCATTGTAAGCTTTATTTGCCAGGGAATCCCACTGTATTTTATCCCATTCTATTTTTTTTTTCATTTTATTCTATTCTATTTAGTAAATATTCAATAGTATTCAGTGCTTGTCATCCCATGTTAGGACACTGAGAGATATTAAATGAATAAAACATGAATCCATCTCCCAAGAATCTTACTATCTAGTACAAAAATCAGTATTTTGAGAGACACTTGTTTTATACATGCATACACACACACATACACACACACACACACACACACGATATAGTAGAGGTAGAAGCAAAGTGGAGTGGGAATATTACAGAGTTTGAGCTCAGTGTTGATTAGGAGAAAAAGAGAAAGGTCTTGTATAAGAAGTGGCACTTGAGTTGATACATAGCAATGTGTAGGCTTTCAATACCAGAGTTAAAGAGACAATTGTTGCATACAGGGAAAATAGCAAGAGTTAGTGACAGATGTAAAAAATGCTAGGAACTGAATGGTTAAAATCTATATTTTGGTGTTACATTGTAGAGCTTTGTCTTAAAGGATTGTCTGATAACAGGTGATAGAAAATCAATGTCACTATGACTCAACTTTTGGAAATAAGCAACTGACAAAGGTTCTAGTTCATCATAGTTATTTGACTTTGCTATGTTTGGGGAAAATATTCTGAGAGGGTTAAAGAGTTTATAGGAATTTATGCCTTTTTTCAGTCATTTATTCAGTCTTTGTTTATATAGAACTGAAACAATAGATAATTACACAACACCTTATTTAGAACTCACATTTTAGTGGAAAATTTAAAATAAACTTTATAGAATAGTCTGATATAATATAACTTAATACAATATAAAATGATAAAATATAAAATGATATAATATACTATAACTAGTTGCTATAATATAAGAAATGATAATATCAGGTATATAAGCCCTAGGAAGAAAAACAAAAGTAGGTTGAAAATCAGAGAATGAGGATGCACAGCAGCTACATTGGGTAAAGCAGTATCCACTGAAAGAACATTTGAGCAGATGCATGACTGATATTAGGTACTGACCCAGGTTTCTAGAATGAGATTTTTTTCGGCACTTGGCACAGAAAAGCCAGTATTGTGAGAACAAAGTATGATTGTGTATGCCAAGAAGGGCAATGAACTCAATGTGATTGCACAAGTATACATGGGAGATGTATAGAAGACAATGAGGTTGATGAGGAAGCCTGAAGCCATGTAGGGCCTTGCAGATACAGAAAGGACTATTGAGTTCATTTTACTTGGAATAGGAAACCTTTGAGAGTTTTGTCTTAGTTCCTTCAGGCTGGCAAAGCAAAGTACAACAGTCTGGGTGGCTGATAAAAAGCAAATTTATTTCTCCCGGTTCTGGAGATCAGGATGCTAGCATGATCAATTTCTGGTGACAGCCCTCTTCCCAGTTGCAGACTGCTGACTTCTCCCTATAACCTCACATGGTGGAAAGATAGTGAGCTAGCTCCCTGGCCTCTTCTTATAAGGGCATTATTTTCATCCATGAAGGTTCTACTCTCATGACCTAACTATGTTTCAAAGGCCCAACCTCCAAATACCATCACCTTAGGAATTAGATTTCAACATATGGATTTGAGGGGAACATAAACATTCAGACCAAAACAAGTTTTGAGCAAGGAAGTGGCATGATTTTAATTACTTTCAAAATATCACTCTGGTCTCTGAGTGGACAAATTTGCTACCAACAAAGGGGCATGGTGGTAAAGTAAAGTAGAAATAAGTATTGATAAAGTATTAAAGTAATCAAAGTAAGAGATAATGCTATTTAGTCAATGTCATTATGGTACAGAAAGAAAGTGGATGCATTTGGGATTTTTTTAAGTTTGAGGAAAAAAGTGAATATGAATAAAGGAATAATACATTATTTGAGGAAAATGTAATAAATTTACGAACAAAAGTAGAAATAAGTGAAAATAAGAGGTCAGCTATAAAATTCTCTTTCAATATAAAATAGTTTGAAGATAGATTTTCAAGATATGAGAGAGACGCTCACAATTCCCTGAGACTTCAAGCTGACATGACTGAAATAATGACAGAAACATTAGTCAACATCATGAATTATAGAGAAGAAACAAGCTTTGTAGGTAAAGAGCTGGAGACAGTTGAGGATGTATTGGTGCAGTGCTGTGAAGAAAGCCAAAACTTAGTTGTAAACTGGGGTCTGAGGACTGGGGGAGGCAGAGAGCTAAGGATTATGGTTTGTTCTTTAGTAACTTACAAATATCAGTCAAAATTTGATTAAATAAGTTAAAAATCACAGCAACAACAAAAATAAATAAATGGGACTCGGTTAAATTAAAAACTTTCTCCACAGTCAAGGAAATAATTGAAAGAGCAAATAGACAACTTACAGAATGGGAGAAAATATTCATACATTATACATCTGATGAAGGGTTAATAACCAGAATCTACAAAGAAATGAAGCAAATCAGCAAGGAAAAAATCAAACAACCCCATTAAAAAGTGGGCAAATGACATGAACAGAAACTTTTCAAAAGAAGATAGACAAATGTCCAAGGAACATATGAAAAAATGTTCAATGTCACTAATTGTCAGGGAAATACAAATTAAAACCACAATGAGATATCACCTAACCCCAGTGAGAATGGCTTTTATCAAAAAGTCCCAAAACAATACATTCTGGCGTGGATGTGGAAAGAAAGGGACAACTCAAATGTCCATCAATTCATGAATGGATTAATAAAATGTGGTATATGCATACCACAAAGTACTACTCAGCCATAAAAAAATGAATTAATACCTTTTGTAACAATCTGGATGGAACTGGAGATCATTCTCCTAAGTGAGGTATCACAAGAAAGGAAAAAAAAAATACCACATGTACTCACTATTAAATTTGAACTAACTGAATAGTATTCATGTACACAGTAGGAAGTAAAACTCAATGGAAATCAAGCAGGTGGCAGGCGGGAGAAGGGGATGGGTGAAATCATACCAAATGGGTACGAAGTACACTATCTGGGTGATGGGCACACTTATAACTTTGCCTCAAGCAGTACAAAAGCAATCCATGTAACCAAAACATTTGTATCCCTGTAATATTCTGAAATTAACAAAAAAATTATCATGATGAGCTGGAACTGATTCAAAAGAGTATAATGGATAGTTCTTTAATGGAACCAGGTACAATTTTATTTAAGGAAACTATAAAGAATCTTTGTGGGAAGGGGCTGTATCACGCTACTGAAGTTCAGAATTCTTTTTAGGAAAGCTTCCATTTCTTTGGGTATTTACAACAGTTTGTTTTTAAGAATATTCCTAAATGATGATCTATGAATATATCTATCACACATAAAAGGCTTCCGACAACTGTCTTCTTGTTCTTAAAATGTTTCCTCTTTGAATATTGATCTCTTTTGAGATACCAAGTGATCACAGAATGGAGCATCTGGTCTGAATATACAACTTAAAAGTGGGAAGAAAGATTAGTAGCACCTGAGTGTTATGACAGTTATTATACAAAGAAGATTTCCGCATTTTGGCTAAACTTGAAACTGAAGAGTTCAGTCCTTTTTACTTGTTATGAAGTGGTTATAAAGCTATAAGAACTACTCTCCTTACATTCCTTGCAGAGAAAAATTCTCTCAAATCTACCTCACTGTTATAGGGAGACCACTGTGGAAGAGACATAGGGAGAGTGTAAATTGTCATTATCTATAGAGGTCTTTGTAACTATAATATATTAAAATAATTGACCTTACTTTGATAAAGCCACCCAGAAAAGTATGAGTTAAAAATGGATAAAACGATAATGCCAAAGAAAAACTCTGAGATAAAGTAGAGAGCAAGTAGGTGAAAGGTCTATATTCAAATTTTATGTGGTTTATAGCAAATATATTTTTTAAGTAAAGAATATATGTATCTATTCATTTCCAACAAAGTCACAGACTTAATATCTTGCCATCTCTTCAAAAAAATGCTAAAAATGCTGGTTAATTTTTGTAAGTTCTATTACAGGCTATGGCCAACCAGCATAACAAACAAAGAAACAATCAAATAAATAGTATATAGATCAAAAAATCAGTGAGACTTATGATCAAAAAAAGAAAGATAAAATGCAGCTGACATTTATTTAAGGTTATTTACTGATTGATGGTGAGATGAGGATTTTAAGGAGATACCCACCATCAATCTAGCATCCCGAAGAACTCCAGCTTTAGTGAAAACATCACTAGCATATGTAAATCTTGCTTCCTCACCCCATGGCCAGTACACTATTGGGAAAATTGCTTATAGTATACCCTGATGCTAAGCAGATGAAAAATTGTGTTCCTGAAAATTGCTTATGATACACATTACATCCATAATATATCGCTAATCATAAGACATTAATTCTCCAATCCCACCCTCTGCACAGAGGTCCTTGGGATTGCCATTGACTTTGGCCCTGTCATGGGGCTGAATTTAACCGATGGAAAATGGGTGGAGAGGTGACAACTCTGAAGCTTCTTACCTCTAACACAACTGTATGGTGAAGAGAGTGAATGCACCTTCAGGCTGTGTATGAAAAAAATAAGACATGTGATGTGAACCTGAACCTGACCCACAACCTGGAGCTGAGTAGAACAGAACTCTAAAATTGTGAGGAAGAAATAAATAAATGATTTTTGTTTTAAGCCATTGCATTGAGGGAATATTTTTAATATTTCATTTTAAAAATCTCACTAATGAACATCTTTACTGATTTACAAAATGTTTGTACCCCCATAATATCCTGAATTTTAAAAATAAATTAAAAAAAATCTCACTTTCTAGGGAATTCTCTTTAAATAATTTATGATCATCTCTGAATCAAAAATATTCTCACATTAAAATCTCCAAGGAAAATGTGTATCTTAAATGAGAGTGCACACACACACACACACACACACACGTACACAGAAACAAGATACCATAAACAGCAAACAGTCCTTAGACACAGAATATTACATAATAACATTTATCTTTCAAATAACGTTAGGTATAATTTACATAAAGTAAAATATACCCATCATAATTGTTCAGTTCCATTAGTTTTGGCAGATATAAACAACCGTGTTAACATTACCACAAATGAGTTTTTCCTTCACTCAAAAAGTTATATGTGCCACTTTACACTAACACTAATACTCTTCCCCAGATCTGGTCCTACATAATCACTCATCTGCTTTCTGTCACTACTTCTCATATGTATTTCTGAAAATGCAAGCCATAAAGAAAAAATGAATAATTAATCATAGAAACCTATATATGGCACTAATTATTTGCTAGGCTAATGAGCTAATAGGACCATTAAAATATAAGTACAATTGATATGAACATTAAAATGAGAAATTATTTACATCAAAATGCACTGCAAAGGAATTTTTAAAAAAGACAGTAAATTAGGAGAAGATATTTTAAACATAAATCCCAATTACCTAAATCTAGAATATGTAAAGTGCTACTATGATTAATAACAAAAAGACAACTCAGCTTTAAAAAAAAAAGTAATAATATTAAAAGTTTAGTACATGCACTTCAGCAAATGGTCAAAATGAATTTCTAATAAAATAAATATAGTTACAAAGCAGAGAAGTCCAAATTAAAGTTATGAGAGTCAATTTCATAATCATGGTATTTAACATGTTTAAAAGGTCTGCAATATCAAATGTTTATAAGTGAGCACAGCAAGGAGAGCTTTCATACACATCTAGATAAAGAGTAAAGTAAGAAATGTGCTTTGAATAACAGTTTGGCAATTTCTAGTAAAGCGGAGCAATTCCACTTACGAGTATTTGATCTAGACAAATTTATGCATGTGTATAATGTTGGACATATAATAGGATGTTCTTAGTATCATTGTAGGTGTAAGATACTGGAAACATCCCAATACCCGTCAAGACTAGAATGAAAAGGAATTTTTGCTGTATTGATACAATTGAGTAATATTCAGAACTGAAAATGAATGAAATGCAGTTATAGAGAGCAACAAGATGTAAGGTATAAATCACAGATGAATACATATGGTATGATTCAACTTGCATAAAGTTGAAAGCCATGCAATGCCTAATGACGTGTGCTTCAGAAAAGATGAATAAGTGAAAAGCTATGAAAAAAATCAGAATAATTTAAAGAAAAACAAGGATTGTGTTTAACCATGGTTAAAAGGTAGAATATATTATTAGGGAAAGGTACTCACATCAGATTAAGGGGGCTTCTGTATAACGTTGGGTATCTTAATGCTGTGTATGTTGTGTATCTTAATTTAGATCATGAGTCCCTTGGTATTCATTTCATTGTTATTAATTACATTCTAGGTTTTATATAGTTGTATGTGTGTTTGTGTATGTGTTTACCATATTTACAGACTAGGCCAAGTTATTAATAATATGACCAGTTTTCAAAAGAGTTAGTATCAGTTAATGCTCAAGTTTAGTAGCAATTATGGATTTCCATTTTAAAAACTATGCCTCAAAATTAAATTATACTCTGTATTCTCTTAAAGAAGATGCAGCAAAAAGCTCAAACATATATTGATTTTGTTTCTTTGTGTTTCATTGATCTTCCTATGGGCAGGACTTGAAACTAATAGCTTTAGGGATGGAAGAACACAATTTGGCAAATGTAGCACCTACGCAAATATCATAGATTTAGAGTTTAACATTGAACTCATACATTGCAAATTCAAGTTCCATTTATTACTAGAGAAAATCAATTCCTGATTCAAGAGAAAAGGCTCAATTTTGCTAGCTGTCCAGGAGGATTTAATACATTCTATGTGAAAAAAAAATATTAATATTTGACTAATTGAGTTAAGCACAATGATTCTAAAGTTTAAGACAGTTCAAGACTCAAATATTTAAGTTTAAAGGATTTTGTTCATAAGTTAAAATGAACTTATCCCCCCATTTTTAAGTACCCAATGCATGTCATACTACTAAGCTTCCATCATCTGATTAAGGTCCAACAATTCTCTATC
Source organism: Varecia variegata (assembly GCA_028533085.1). NCBI lineage: Eukaryota > Metazoa > Chordata > Mammalia > Primates > Lemuridae > Varecia > Varecia variegata. The sequence continues at coordinate 18,965,154 of CM052436.1, forward strand.
CCTTAAGATTGCTGCCATCGGAGGGGAAAAAAAAAATGACATTTTAGATTATCATTTGCATTTCTAAGTTTTACCCTACAAATCATCAAAGAAAAGCAGAATATATTGCTAATATATCTGAAAAATATTACATTTTCCAAAAGAAAAGCATATTGCAATTTAATATTCAACGTAAATATTCAATTGTTGGCATACTACATTGAATATAGAAAGTAGTTATAATTAATATGCAATTTAAATAAAAATGTTAAGTTATTCTAAGTAATGTGTAACAAATGAAAAATTCAAAGTTTTCTCTCATTTTCCATGAAAACCCATGTGATTCTAGTGGTTATATTGATTTTTCCACTATGTCCATCCCTGTTTACAATATTCTCCATATGCACATTTTAATCTACTCCCCAAAAAGGCTTTTCACAATAACTTTTATGTTCATAAACCTAGGATGTCGAGTTCTTATTACTGCTACTTAGATGGACCTATAGGGTACTCACTAGAAGAAATCATTCATGGCTATATCCTTAGGACTGAAAAACTATTAGCTCAAAAATAAAACAAGAGTTGATAAAGATCAGGGAAGGAGGAAAATTGAACAGCAGATCCAAGCTGAAAATTCAATATCTATAACAAGTTAGAAAACTGATCCAGGGAAAATATTTTAAGACATAAAATCTCAGCAAGTTAAGACTGTGGAAAAGTTAATCTTATTGAATGCTGGGCACCTGACTCAGAAAAAAACCATTTGGCCATAACACATGAGGTCAAGATTGATATTAAATATTGTTATTGTAAAATGGAATGAGTCCCTCAATCAACAATCATTTAGTGATGGCCTCCTAGTGCAATGGACCTTGTAAAATTTCAGTAATTCTGAGAACAAAACTCACTCTTTGCCTCAAAAGGATGATGGATTATTCGGTAAATAATTTATTTCATTCACAACATAAGAACTAATAGAACTAATAAGAATAAATATGCTAAGTGATTTAAAAACAGAAATCAAAGTTCTAACTTATTCTATGCTGGAAAGTCAAAGATTTGAGCCTTGAAGTATAAGTATGATGGTGTCCACAGGTAGGACTTATGAAAATGATTACTACTGTCCCCTAAGAATATGTACAAAGACAAGAAGGTAGAAGAAAAATGTAGCCAGGAATGTTTCATGAATAAAGAGAAGGAAACATTTGGGCACATGATAGATGATAAGACTGAAAAGATAGGACCAAAATTGAAGGTTTTTGTTTTAAATATTACAGGGTTTTAAGTTTATTTTGATAGCAATGTAAAACCCCTAAATAAATTTATGTAAGGAGGTAAAATGATCAGATTATGATGTTAAAAAGACCCTTCTATCAGAAATGTGGATGACGAGTTGATATTCAGGAAGACTTCAAGATGGGGAAAACATTTACAATGTGTCTCCAATAAGAAATAATATGGTCTTCAAAAAAGATGGAAGTAATTACACATATTTTAAAATAAAGTTTGAAGCAAAATCAATAGAATCTAATAACAATTTCAATGTAAGGAAAGAGAGAAGATAAATGATAAAATTGTTGTTGCTCAGTAAATACACATAGATTAAGTATAATCAGACAAATAGCATTATCTCATCTATAGGTGAAAGTAGAACTCATGGAAGCAGAGCCTTGAACAGTGGTTACCAGGGGTTGGGGCAATGGGGCGTAGGGAATTGGGGGCATGTTGCTCAGAGGATACAAGATTTCCGTTATACAGGAGGAATAAGTTCAGAAGATCTATTGTACAAAGTGATTATAGTATATAAGAATAATAATGTATTATGTACTTAAAAATGCTAAGAGAGTAAATTTTAAATGTTCTTAACTCAAAAATAAAATGATCGGTGAGGTCATGGATATGTTAATTAGCTTTATTTAGTCATCCATAATGTATACATGTATCAAAACATGTTGCACACCATAAATATATAAAATATTTACTTGTCAATTAAGAAATCAATAAAGTTTTAAAAACTATATTTAGGTAATTTGAAGCTAAACACATTTTTCACATGGTAGGTAGTAAGAAAAGGTAGAAAAGGTGGCTTATGTTTAAAGAAATTCACTTGCACAAATTGGAAAAGTCAGTAATTGCTAGATGTTACAAAAGTATCCAAATGTAAGTGAATTTCACCCCATGGAAAACTATTTTCCAGTAGGTGACTAAGTGGTTCTGCAATGGTTATATTTGTGTAAATCAAAATCCAGTAGCAATTGACAACCCTAGGGAGGCTAGAATATATCTTTTTGCTTTTGCAACAGGGACATCATAAATTGCATGTATTTCATATAAATTGAGGGGACTTCCTGCAGACTTGATGCAGCAATCTTAGAATGTTTGCGGATTTATTCCTATTATGTTTCTGCCTCATAGTGGGAAGATGTCTTAGAAAATAGAAGAAAGCACCATGTTGGAAAATGTGACATTGGTTTGAAGAGTCTTTAGAAAGTTGATTTTGTTTTTCACCTTGTGTTTTTGGGAATAGCCCTCAAAAGGCCTTCTGTCTGAATTTCCGATCTTCAGAAATCATTTGTTATTCAGTTTTCAGCACTACTTTCACAAAAAGTGTTAATAAATCACAAGGAACTGCTTCCAGATTAGTGCTGACAAATGCTTCTCCCTCACTTCTCAGTAAGAATGATCCAGACTTCTTATGTGATCTAATTTCATTATTGAAAAGAGATAAGTTTTAATCCACTTCTGAGGGGGATAGAAAGATAAGTTTGATGCAGAAGATAGAAATGTAGTGAAAAAGTACGATAGCCACAAAGAAAAGTTGCCTGCGGGGCCATTTGTACTCCAATGTACCCAGCAGTCTTGAATTGAAGTCAGTTTCTTAATTAATTCAGCAGCATGTGGCAATTCAACCTCAAGAAGGCTGATTCTGAATTTTCATCTGACAAATAAACACAGAGATTTGTTCCACTGCTCTTGAAGAAAAATTTGGCTTAAGGAAACATTGCATTTTAAAGTAGATTTGAGAAACACCAGGTTGGAACTATCAAAGTGATAGTCAAATTCACTTAGCATGTTCTGGAGATGCCCGGCATAATAAACAAAAACCACAATTTTATTTTGTTTATAACCCCAAGAAAGTTATTTGAGATCTGTGACAAAATGGTTTTATATAGATTTTCTTAATAAATATCAAATTTTTTAATAGGATTTTGCTATCTTTGAGGTCTCTCTGGAATATGAGAGCTACTACCTGCAAAAGATTATTAGTTTCTTGCTTTCGTTAACAGATATGTATTTTTATATCAATAATAACAAATAAAAACATTAAAAATGGTTTATATATTCTTTTCCTAGGGTACAACTCTGCCTCCTAAATTACACTAAATAGATTTGCTTTATCTTTCATTGAACCAAGAAACATTCCTTTAAGACTGCATCTTTCTCCAGCTCCAGATTCAGATGCACATGTTTTGCTTCTCCAAATCCTTATTCATCAAAAAGTGATGCTACTTTAGAATGAGAAATAACAAAGAGATCAATGTTAGATGATGTTTTTAGAAACACTGTTGGCAAAACTAGACTCTAGATATGACATTTTCAGTAAAATAATATCTCCCAGAAATAAAAATCAATAGATATTTAAACACTCTTTATAAGAACCTTCCATTTTCTTACAAAATAAAGTAATATAGTCTGGATTTAATTGAAATAAAGAGAATTACATCATTCTTTTGAAGGACTTTTAATAAATAACTTCTATTTGTTACAGAAGACTGTGTACTAAAATACAAAATTATAATTAAATAAAAACTTTTCTACAATGGTGTTCATGCACAATAGATTTTTTAAATCTACAAAGTAATATTTAAAATACAAATTAGAATATAATAAGAACAAAACATTAAAAGTCCTACAAGTGTCTTAAGAAGAAATAATAGCTCTTGGGGCCTTTCCCAAGGTAATGACTTCATTGAGTTTGCCCTTCAAAATTCAGGGAAAGGAATTCCAGGTCAAATTAATAAATTAAAACAGAGGATTATATATCAGAAAGGCAAGACATGGGGGTTAAATTCTAATTGTTTATCACATATTAGTAGGATTGTGAAAGGAAGGATAATGTAAGACTGTTGGTAACAATATGAGGAATTTGGACTTGATAAGTAATGAAAGGCCACTGAATATATGTATATATGTTGAGCGGTAAGGCAGTTTGATAAAACTTATAAAATTAGGAAATAACAAACATTAATTTGGTTAATATATAGATCAAATTAGATGAGAGAAAACAGAAACATATTGAAGAAACTATTGCATAATACTAGTTATAATAATAACAGTAGAATTGGAAAGGAAAAAAAAGATAAGAGAGGCAAAGTGGACAGAGAGAAGAATAAAGTGCATGTTTGATGAAAAGGGAATCATCAAACATTACTCAAAGATTATTTTAATTCTTCTTTCAATCATCTATCACTTTTTTTTACAAATATAAGGCTTTTAAACGTATGACTATAGGTGCATAAAGAGAAACCCATATGTCTGATGTAACTAAGAGTAATGCTGTCTACAAGATTGTTTATTAGTTACACTTCTCCATTATTGAAATTAATTAGAGTTTTGACTAAATTATTAGAATTAAATATCAAATACAGATATGACTACCAGAGGAGAATTTAAAAAAAAAAAATCCTCCCCTATGATTTAGTCACATCCATTGTTTCCAATTTTAAAATCATCAGAAGTCAAACTATATGGAAATAGTCAACCTTCCCCAAGGCAGAAGTAGTATTAGAATCAAGAAATTGACATCGCCTGATGAATAGGGTCAAGGGCTACTAGGCTAGCAAATTTAACACATATATTCAAGCACTAGATGTCAATGGTGTAAAAATATCATTGACCCAGCTGTCCTCTTTTACAAATAAGATGATTTCTAGTTTTTTTTTTTTTTTTTTTTTTTTAATTACTATTCTTTGGTGGCCCTATTTAACAAGATCAATGACCTAAATTCTGATCTTCCAGTTCAGACACACTGGGAAAATGAAGGCAGATACTAAAGACATACAACCTTTTCCAGAAATAAATTTCAGTTTCACCTTGCATTAACAGAAGATAGAGGGCATTAACCAGTATGTGACCCTGAGTTAATGATTTGATATCACCTATCCTGTGCTTTATGAAAATATATTAGGGGACAGTTAGAATCCCTTATCAACTTCTGAGCAAATAAAGAGAAGGTTCTCAGAGAAGAGTGTCTCAACCTGGTGTTGAAAAGCAATTTGAGGTTAATTGTGTGATCTTAAGGCAGGGTTTACTGGTTCTCCAGTCTCTAGGGCAGAAGTTGAACCTCAATGGAGAAGGGATATTACTCCAGAAGGAAGTATAATGACTCTACTTGGTAAGTCTGTGATTGCAGAAGCAATGATCTGTTAAATAATGCATAATCCTCTAGAGAACTCCCTGATCCAGAACTTAGCAATGAAAGTTAGATCAGGGACAGAACCATCTAAGTGCCCACCCCTGCTAACATTTATAATACTCAAGAAAGATGCAAAAACAGGCGGTCTTCAAGCTGAAGACATTTCCATAATAAATGAACCACACTCACCACAGAAGACATGATACGATGGACTTAGTAAAAGAAGTAAATATCCACAGAGGGTTTTCAGGCATACATTTAACCCATGGACAATGCAGGGGTTAGGAGCACTGACCCCTTATACAGTCCAAAAGCTGCGTATAACTTTTGACTCTTTAAAAACTTAACCAATAGCCTACTGTTGACTGGAAGCTTTACCAATAACATAAATGGTAGATTAATACTTTTTTATGTTATGTATTATATACTGTATTCTTAAGATAAGCTAGAGAAAAGAAAACGTCACTAAGGAAATTATAAGGAAAAATACATACTTATTATTCATTAAGTGTTAATGGATCATCATAAAGGTCTTCATCCTCATCATCTTCATGTTGAGTAGGCTGAAGAGGAGGAGGAGGAGGAGGAGTTAGTTTTGTTGTCTCTGGGGTGATAGAGGAAGAAGAAAAACTGAGCATAAGTGGATCCATGCAGTCCAGACCTGTGTTGTTCAAGGGTTAACTGTATATTTACTTGTATTTAAAATATATATATATAAATATATATATGTATAAAAGATATGGCCAGGTACCGTGGCTCATGCCTGTAATCCTAACACTCTGGGAAGCCAAGGCAGGAGGATTGCTTGAGGTCAGGGGTTAGATACCAAACAGCCTGAGCAAGAGCAAGACCTTGTCTCTACTAAAAATAGAAAAATTGGCTGGGCCTCCTGACAAGCACCTGTAGTCACAGAAACTCACGAGGCTGAGGCAGAATCACTTGAGCCGGGGAGTATGAGGTTGCAACGAGCTATGATGATGCCACTGCACTCTAGTTGGGGCAACAGAGTGAGACTCTGTCTCAAATATATATACATATATTTATTTATTTATAATATATATAATATGTGTAATTGATCCAATGGGAACAGGAGCCAGTGACATTTGGGGTACATGTGTGATATTGTATAATTGCATGATATAAAATATTTAATAAACCTTAAGAAATTTTATTTTGATACGCTGTTCCTAATATGTCCATGTTGAAGTGTTACATAAATTTATTTTGATGTACCCAATGAAGGATTTTCTCAGATTCTCTGAGCCAAGGAAGTGTAACAATTCATTGTTTCTTGAGTACAAGATAATATGTGCTCTGAATTGTAAAATAAATAAAGTTGAAGACCATACATAGCTATAGTTCATCCTTCATAAACATCTCAGTAAAGACTTGAAATGATGATCTGTGACATTAGTTACATCTTTGAAGACATCATCATTTCTATGATTCTCTTAGAGCTAAATAATCAGAACTTACCATTTGATGAAAAAACAATTGAAAGGATCCACCTTTAGATAGTACCTTTTCTTATATGAAGAACTTTTCTTACATGATTAACTTTTCTCTTTCAAGTAAACTATTTTTCCTATTAGAATCCAAATCAGCTTTGATAAGTGACATCATATAAACTATTAATTTATGTATTTATAAAAAACATTGAGTTAAATGTATTATATTTAATTATTTTAATATAATTTAGATTTTGTATTATATGATTTTAATATAAATATCTCAATGATTTTATCTTAATTTTACTTATATGAGAAATTTGCATTTTGTATTAAAATTCCATATGTATGAACTTCTTTATAGCTTAAACATTCTTTCCATTTTTCAAATAGTTGTAATTTTTCCTGGTTATTGATACTTTTCTGAAAGTCTTTTTAAATATTTTACTGAGATTTCCAACTTCTTATCTAAACTGTATTTATTTATTATTGGTTTTGACCATTTTATTGTTTTTCTTTTTTTTTTTAATTTTTGATCTTAAAGCTTGAGGATACTTTTCTTTGACTCCATATCCCACCTTCTGGACACACTAGGTTTGTAACCAGTTCTATCAACAAATTTCAATGACCTGTACATATTAATATATTTTTTTATAATCTTCTCCCTTAACTAACTACTTAACATTTTGATTTGTCTCCCAGAAATGGTGGATTTTCTGCAAGACAAAGGAGCTGAGATTATGAAGGCCCCTGGGCAGACTTCCTGATGTGAAGATTCACCATCCCCCATAACATGCCCCCAATGCACTTAGCCCTTCTTAGTTACAACAGGACTTGCCCCAAGGCACATGGCCCCTCCTTTTAAAGCCAGTGATATCCATTAGCTAGAGAGACAAATTTGAGGCAGCTTGTCCCATTCTCCCGACAAGACATCTGTTGTATTAAAAAATTCTTTTCCTCTTTGGTCATCCTCGTTGTCTTAATAATTGGATTTTTGTTCTATAAGCAAGTGGACCTAGGCTGAAACTCCCTTGCCATTTCAACAACAGGGTGGTGGTGGTTCACTTTCCAAGTCTGGGCAGCCTCATCCCCATGACTTTGCTAGGCAGAGCCCACACAGCTCTCTAGAGCTCAGCTGGGTACCTGTGGCTCTCCCAAGCTGGCACTGCATGTTGGTGGTGCTACAGTTCTGGGGTCTCAGGCGTAGCCCTGTTCCCACAGCACCATTAGACATTGCCCTAGTGGGAACTCCCTGCAATGGTCCCACCCCAAAGTTCTACTAGGCATTGGTCTGGTGGAGTTTCTTAGTGGCATCCTTTGAAATCTAGTTGGAGGTGCTTCCACAGTTCTTACACTTTGAGAGCCTGCATAATTAGTACCACTTGGATGCCACAGCAAACTGTGACCTCCGGATTGGATCAGAGCTATACCTGGGCCTGCTTGAGCCACAGCTAGGGCAGCTGAGGAGCACTGCACCAGGATGGAGGGGCAGAGACCCAAGAAGGACTTGAACAAAGAATCCCAACATCCCAGTTGTGCCCCGGGCCTGTCCATTTAAACTGTTCTATCCTCATGGCTCTGGCATTCTGGGCCTTTGATGGGGGTGGGGAACCCTTGAAGGTCTCCAACACTTCTAGTGTTGTTGTTCCATTGCCTTGATGAATAAGAACACCTGGCTTTCATCTATCCATACTAATCAGCTTATCAAAAGGTCCCTTTGACCACATTCTTGGTATTTTCTCTTGAATAAGCTTTTTATTCTTTACTTGGCCTGGTTGGTAATTTTCCAAATCTTTATGTTCTGCTTCCCTTAATTTTAACTTGCTTCTTGAAATCCTTTCTTTCTCCTCATGTTTTACTAAAAACAGTTAAGAGAAGCCATGCAGCTCCTTCGATATTTTGCTTAAATATTTTTTCCACCAAATGTCTTAGCTCAACACTCGTAAATTCTGCCTTCCACAAAGCCCTAGGTCATGAATGTAATTCAGCCACGTTCTTTGCCACTTCATAACAAGAATGGCCTTTACTTCAGTTTTTTATAACATATTCCTCATCTTAATCTGAGATCTTATCAAAATATCCTTCACTGTCCATATTTCTACCAACATTCTGTTCATGACTACTTAGATAGTCTCTGTGACTTAGGCTCTGTCTACAGTTCTCTAATTCTTCTGAGTCTACACCAGAATCACCCTTGATGCTTGTTCACAGCAATCTTCACAATCTTCATGGCAACCTAGGCTGTTTCCAGCCTGCCTTCCAAGTTCCTACTCAGTTCCAAAGTTGCTTCTACATTTTCATGTATTTACTATAGCAACACCCCACTTCTCTGGTACAAATTTATGTTTTAGTTCATTATGTAGGGCTATAAAAAATACCACAGGTATTTATAAAGAACAGAACTTTATAGGTAATTTATAAACAATTTATAAAGAACAGAACTTTATTCTCTTACAGTTCTGGAGGCTGGAATGTCCAAGGCACTGGCAACTAGTGCCTTGTGAGGACCTTTGTGCTATGTCCTCACATGGCAGAAGGCAAAAGGCAAGCAGGACAAGCACTGTATCTCCACATGGCAGAAGAGCAAGCAAGAGAGAACTCACTCCTATAAGCTCTTTTTATAATGAATGGCTTTAGCCCATTCATGATGGCAGAAACTTCATGATCTAAACACCTCCCATTAGGTCCTACCTCGCAATATTGTTGCATTGAGGATTATATTTATACATTCAAACCACAGTAATCTGTGTCTGAATTAGATTTTTTTTTTTTTTTTTGCAAGTGAATTTCTGGTTGTTGCAGCACCATTTGTTGAAAAGATTATTTTTTCTCCATTGTATAGATTGCCTTTGCTCCTTTATCCAAGATGGGTCGACTATATTAATGTGGGTCTGTTCCTAGGCTCTCTATTCTATTCCATTAGTCTATTAATATTTATCTATTCTTTCACCAATACCACATTGTCTCATTTACTATAGCTTTATTACTTATAATTTTGACAAATATTTTGAGCACTTACTATGAGCCAGACATTGTTAGGGGTTGGTGATAAAACTGGAGGCAAAATTCAAATATGCATTTCAACTCAGAGATACAAAACTCACTAGGAGAGACAGATATCAACCAACCAGTCTTACAAATAAACTAAAAAAATCCCAAGTCCAAGAAGTGCTACCAAAAGGTGATGGGAGCGGGGCATGGGGAAAATTGCATTGTTTTCTGAAAACCTGTAATAGAAATTTTTGAGATAATTGTTATTAGCCAGAGAACAAAATGAAGAATTTTCCAACAAGGTGTAGAAGAATGATAGGGATCGAATTAGAAATAATTTTTAGAGAGTGCATGTTCAGGCTTTGTGGGAGGAGGAAGCATGATACAATTTGAGGAACAAATGTAAAATCTGTGCAGGCAGAAAAAACTACAGGGGCCAAGTAAGCTTGATCACAAAATCAAGTTGTTACAGTAAGTAGATAGTAATCAGGGTATAGAATACTTTTTAATCAAGTTAAGGACTTTAATATACATATTAAGGATCAATGGTAAGCTATTTCAGAATTTTAAGTAAGGTATGTGTGTATGGGGGGTTGAACTTGATTAGTCATTTTGAAAGTGTCTTTCTGATCATTTTTCAAAGAAGTGCTTGAAGGGGAGGGCAAGGATGAATGCCGGGAAATAGCTAAGTGATTACTGCAGTGGTTTAAATGCAAGATGATGACAATGAACAGAATGGTGGTGGAAAGTAGATAGCAAGCAGATTAAAGAAATGTTTAGAAGGGCAAATAGGCAGATATTTGTAAAGAATTGAGGATGGCCTTGGGGGATAATGTGGTGTGAAGTAGATTCCAGATGTTTGGATTATATAACTGTTTGGATGATGGTGGAATTACACATTGAGTTTGGGAACACTAGGAGAGAGTTAGGCTTGGGAAGTATAGATAATGTTTGTTGAAATCACAATTTTCATCAACTTAAATTTGAGGAAAGCTTAAAAAATTTAGGAGTACCAAGTTGTCTTCTGGTAATAGGGGAACAAAGAAATATAAGCAAAATGATACTAATAACTTAGGAAAATAGTTGTTTTCAGATAATATTGATGGCATTTGTGTTGGGTCCAGATGGAGAGGTGGATAAATGAATAGATGTAAAATACGAATCTATGAAGAGTGGACACCATTCGAAAAGGGGAGACCACCATGTTCATGTAATGATTAGAAGGCATGTTTTTGCAGAAATGGGGGGTAATCTAACCTGGAAAGGCCAGTTAAAGTAAGGATTTTTTAAGGCTTTACAATGCCTGGGTATCATGCCATAGAAAATAGAGTCATCATGTTTCTTAAGCAGTGGAGGGGAAAATTGTGTAGAACAGCTCCTAAATTGTAGTTTGTTGACTCGTTAGTATTTCTAAGAACTTTCAAGGGATTTGTAAGTTCAAAACTACTCTAAGGCATTTCTTGCCTTTTTCACTATGATAATATTTGCAGTAATGATGCAAAAGCAATGAAGAGTAAAACTGCTTATGCCTTAGTATGAATCAAAGTAATGGCAGCAAATTATATGAGTAATTATTGTATTCTTCACCATTACAAATGTTTAGTAAAAAAGAAGAATGAAAAAAAAAATCATTTCACTTAGAAAGGCCCTAGAAGAAACAGAAATAAGTTATTAATTATATTTAATCTCAGCCTTTGAGCATGTTTTTTAATATTACATGTCACAAAATGAGAAGTATGCATAAAGCACATGCATTGCAGACCAAATTATTATGGTTGTATTGAGAAAAAAGCACTAGCATATAGCTTTTTAGGATGAGCTAACTACTTATGCAGAAAAGAGCGAATATATATGTCAGATCTGACTTCCTATCTTTAGAAAATCCTCCTTGCAATATTGGTCCTTGGATGGCATCTGGGACTTAGATTTAGGATGTGTTCTCACCAATACCCCAATCTTTGTGCAAACAATGTGGTTTATGTTGAACTTGTACTTTCATTCTGGAAATCTGGAATTTTGTTACAAGCTAGGCAGAGGGTGCCTGCATAACCAACTCCCATAAAACCCTAGATATTGAGATTTAATTAGCTTTTCTTGTAGAAAACACTTGATACATGTTGTCCCAACTTGTAGCTAAAGAATTAAGTGCATCTTGGAAACTCATGCCTGGTGTCCTCCAGATTTTGCTTCATGTGCTTTGCCCCTTGACTGATTTTGCTTTGCATCTTTTGGCTGTAATGAATCTTAGCCTTGACTATGACTGTATGCTGAATTCTGTGTATCACTGAAACTGAGGTAGTCTTGGGGACTCCTGACACATTACTTTTTTTTTTTTTTTTTTATAAAACACCTTTCACTAGAAAGAATCACTAACTGTCTGGTCATGGTGGCTCATACCTGTAATCCTACCAATTTGGGAGGCCGAGGCACGAGTCAGAAGCCACTTGAAGTCGGGAATTCAAGACTAGCATGAGCAAGAGTGAGAACCCCATCTCTACAAAAAATAGAAAATTAGCTGGGCTTGGTGGTGCACACCTGTAGTCCCAGCTACTAGGGAGGCTGAGGCAGGAAGATCTTTTGAGCCCAGGAGTTTATGGTTGCAGTGAGCTATGACGATGCCACTGCACTCTAGCCACAGTGTAGTGGCTCTGTGGGCACACAGGGCACACTCTAGGGCACACAGCAAGACTCTGTCTCAAAAAAGAAAAACAGAAAGCAGAAAAGAAAAAGAAAATAAAGAAAAGATGACTAACAAAAATTAATCAAGTGATACTGTCATTTTGGGGAAAACAACTCATGGTATTTGTTGATAATGACAAAATTTGAGATTTCAGGTGAAATCAAATTTGGAAAAGCTTGACATTTTCTATATCTAAATACTTTCCTGATCATATTGTTGATTATAACAAATACAAATATAATTTTGATATTGCATAATAAAATTTATCAATATTTGAGAGATCTACACAACTCAGGGAACCACTATTTGCTAAATAGCAATGCATAATATTACAGATTCAAAAACAAGTAAAAGATTCAAAACACAGATGCACCAATGGATCAGAAAGTAAAAGTTTTTCTGATATGGTTTCTAATTCCATGTTGTGAATAACTACTAGCAAACTACCATTTGTTGAGTTTTGATAGTATATCAAAGAAGCATATCCATAATTATCTGAAAAGGATAGTAAGAAAAGAAAAATGGCCTTTTAAACTACATACTTGTGTGAAGCCACACATAACATCATAGTAAGTGGAATACAAAAGCAGACATGAGAATCCATCTGTTTTCTATTATATAGGTAAGCAAAAATGAAAAAGTAATGCCTCTCTTCTCATAATATTTTGTCTTAAAAATAATTATTCTTCCTAAAAATATGTAACCATGTTATTATATAATGGGATTTGAATTTTTAAGGTGAATTAATAAATAAATATTTTATAAATTTCTTAGTTATCCTTTTAATGCAGCATATATCAATAGGTAGAGCCCATATAAACAAAAGCTCTTTGAGGTCCTTAATAACTTTTAAGAGTGTAAATGAATCCTGAGGCCAAAAAAATTCAGAATCACCAGTGAAGAATAAGAATACTTATACCTTAGAGGCAATTAAGGGATTATTGTAACATTCCCAATGGTAGTGAAGAGGAATTTAAATTAGAGAATCATGATAAGCAAGGAAAGAAAGAAATTACTTAGGACATTTCATAATTAAAAATAACTTACCTAGATCATTGAATAAATGTCTAGGAGGAAGGAAAAGGAAAAGTTGAACAAGGCTAAGTTTGTGAGTCTGAGTGTTTTAAGGTTAAAACAGGGAGGTATTAATGAATAACAGAATTTATGGAAGTAACTGTACAATCCTTCTAAATATTTGTCATCACAGAACTAGGGTAATTTTGTCATTGTTCTCTGTTTCAAAGAGGATTTTTTGTTAAAACCATCAGTCATCAATTTTTAGAATAATATTAGATAAACTATCATTGCAAGGTTAAACAGGAAGAATGAATAAAATGGTTGGATGTGAGTATGTTACTTATTGCTCTAGAGCCTAGCTTCTAACCAGTCAGCCCTTACAGTTAGTTCCCCTCTGCTAAATATTCCTCTCATTTTTTATTGGATTATGTATTTTTTGTTATTTTTAGAAAAACTGATAATACATCATTATTGAAAAACTGGTGATTATGATTAATTAACACTTGTAGCAGAAGGCATTTCTAACCACAGGGATAAGTATTTTTCTATCTGGGCAATCTCAGAGTGTCAGTGGTCAGAAATAATCTCTTTTAATAAATCTCACCATCAGAGGATATCTTAAGGTTCACATAACTTGATATTATTTATGAAGCTATAGAGGACTTTAAAAACATTGCATTTCTTAACACATGATGCACATAACTCCAAATGCCTTAGAAAGAAGCTATAGATATTTTGTCTATATGCCCATCAATCTCATCATCTTCCCTAATGCTTACATTTAAAAATAGTAGAGGGAATAGATTTCTAGAAATCTGAAAGATCAATAAATTTAAATATACTACTTTAATATTAACTTTATGGAATACCATTAACATTTATAACATCAAATAAAACTGTCATCTTAAATATTGTATCTTTAGAATAATAATTAAAAACTAATATAGTAAGCAATTCAATATGCTTGCTCCTAATTCTTTTGTCATGTGATTTAGTTGTTCATGTAACATTATTACAGATTATTATTGCAATTTAAAGTAATTAAACAAACTATTAAAACAATTGTTTAGTTATATGTGTATAAACACAAACACATAAGTGCATATAGAGTAGTTCCCCCTTATTCATGGAGTAAACGTTCCAAGACTCCCAGTGGTTGCCTGAAACCATGGATAGAACCAAACCCTATTAAAATATTTACTGTGCACAAACTTTTCTCTTCTTTACAATTTCAGGGATACAAGACTCATTCTTACCATAGATAATGAGCAAGCTCAGCATACAATAGTTTTTTCTTTCCTTATTATGTCAAGAACTTCCACCTTTTCCATTTATTTTTATTTTTTTTTATTTTTGTGAGACAGGGTCTTGCTCTGTTGCCTGGGCTAGAGTGTAGTGGGATCATCATAACTTACTGTAACCTCAAACTCCTGGACTTAAGCAATCCTTCTGTTCCAGCTGTCTGAGGGACTACAGGTGTGTGCCAGCATGCCCAGCTAATTTTTTTTTTTTTGGTGGAGGGAGGTAGAGACAGAGTCTCACTATGTTACTCAGACTAGTCTTGAACTCCTGGTCTCAAGTGATCCTCCCCAATACTAATATTTCTGTGTTTTAAATGCCATATTTAATGCCTATATTCAATGGATAAAAATTCAGTCATTAAAATCATATAAATATCATAAAACACTAATATAATGATAACACATGTATTTCAGCTGTGTAGTCTGAGCCTTCTCATCAATACCTTAAGCAGATACTAGAGAAATAGAGAAAACAAAAAACACATCAAACTGTGTACAAATCAGGATCTATAAAATTAGGAAAGTGGTGAATTTTCTTTTTAGAAATATACTTCTGATATTATAAATATTACCAACGAGTAAGCCAACATCAGAATCTGAGACTTACTTAATAATTGAGAAAAAAATCAAGATAAAATTATGTTCCTGGCACAGTGAACTACATTTGTCTTTAATTTGAAGTGAACTTGAGCTGCTATGGCAATACTTGTCAACTTTACTCTGAGAAAATTAAATAATTTAAAGTCATTAGTGAGCATAAACAGGCATTCAACTTTTAAAAATTACTTAAGATTATTGGATGCCAATTGACATAAACCTAACTCAAATTAATTTATGGAAAAAAATATACAATATTTTCTTCAGAGAATCCAATGAAAATGTAAACCACCAAAATGCAGATGGCAGTGATAAAATGGGCTTTGAACAACTGAAGCAGGGACTGCAATGCAATCAGAGCTCTCTTTATACTAACTTATTTTTCTTTCAAAATGCTGGCTTTATCTTCTTTCATTTTAAAATAATTTTCTTTAAACAGCAGGAAATGTAACCAATGAACACTCTAACGTTTTTATGACTTACAACTTTCATCAACATAAAGAAATTGTTTTTCTTCTAGAGTAATAGTTTGAAAAACCTCAGGCAAGAACTCTGACTGAGATAATTTGTTCAGTGTCCACTTTAAAATTAATCAACAATGATATGGTATTCTCTCATTAGCCTAGCTTGGATTGTGGATTAAGGGACTCATTTACTTATGTATTATACCAAGGAGTTTTTCCCAGGGGCCCATTTGAGGCCCATTTATTTGAATTGGAAGCCTTCACAGGGACGAGAGGAAAAAATATTTGTTTTGAAGGCATTGGAATAGATATTTACTATGTCTATTTTTTATGATGCTTCACGGACTTGGAGCAAAATTACTTTGGCATTGGCTGTCACATACCAAACATTTCTCAGGGTTCACTATGACCTGCTTTTTAGAAGTTCCTATCATCTTTAAATAATACCTTAATAGTACTTTGAAATTTCAAACTCTAACTCACATGAACTACAGAAACTAGTCTAATCAGTTAGTGTTCAGATAAAACCCATAATATCTTTTTTTCTTTTTAAGTTTCCTTTGATGATGTGGCCTCTTTCTGACAATATTAAAGCAGTAGTTACAGCATAGTATGAACTAATATAAAATATTAAGCCCCAAGCTGACAGAAAGGACCCCCTCTTGAGCAAGGGGACGCTACAAATACCCTAGAGCAATGTTGCTGGCCACAGAAGGGAGGTCAGACATGCCTCATCATGCCACTCCCCTTCTTGGAGAGATATCTTTTGTAACTCATTAACAGGCCTAAGGCTATGCAAGACAAAGCTTAACTCAAACCTGCAGGTCTTCAATTTATTTAACAGATCACTCAAGTCTGAATATATGCCCAGTGGCTGGTCTCTGTTTAACAGACTTCTTTATTTTAACTTAAAATATTCTAAACCTTGAGACAAAGCTTAATTTCTCTAACCAATTACAAATCAAAGAATCTGTAAACTCACCTATAATCTGTAATCCCCTGTTTTGAGATGTTCTACCATTTCGGGCCCAACCAATGCATGCCTTCCATGTATTGATTTATGGCTTTATGTATGTATAATTCCTGTCTCTCTGAAATGTATAACACCAAACTGTAATCCAACCATGATGTGACAACTTGCTCATGGCTCTCCAGACCACGATCACACATATTTGGTTCAGAATAAACCTCTTTCAATTATTTTGGGTTCTTTTCTGTTTCCATAGGTGCCTGACAAAAATCTCTCTGCCCACCAGAAGAATGAGTGTAGCTGCTAGAGTCCTTTAACATTATTTCTGAGACTTCTCATATTCTGGGTAGAAGGCGCAGTATCTTCCATCTCAGGCAAAGCTGCTTGCAACAAAGCTGATGACACCTGTCACCATCAATATCTAATGCAAGAGAAGTGAGAATTACTACTTACAGCAGGGCACTAGAGGAACTTTATTTTTGGCCTTAGTGGGTGGATACCCTGATTTGATTATTACACATTCTGTACATGTAAAAAATGCTCACTTGTACCCCATATCATTTTAAATATAATTCTTCTCTCTCAGGTTAATTTAATTTCCCTAAAGAATTGTTTACAAGTCAATCTGTTCCCCCATCCACTCATTCTCCCAAGTATCTATTCATCCTCCCTAGTAACCATTTGTTGCCCCTCAATAGCATAGAACTATATTCCTCATCTCCCTCTCCCCTCTAAAATGAGGGTGTAATAACTTCCAAACCCCATTAGGAAATTAGGTAATCACTCTGATTTTCCCTGTTCACACAGTAAATAAATATCTTTCTCTTATTAATCTGCCTTGTTGTGAGTTGATCTTTCAGCGAAGCTTCCAAGGGCAAAGAGGAGGTTTCCCTTCATATCACAGCTCAGTTAACAGCAGTAGGACTCAAATACTCAAGAACATCAAGCAAACACTGAAAAGTGATAAATTAGTGAAATTAAAAAAAAAA
>CM052436.1:18989368-19007592 GCA_028533085.1 Varecia variegata
TTAAGTGATATCTCATTGTGGTTTTGATTTGCATTTCCCTGATGATTAGAGATGTTGAACATTTTTTTATATGTTTGTTAGCCATTCTTATATCTTCTTTTGAAAAATTTCTATTCATGTCCTTTGCCCACTTTTTGATAGGGTTGTCAGCAGTGATTTTATAATCATCATATCCTAGAGATGACAACTGCAACCCTTAAAATCTGTTATATATCATTTTATATTTTATAATTTATATATTCTTATAAATTAACATATTAACATAAAAATAGGCATCTCTTTTGCCAACCTAGACAAAATATCATAATATTAAATACAATATCACAGTCATATATCTTCATTTCAAGACAGGGAGTCAATGCCTACCTTTTTACTTACTGTGTATCAACAATTTCAATAATGAATGAGTGTCCAATAATACATTTGAACAAAGTCCTATAGATGAGTACTTAGGCTTTTTTTGATTGTTTACTCTTTACACAAGATGTTCTTAATAAAAAATCTACATACATATATACTTATGCTCTCGTGGACCCATTTACAAGTTAACAACTTTTGCAGGATTGAAATTCCAGTATACACACACACACACACACACACACACACATACATATATATATATATTGAGGGTAATCCAGTACTGCCTTTTCCCACTATAGGCATCTCTTTCACAATACCTCAGGCAGGAGATTTTCTAGTCTTTACTTCAATACTTCCATTGACAGAGAGACCACAACTGTATGAAGCATTCCATTCTATCTTTAAATAAATCCAATATTAAGCGTATGTTTCTTATATAATAGAGGGTCCAAATCTGCCTTTCTGCGATTTCTATCTTTGGCCTTTTTTCCTACCATATTTTGAGTGGTAAATAATTTTATTCTTTCCAAGTTATAACTCTCAATATTTTTAAAACAATTATTGGATCCTTTATTGGGTATCTATTTCCCAGGCATAAAATTCTTCAGAAGTTCCTCATGCAGTATGATTCTCTTACCATTCACCAGTCTAAATTCCTTTGTCTATTTCCAGAGATCAATACAGAAAGAAAAATAAATAAATAAATAAACAAATTCTTTTGTCTAAATTGTATGACTATTAAGGAGGTTCACACATGAGTTAGTGTTTTGGAGCACCATAGCAAGGCACTTAGAAAAGATTGTTAAGCTGAGATTTGTATAATTTGCAGGATACATGGAAGTGATATCCAGAGAATTAGTGATCCCCATTAATTAATTAATTTTAAACTTTTTCCAAGATGAGGTCTGGCTCTGTTGCCCAGGCTAGAATGCAGTGGTGCAGTCACAGCTCACTACAACCTCCAACTCCTGGGCCCAAGCAATCCTGCCTTAGCCTCCTGAATAGCTAGGAGTACAGGCACATGATACCATACCTGGTTAATTTTTTTTTTATTTCAGCTTATTATGGGGGTACAAAAGTTCTGGTTAAGTATATTGCCCAATCCCCTCCTGTCCCCCCGAGTCTGAGCTTCAGGCGTGTCCATATTGCCAGTATACATTTTTATTCAGATGTTTCAACATGTGATTGCTATATTTTCTATAACTAATCTATTAATAATATTTTCATAAATACTACTATGTAATGATTTCTTAGGCTCTTCTCGTTCAAATGATCTCTGTTTTATAATTGTTGTAAACTAAATTGTGTCTATTCAGAATTTATAGGTTGAAGTCCTAACCTCTAATGTAGCTGTATTTGGAGATAGGGGCCTTTACAGAGTTAATCGAACACAAAATGAGGTTTGGAGCCTCATCCAAGAGAACTTTATAAGAAGAGGAACAAACATCAGGAACACTTGCACAAGAAAGGGCATGTGAGGACACAGAGAGAAGGTGGACATCTGCAAGTCAGGGAGAGAGCACTCAACTAAAAAACCAACCCTGCCAGCATCCAGGTCTTGGACTTCCAACCTCCAGAACTGTGAAACATTTCTTCGTTTAAGTCACCTAGTCCATGGCACTCGGTTATGCCAGCCCTAGAAGATGAATATAAATGATTCAGGTTCTTTCTGATAAATGTTTTATCTTTAGTACATTTTATATTCCCCCATTTCCTTTCCAAAAAGTAATCTAATATATTTGTGTATGGGAAATGGGAGTTCATGTGATTTGTGTCCTATGAGAAAATAATAGGACCTCATGGCCTAATGTTTATCTGGCTCTGACTTTGAGTGGCTGGTTGAATCTAGTCCTTGCCCTGGTGACTGCTGAGGTTCAGTGGCTGCCTTTCCTCACTTAGGGATGCCCAACCTTACACTGTCTGCAGCGGACAAAAGTCAGACCTGCTGCCCCAGCCTACTGTTTCTAGTCTCCTATTCACTAATGTTACTCTATTGCTTCTGGGCCATATTCTTCATTGTGATGCATTCTATTCCTATGGAAGAAGGTTACCAATTCTGTATCCTTATGTTACTTCTTGCCAATATGGCAGCTTCTAACACTCCTATATCATTGAGTTTCTACTTATTGCTGGGCTACAGTAAGACAAGGGTATTTATCTCCCATTTTTTTCTTCTTCTCTCATGTCTCTCTCACTTAGGGGATGGATAGGAGTATATATTGCAATTCTATGTGCCTGAAACAACCCAGTGTCATTTTCTATATTCTTTTTACCTTATGGCTTATAGTAAAATTTTATGATTCTGTCTTTCAGGGATTTGTCTTGAGGAGAGCTAAAAGAATTTATTGATACATAGTAAGCATAGTACTTTTTCCCTTGAAAAACCTGAATTTAAAGATCATTTTCTTGTTGGTGACAAAAAAAAAAAAAAAAAAAAACTTAGTGTGTATGTTAAAGGATGAATATTAAGTCTTTATTTCTTTTTGCATTTTTGCTGCAATAATCTCAAAATACTAGGAAGCAAACTAATTAGTATGAAAGGATGGGGATAGGAAAAGGATAAGAAATTTGATACTAATACAGAGAAAATGTGAAAGAACATTTAAAATGCATACAGATACTATCTTTGAACAAAATCTATCTCTGGGTGTTGAGGTTATAGCAGTGAATGATATATGCCATGTCATTATGGAGACTAAAATTTATTGGGAAAGATTAAGAAGTTGTTTTAAGATTTTTCATCTAAAATATTTAATTGAAATTATTACAAGTGCCAAGAAGAAGAGATGAGAAGTACTATAAGAATGGATAAAAGAGTCATCTGGGAAGTCTTCACTGAAGAAATGACAACTAGGTTGAAAATCAAGGAGGTAACAACAACTACAAAGGCCTTAATGAGAGTGAGAAATTGGTGGGCATAATGAATGAATTTGTCGGCGTAAAATCTTCCAGAAGGATCACAGTGTGCCAGTGAAAGGAAAGAAGGGGAGAGAGAAGGGGTAATACAAAAAGAAGAAATAGTACCCAAGTTAACTCTTTAAAAAGAAGTGAGACTTATTTAGTAAAGGAAATATGGGGCTAATATAAAGAATAATGTGAGCACAGGGATGGTGTGATTTAGATAAGACTTTGGACTTTGGAATTTTGAGTTGATGCTGGAACAGGTTAAGAGTTTAGGGGCTACTGAGAGGTAATGAATGTATTTTATATGTGAAAAGGACATGAGTTCTAGGAGTCCAGGGGAAAAATACTGTGGTTTCAATGTTTGTCTTATGAAAATAAATAATTCAAAATCTAAGCTGTTGAAACTTTAAAACATTTTGAGCCTTAAGGGAATGAGATTATGGGATCTGAGTTACGTATAAACAGGCAGCTGTAACCTGGGAAGATGTAACGTTTGTTTCTCTGATTATAGATTAGCCTTTTTTCTTACCTACACTGTTTTGTAAAACATTGTAAATGACTAAAGGACCCAAGGGAAGACTGTTGATATTCATTATAGGTTATCTTCTTCTCTCACACAAAGATTTCATAACTATCACATTGTCTAAGATGGAATTTTAGGTACACTCTTAAATTGGAAAGAAAATGAAAACAAGCTGTAAAGAAAACAAACTGTATGGAAATGAAAACAAATTTTAACTAATTAAATTATTATAACTCATAAACCTGCCTTGTATAGAAAATGTTATAATCCTACTATTTTTTTTTTTTTTTTTTGCTTTTCTGACTATATAAGCAAAACCTTAACTTTTGATTTCAGAACACTGTGGAGGTAAGGGGAAACTTCTCCTTTACCCAGGAAGGTTCACTGAAAGATAAACTCACAATAAGGCAGATTGATAAAAGAGAGAATTTCATTTATCATGGGGAGAACCTCAGAGTGATTACCCAATATCCCAATAGGCTCTAGAAATTTATATACCTTCATTTTAGATGGGAAAGGGAGATAAGGAATAGAGGTAATTCTATTTAGGGGCAATAAATGGTTGTTAGGGAGGATGAATAGATACTTGGGAGAATGAATGGATGCAGGGGGCTGGTGGGGGACTTGTAAATGATTCTCTTTGAAAATTACAATAACCTGAGAGACAGGTATTATATTTAAAATGATTTGCATTCTTGATCTTCTTTCCTGTAATATATTTAGATAACAGAGAAGCGAAGGGAAGTTGATTATTCTTTTTGATGTGTCTGTTTTTTTATGAAGAAAAGAGAAAGCACCTTCCAAAGGCTTGTTGATCTCTAGGGTCCTTTAGTTAAAAATACTCTTTATACGAAGGAGTCATATTTTGGGGTCAAATTTCCTGAGCTCCTTCAGCACTGACCCCATTCCTTTGGAGTCAGTGTTACCTAAATGGCTATTCTCAGCTTTTTGCTTGAATAAACTCTTTCACTCTGGATTCTGATCCTTTTGATTATTTTGAGTTGAAGGTCTCATTTAAAATTCATGTTGAAATTTAATTGTCATTGTAACAGTATTAAGAGGTGGAGCAAGACCCCGACTCTATTACAAATAAAAAAAATTAGCCAGGTGTGGTGGTGCATGCCTGTACTCCCAGCTACTTGGGAGGCTGAGGCAGGAGGATGGCTTGGACCCAGGAGTTTGAGGTTGCAGTGAGCTGTGATGATGCTACTACACTCTAGCAGGGGCAACAGAGCAAGACTCTGTCTCAAAAGAAAAAAAAAAAGAAGTGGGAGCTTAAGGGGTGATTAGGCCAGGAGGCTCCACTCACCCTCATGTATGTGATTGGTGCCATTATAAAAGGGCAAGTTTGGCCCTCTCTTGGCTCTTTGCCTTCTGCCATGAGATGAAATTCACTGACAAAACTTCTTAAACTCCATAACAGTAAGCCAATAATGTTATGTTCATTATAAATTACCCAGTCTCAAATATTCTGTTACAGCAGCAAAAAATGGCCTAAGAAAGTAGGGAGCAAATTTAATGTCAGAGGAGATTTAAAACTGAAGGGTAAGAAAATTAGGAGGAAAAAATTTATTATACTAGACAAAACTTGGGGGGATATCAATTGAGGCAGTAGTGATAGGAAAGATGAGAAAGATAAAGAATCTAGAAATGTGTAGGAATTTACCTAACACTGGATTTTGTAACTGGTTTGGAACAAATAGAAGTAACAAATAATTTAAAATAACTTATATTTCTACCTAAATGACTGAGTGGATCACATATTTTTAGTTTAGTGTGAAAATACAAGAGTCACAGATTTTAAGAGGGAGATAATGTTGAGGAGTTTATTTTTGAGCACCCAAGTAGGTATATCTAGTAGGTAATTGGATATGTGAGTATAAAAGATAAAAAGTCAAATATTGATGGAGAGTAAAGAGTTTACAGTGTTTGTTAGAGCCAAGAAGGAGAAATAACCAACAAATAGCTAAGAAGAATGGTATACTAGTCAGAGTTCCTGACTGCAAGCTCTAGACAATCTTATTTGTTACCTTTGGCAAAAAAATGACAAAAGAACTGAAAGGACAGTTGAGAGAAAAATGCTGCATACTCATGGGGATTTGGGAGGCTAGACAGAGAAATGTGTATGTTCTCCTATAAACTTCCCACTCTGACCCCTCACTGTAGGGTACCCCTCACTGTAGGGTACCCTGGAGTCTCTGTTGCTGAGAGCTGCTAATAATCCATTTGATTTCTGGTCGCTCAGTCTACTAAGTCTCACGCATCAGAAGCATCATTCTTCATCATTGTGAGTTGTTGGTCCATGTACTTGCTACCACTGAACAATGGATGGACTTGGCCCCAACAGTCCTTACCTTCCAGCAAGCCTCACAGAAGGATTTACCTCAATGGACCGAAGCAGAGGGCAAAGGGTGAAGAAGGGGGCCCAGGGTCAGGAATCAAGTGTAGATATATTAAATTTTTAAAAGAACATAAAAGACATGGAGAAGAGAGATATGAAGAAAACAAATAGAAAACTTCATCATGGAAATAAAAAATAAAAAATTTCAAGGTGTAAAGGTAAACACACACATACCACATACATACACACAAGATGCAAACACATGTATTTCAGGCACATCAATGGCCAAAGTAGAAAGTTTTCAAATAAATTATCATTGGCAATTTGTAGATTGTCATTTAATACTTAATATAATCAATCCAATTTCATCTTTAAAAAGAACCACACTTTTAAAGTACTGATATCTTTTCAAACAGGATACTTTCAGAATTTTCTTTTGAAAGTATCAGTGAATGAATTTGTTTATTATTTCCCTCCTGCCATTATAACAGGCTTCAACTTTGATATGCAAAATCTTTAGTATTTCCTATTTCTTCTACATGAAAACATGAATAATTAACTACTGAGTTGATAAGGATGATTAGCATTTTTTAAAAAATCTGCCCATTTGGCAGCTAAATTTGTATCAATTTCAACATAATGATGTTCATAATAAGATGTGGTTTTCTGGGAGTTATAAAATTGCAGAAAGCTGAAATTTAATAGTCTCAGAATTTATAAAAAGGACTATATATGATTGCATTTAAGTGTGGATATCATAGTTAATTATTTTAATAACTTGCCTATGCTTTTTATTTCTAAGAGCTATAATCTTACACACAACATACATATATAATGAAATAAGAGAACTAGAGCTATGTATTTTATGATAATACCAGATGTTCCATCTATTTAGCATTGGGAAAAATGTGCCATTTTGTTAGTCTGAAAATTATAAGCTACATTGAAGCTAGGATGTAAGATTGCTAATGCTAAGAATACCATCTGTTTCACTGTGAGTAATATTTCGTATCTTAACCTTCTTCATTTTCAAATCTTTTCCTATACTTGCAATCCTATCATATAGGTTGAAGATCCCTTATCTGAAATTTTTGGGACCAGAAGGATTTTGGACTTTGGAATATTTTTTGATTTTGGTAGATTTGCATATACATAATGAGATATGTTGGAGATGGGACTCAATTCTAACCACAAAATTCATTTATGTTTCATATGCCACTTATACACATACCATAAATATACTTTTATATAATATTTTAAATAATTTGGGGTATGAAACCACATCTTGATTGTTTTGAACTGTGACCTGTCACATGAGATTAGGTGTGGAATTTTCCACCTATTAGCATGATGTTTACGCTCCAAAAATTTCAAAATTTGGAGCAATTTCAGATTTTCAGATTAGGAATCCTCAACCCATAGCTAATATTTATTTTATTTTCTCTGCTTTTCTTCAGAGCATTTCCCCTACTTTATCGTATTTGAAATAATTAATGAAAAACTTTAAACACGAACAAAATAACATGTCAAAATATATATTAAAATGAATTATTAATTTTTCTTTTAAAAGAGAAGAATCATGGGAGGTGTAAAAAAATCAAGAGGAACTCATATTTAATAAAAGATAGCATAGCAAACTACAGATTCTACAAAATAATTCCAACACAGAAAAATTTTAAATCCTGGATAAAATATTTTTAAAAAGAATTGTTAAATGCATGGCTGACCTGGTAAGGTAGAAAGGAAAATCACCAGGCCCACATGAGTCAAAGGACTCCAGAGAGATAGAAAGTCACTTCAGCCAGAGGCTGCCCTTAGGGTGTGAGCTTTACCCAGTGATAGAATGCTTCGTTTCAGTGGCCCGTGAGGGGACAGAAGACAGAGCCTCAGGCCTTTGCATCAAGCCAAGGCCCCTGAGTGCTACAACTTCAGGGTAAATAAGGTCTTCCTACAAAGAAAAATGGCAAAGTAACTTGTCATCTGTTCTGGCTATTGCTCTGGATGGAAAGAGGAGAAAAATAGTGTCTCCTTAGATTAGATCTAACAGGACATTTTTAGAAACACCCAAGTCCATACAGAACTTAATTAAATTCACACTTGCTATGTGGTCCAAAAGCTAATTAATTTTGAACAGTCAGCAATTTCAAGCAGCATTATTCAAGCAAAGAATATCTTCAAAAAACAGATATTAATTAAATAGTGAATGGTGATATGCTCGTAGCACACCATCAAGATCATAAATACTTTCAGGCAGGATGCACATCACCATGTTGATTTAATATGGTTGATACCACATACCCGCTGATATGCCACCATGAGAAGGGTCCTTCACCTTTATGTTATTCTTCCCCAAAAAATAATTATGAGAAAAACTCATAATAATTAGTCCCCAAACTAATTTTAAGCAAACCATCAGAGAAAAGTCAAATTCAGAAATACTCTACAAAATACACTTCCAGTATTTTTCAAAACTATAAAAGTGACCATGATAAGGAAAACCCCCATCTATTACTTAGCACAGCAGCCACCTGGCACCCCCACCCCCGCACGCACTGAAGACCCGCATTAGCACATCACTCACCTAACACCTGACACATTAGCATATTACTAACCTAATGTCTAGCACATCAGCATAACACTAAACCTGATTACCTGGTGCAGGACACTACCCTAACACCTAGCACATTAGCATAACAGTAAACCTAATTATCTGGTGCAGACAGTAATCTAATCTATTATCTGGCGGGCATTAGTCACCTGAGACCCCTCCCCTTGGATTACCCCAACTTAATAAAAATGGGAAAAATTGGGTAGACAGTGCTCAGAATTTGGTGGCAAGACCCCTCTGAGCCCGCCGGCGAATAAATGTTGATTCTTGGACTCTCCGTGTGCCGCTCGGTTTGTCCACGGGACCACTCGTTGTAACACTTGCTGTAACAATCAAACACAAAAAAGACTAAGAAATTGTTACAAACCAGAGAAGTTTAAGGGAGCATGATGGAAAAATGAGATGAGGCATCTCAGACTGCATTCTGGGATAGTAAAAAGACATTAGTGGAAAAACAAGCGAAATCAAATAAAGTATGGGTGTTTAGTTAATAATGCAGTAATGATGGTTTCTTAGTTATGCTAACTGCAACATAGTTATGATTTTTAAAAATATGGAAAACTCTTGAAGGGTATGTCTTTGCAGTTGTAAATCTAAAATTATTCATAAATAAAAAATTTATTAAACATAAAACCTTTTTATTACATTCAAATTAAAACTGTTCATCAAAAGGCATAATAAAGAAAGTAAAATACTACACACGGGAAGGGTAGTTTGAACATTTTTAACACAAACCCTTAGTAGTTGAAACATATAACTAATTATTAACAATTAGTAGAAATTAGACAACATGATATAAAATGAGTAAAAAATATCAAGCATTTTATGAAGAAATCCCTTATATAAATCAGGAAAATTTATGTGAAGATACCCAACCTCATTAGTTCTCAGGAAAATAGAATTAAAACCAAAATTATACATAGTTTGACCTTCAGCAGATTGGTGAAAAAATGTTAATGCTGAGTAATAACAAAGTTTGATGAGGATCCGGCATCTCAGAAAGTCATATTCTGTTGATGGGAGAATTCTTTAACAGAAATAATTTGGCAAAAACAATGGCATTTTCTACACATGCATTTGCACACCCTCTCCCAAGCAAAATTTTTTCTAAGTATATAAATTAGAAATTTACTATGGATCATAAGAATTTTTGTAGCAGAATTGTTTATAAATGCCAAAATTTATAAATGAGTAAATTTTCAATCAAGTGTAGAATGGATAAATAAATTTGGCTATTTATTCAACTGAATACTCTACAGCAGTGAAAGTAATTGGACTATACCCACACACATAAATATAGTAGTGTTAGGCTTAAAGAATTCACCCTCCCCAGGCTTCCATCCAAACTTCCTACAAAACCCACCCCTCTCCCCTTCCTAGGGGTGTATTAGGCAGTAGACTTTGCCAGACCCCTAGGGAGATAAAGGAATGAAATGCAAAAGGGGCACTTACTTTCCTTATCCCTCCCAGTTGTTTGAAAAGAATGTATTTACTCCCCCCAGAAAAACCCTCTATAAAACCCAAGGCTCTCCTTTTTTCTCTTGTGGACACCTTTTTCAGCCTCCACCCATCTGCACCCAGAGGCTCAAAATAAACAGCATTTTGCTACACATGAGGCTTTGTGTGTCTCTCTCTTGGCTTCGGACCTAACAAATACAACATAATATTAAACAAGGAATTATAGAAATGATCCCTGACAGAAATTACTTAATGGGTACAAAGTACAGTAATTGGGCAATGGCTACACTAAAAGCCCACAGACTTCACCACTACACAATATATCCAAGTAACAAAACTGCACTTGTACCTCCCAAATCTATAAAAATAAAAAAAATTAAAAATTTGTTTATATCATACACAATAAAAGTGTAGGTTTTTTAAAATAATTTCAAATGAAAATATAGATGAATAAACATTTGTACAACATTTACAGAATATTACAAGGTCTAACTTGGGAAATGAGTTGATCATAAGAGTGTAACAGGGCTGAAAGTCTGACAATGAATGGTGAACTGTTTTCTGTAAAAAGTCCTACAGAACACTAAAACTTGTTTGCCCATGATATTTGTTCTGTGTTGTTTGTTCTCCATTTTATTTTTTAACCACAGGAGATGGTTTAGCAATATTGTTTAACCATGGGGTCACAAGATAGTTGCTGTAGAAGATAAGATTATAGTGACTTAAGAACAAAACCACTGATTTTGGCTCAGCAACAATGGCCCAAAGGGATGACACATGATGTTAGTTTCATAGTCCTGAATCCAACTACAAAATAACTCCTTTAAAAAAAAGCTTTATTTTTTTTGTTACGAGCGGGACAGTGGTCTTTTAGACATTAGTCTGCCACCCTCCTCATTTTCTAGCAAATTAAAAAAATCTTTCTTTCCTTATTCTCAACTTCTTGTCCTTATTCTTACTGATTTGGCCCCCAGAACAAGGACCAAGCATTCAGTAACAAGAGTATATATAATCACATTTTTTATTTGTTTGTGTACAAAAATGGACATAAATTTTTAACGAGCATATGTATGCACAGAAGAGAGATTGATGAAGTATTTACCAAAATGTAAAGAGTAGAAAAAAATTAAACAATAAAAATTAAGTGTATAAGGATTCATACAGTGTGATACCATTTATATAAAGTGCAAAAACTAGCACATAAGTCTTTGTAGAAATGAGTGGAAAGCAAGAAAATGTGATATAGACATTCAGACATATGGATAGGTCTAGGGTTTAGGTATGGGATGTGATCATGGAGAGGTTTCAAAGGTATCATTAATGCTTGATATTGTACACTAAGTGGTAATATATAGGTATTTTTAAATTTTTTTTCTAAAAATCTCCTGCTCATTATCTATGTTGTGTATGTATGAATAGAATTATAATAACACATTTATATAAAAGTAAAATCAGCAATGTGTTATACTTTCAAAATTATAAACAATTCAGAAAATTAAATATTTTTAATGAAATATAAAGCAATAAGAACATGTCACTTTATGTTGAAGATCAAAGATGAGGAACTGATTTATATAGAAAACCAGATTCGTAAGTTAGTCTTTTCTTCAGACGTGGAGGAAAGAAGATGTTGGCAGTGTCAGCGACATTTTCTCTTTCTTGGCTGTAGTTAGATTGGAACCAGTGTCTTGTAAGTTTCCTACTCAAACTGAGAAAGAAAATCCTAAAAACACTTTGCAAAAAGAGGAAATATTTTGAAAAAGGAATAGATAAAGTTTTAAAAGTGTACAGCGTGGAAATAGCCTAATAAAATTTTAAGCTTTTGTGCCCATAAGTTTCACGTTTGACAGCTGGTCACAGGAAAAAAATAAATAATGATGATGATAATAATAATGATATAACTAGACTTATATGCCTCTGATACTAAGCTGAATATTACTTAAAATATATAAGATAACTGAAATAAGTTAACAACTTCAAATTTTAAAGGTTATATTAATTTATTGGAATATATATAATTTGAGAGGGCATTTAGATAAAGGAATGGACCACATTATAGACATCTTTTAAATCATGTCGAGTAGATTTTTTTAAGCATATGAGAAGCTTCTATAAAAGTTTCGAGGTACAGAATATAATGATCACATATATTTATTCCACTGTTCTGTGAAGGATAAGTTGAAAGGAGTTTTGCTATCATCCAGACAAGAACTGATGTTTTCCCAGACTGAGATGGCTACAGTGTGCCAGAGAAACTCAAGAAATATCCAGAAAGCTAACTTTAGAGGACTTGGTGGTTGGCTTTCTCTGGTGAAAGTGAAGAGTCAAAAATTCCTTCCAATATATTTGTTTATGCATTCAGGTGGAATAGAGTCATTGAGTCAGATTGTGAATTCAAGAGTAGGAGATAGACCATTTGCAATATATGTAGTATGAGGTGGCTAATGAAACCTCTTTGTGGAAATAGCCAGAAAGCAAATATCCAGAAACGGAAAGGAGAATGATTCAAAGTGGAGATGCAAATGTGGACCTACCTCAAAAGACTATGAATAGTGAAGCCATACATATGATTGCCAAGAAAGAGTATGGAGAGTGGCATGAAAATAGCATGAAGTCAGTACCCTGAGAAGACCAGAACTTAAGGTAGGGTAAGAGAAACCTGAAAGTAGGAATGAGAAAGACTTGGCTAAGTGGCTTCTCACAAAAATCAAGTCACATTGGATAACAGACTTAAACCTTAAGAACTCTGAAAGAAAATGTGAGGAAGACTCTTTTAGACATTGGCCTAGGTAAAGAATTTATGATGAAGGCCCCCAAAGCAATCACAGCAGCAACAAAAATAAACAAATGGGACCTGATCAAATTAGAAAGCTTCTGCAGAGCCAAGGAAACCATCCTTAGAGCAAATAGACAACCTACAGAATGGGAGAAAATATTTGTTTTGTACACATTCAATAAAGGGATGATAACAAGAATCTATATATAACTTAAGAAAATCAACAAGAAAAAACCAAACAACCTCATCGATAAATGGGCAAAGGACATGAACAGAAACTTTTCAAAAGACAGACTAATGGCCAGCAAACATAAAAAAGTGCTCAACATCTCTAATCATTAGGTAAATGCAAATCTAAACTACAATGAGATATTACCTAACTCCAGTGAGAATGGCCTCTATCCAAAAGTCCCAAAATAACAAATACTGGCATGGATGTGGAGAGATGAGAACACTCTCACACTGTTGGTGGGACTTCAAATTAGTACAACCCCTGTGGAAAGTAATTTGGAGATACCTCAAAGAGCTAAAAATAGAAATACCATTTGATCCAGCAATCCCACTACTAGGCAGGCATCTATCCAAAGGAAAAAAAGACATTCCATAATAAAGACATCTGCACTCGAATGTTTATAGCAGCACAATTCACAATTGCAAAGATGTGGAAACAATCCAAATGCCCATTAACACATAAGTGGATTAATAAAATGTGTTATATGTATACCATGGAATACTACTCAACTACAAAAAACAATGGTGATCTAGCACCTCTTATATTATCCTGGATAGAGATTGAGCCTATCCTTCGAAGTGAGGTATTACAAGGATGGGAAAACATGCACCACATGTACTCGCCATCAAATTGGTACTAACTGATCAACACTAAGGTGCTCACATAGTAGTAATACTCACTGGGTGCCGGTCAGGTGTGGGGGTAGGGGTTGGGGTGTAGGGGGGTTGAGGTGGGTAAACCCACAGCTAATGGAGATGGGGTGCATTGTATGGGGGAAGGACATGCTTGTGGCCCTGGCTTTGAGTGAGGCAAATGCATTTCATGTAACCAAAATGTTTGTACCCCCAAAATATCCTGAATTAAAAAATAAATAAATTAATTAATTAAAAAAAGAACATTGAAGTAAGAATAGATCAAAGGGGGGGAAGTTTCAGATGCTTTCAGCAATTAAAGAAGGCTCAGACAGTTGCATAAACTTTTTAAACAGTGAATTAATGCATGATCTTCAAAGAAGAGGTCTCAGTGGAGGGATGGGGCATGACTGGTGACAATAAGCTGAAAATAAGGGGAAGATAAGCAAATGGTGGTAGGGTGTATTCAAAATTGTCTTCAAAAGAAAAAACAATCTTGACCTACCTTGCATTCTATGTAAGTGAAGGTAGAGAACTCTTATGGAGGGGTTGGAATTCTAAAAAACAATTTTACCGCTCCTGAGTTATTTGTGAAAGTTTGGTTGACAGCAATGAAGATAATTTCTAATGGGTATAAAGATGACTTCAATATTTTTATTCCAATCATTTATTTTGCATCTCCTTTTAGCCCATACAACTGATTTGGAAGAAACAAATATATTCAAGCTGTGCTACTTATTATCACAGGGAAATACATAAGGGTACTAAAATGTGAATATATAATAATCAAAAATGCTTATCCATGAGAATATTATATTTTTTAGTATTTTGCAATTGTCATATATTTAATAGGACTATACAGTAATAATTTTAATTACATTTCAATCTTTATGTATGCCTGGTTTGTTCCTTGGTAATAAATTTTTTAGCAATAATTTTTTTAATAAATTTATTTTATAAAACTTATTTGGATTCATTTTTATGTCCTTGTTTTGCCATATAGTGGCTCATCACAGTAAAAGTGGCTTCATTTAAAATTACCTAGTATTTTACAGATTTAGAAAGTGCCTATTAGACATGCTCTGTGATTTTCAATAGAAAACCATGAGAAAATATTTGAGTGGTAATGACAAAGTTCAGGTTATTTTCCACGTTCTGTGCCCTGAGAACTTGTTTGAACAGTAGGGATTTCTCTATGTTTGTAAAGATTAATTTCTCAGCACAGAGGCTTCAGGGCAGTGTTTTCTTGCACAAATCAACTCTTTTTACAAAACTGAGTAATTCATCCCCTGGTATATTTTAGTTCAGCATGTGTGCATATGCCAATGAATAGCTGAAATCATCAATAACTACAAAAAGGGACCCTGGGGAAAATGTTAAACATATTCACTTTAAGATATAAATAACAATAGCAAACAAAGTACAATTGACCTATTCTTCACTCAAGAAGTGACTTATATATAGCTTATTAGGAAATAAATTATTGCTTTCTATGCTATTTCATCATCCAGCTGGGTTCACATTTTAGGTTTTCTAAGCACATAATGCTCAATAGAGTCTATGTGTATTTGGGCCTCTGGCACATGATGTGAGTAATAAAAGGTAAAATGTTTTTCAAACTGTAACTATTTTTAAAAATATGTTTCTTATTACCTGATGAAAATATATTCATTACAGATTATTTAAAAAATGTTGCTATGCCAGGAAGAAAATTAAAGTCATCTGTATACACATACCCCCAGCCAAAAGTAACCACCAGAACAATCAGTGATACTTTGTTAGGTAGAATCTAGTTATTTAAACCTTTTCCTCCATTTCAACATCTCTCTTATGTGAATATATGTGTGATATGTATGTATTATATATATGAAACACATACATGACTTTTAAAGATACCATAAAGAATTGATAATTTTATAATCTGATTTTTCACTACATTTAGCTTTTTAAAAGAATATTTCAAGTATTCATTGAAAAAATGCTCTGAAGTTAATATTAGATTGTATTTTATTTGAACTTAATAATATTGATGGGAATTAGATGCTGTTGTATTAGTGCATGGTAAACACTAGGGTTAATTAAAAAAAAAAAAAAAAAAGTTTTATCATGTCCGGTGATTTTCAGTCACAAATGTCAATTTGAGTGGATTAAAATTTTCCCCTTAACAATGTGAGCATTTTATCAACCTCTGAATGTATTTCACCTTACTTTTGATTAAATGATTTTGTACTCATTCTTTATGCATAGCACGAATAGAATTTCACTCTACATGCTTAGCAGTAATGGCGTCTAAATTTCCCTGATTTTTAGTTAGTTACTACTAGAAAACCTACAAGAATAAAGCCTTTTGAACTAGAAAATAGTATAATTTGGTCAGATCATACACAAATAGAGTTCAAAACAGAATTCACAGGATGAGGGGACATGGGTACATTTTCCTCAAAATGATAGTTTAAGTATCTAATCTTTCAAAGTCAAGGAACACAAAGCCACCTTGTAGACTAAGGTGTTAGTTGGAAATGCCATTGTACTGTAATAAAACTTAATTCACATTGAAATAATTTAACACTTTTAACATCTATCCAGCTCACAAGTTTACATTTATTGTGGGGATTTTTCTCTTTCCATGCTCTCTACCCCCAGATATTATCCACAAAAAAATACCCATCACTATTTGTAGCATACTAAAAATTATTGTTTATGTGAAATTCAAATTTTGCATATATCTTATATTTCATCCGCCAACCCTAAAACTATCCTAGATTGAGGGAGTTTAAGAGATGGCTTCTCAGGGACATTATCATTTAAAGTGAAATCTAAAGTATAAATTAGGAATTAGAGAAGGGGTATTAAAATGCAAAAAATGTTTATGACCAAAAATGTTGCATGTTTCTATAACTGAAATGTGTTCTTTGTTGTTGCAGCATCTATTCTGAGGCAAGAATGAAGTAGAAGAGCGGCAAGAGATGAATTGAGACCTAGAGTGAGAGACATTATTTCCTGATAATCATATGAGAAGCACACAGTTTGCTAGAAAGCATCTATGCTCCATTTTCTGTTGGGCCTCTTAAGAATTTTGGATGCAAGTTTTTATCTCCCTAGGGAATAAGTAAAGGATAATTGAGATTTGTATTGCAATATAAGGTATAAACACCTAAAAAGGTTTGTTTCTACTACCTGATTATTTTTATCAATGAAATTGGCTCAACTGACTAAAATGCACACTCACGTAAAAACGAGAACAGTATTTGTGTATTGTATAGAAACCAGATTAGGAAAACGGGCTGCCCTT
This sequence comes from Varecia variegata, assembly GCA_028533085.1. Lineage (NCBI taxonomy): Eukaryota > Metazoa > Chordata > Mammalia > Primates > Lemuridae > Varecia > Varecia variegata. The sequence continues at coordinate 19,006,495 of CM052436.1, forward strand.
TTATGTGACAGAATGAAATGTGGATTCTGTAAAAAATAGAATATTTGTGCATTGCCCAGGGACCAGATTAAGGTATGGGTATAGTATGAAAGAGAATACAAATGTTATTTGTTTGGGATTAGAACAAAAGGACTTCATATTTTCATAATATTGTGTGTGTGTGTGTGTGTGTGTGTGTGTGTGTATGTGTCTTGAAGAAATAAAGGTGTAGCAACATGATGCAATTTTTTTCCAAAGATGATTTTGGCAATCATAGTTTCTTTCATGAAATCTACATTGAACAGTAAGTGTCGTTTCTCAAAGAGCCTTTTAACTTAAATAATTGTTTACACACAGAAGGGTATTCCTTGAAGCACTATCAGATTTTCTCTTGTAAATATCGATGCATCATATTTCCATAATATATTGTCAGTCAGTTCTTACATAAGCTAGATTTTGACTTACATAGAAAAGCAGAAGTATAAATGCCAATTGGGCTATACTTACTTAGCTTACACATTTGTTTATATTACATTTTTGGTATTTTTTCCTGATTAAGGAAAGACAAAGTCATTTTATAGCCTCGTTGTTTGCATTTTGTATTCTTTTAAGCATATTAACATTGGAAATGCTTAGACCATAAATATTGACTTCCTTCTTCTGTCAATATTTTATCTAGTAAACCAGCTTTGCCTGGCAAAGAAAAACAAATCCTACACTTGTTAAAACAAATCAGCAAAACTTATTGAGCTTCTACTTGTGGCAGAACATTCTTCATGGTCAAGAAAGTATTAATAGTATCCAATATGAGAAAAGTTAAGTAAACTAAATAATCAACTCCATGAAACATCCCAATTTATACCAATTTTATAAAATTAGAATTCTATTCTTAGGAATTATTGGTTAAATTAGCCAGATTACATAAACCATTTTTATAAATTAAAGGAAAAGACGTGATTGATACTAGGTGGGAAGTGGATGCGGAGAGACAGGAACACTCATACACTGCTGGTGGGACTGTAAACCAGTACAACCCCTGTGGAAAGCAATATGGAGATTCCTTAAACAGATTCAAGTAGACCTTCCATACGATCCAGCAATCCCATTATTGGGCATCTA
>CM052436.1:19008092-19074677 GCA_028533085.1 Varecia variegata
CATTTGGGTTGTTTCCACATCTTAGCAATTGTGAATTGTGCTGCTATAAACATTCGGGTGCAGGTGTCTTTATTGTAGAATGACTTATGTTCTTCTGGGTAGATGCCCAATAATGGGATTGCTGGATCAAATGGAAGGTCTACTTAGCGTCAGTAGTGTCTGTGAGTTCCTCAGTGGCTTAGGTTGCAGTTGTTAGTGGATGTTGTGATGTGGCTTTTTGGGGAACAGAGATGTCAGACAGTTTTGTCCTTGAGCACCAGTGGTGGTAGTGGCAAGCCAGGCATGCCTTTCCTTGGGTCCCCAGATGGTGTATGTAGGCACTAGTGGTAGTAGGTCCACGGAGCTTATTCTTGGGTCTAGAGGTGTCTTGCTTGGGTGCTGGCAATCACAGTGTTTGGAAAGGGCAACCAAGTCCTCAGGACCTTGGGTGATATGAGTCGTATTGGTATCTGCAGTGGGCCAACCCTTGGGCCCCCAAGTAGCATATGTGGGTGCCAGTGGTGCTGTTGACAGGCCGGGTGGGCCAGTCCCCAGGATCTCAAGTGGCATGTGTGGGTGGGCCACAGTGCCAATGTTGTTTACAGGCTAGGCAGGTCCGTCCTCAAGTCCCTGGAAGATAAGTGTGGGCACAGGTGGTGGCAGGCATGTAGGGTTGATCCATAGGCCTCTAGGTGATAGGCATAGACACTAAAGGGGACAGTACCAGGCAAAGTGGGCTTGTCTTCAGTTCCATGATGACATATGCAGGGACAGGCTGTGGCAGTTTGGGGCAGGCTAACCTCAGGCCCTGAGACAGTGCATTGGTGTGCTAGCAGTGGGTGATGCCAGCTTGTTTTCAGGGCCTCAGATGGCATCTGTGGACACCATTGGAGGAGGCTTCTGTGGTGCAGGCCTGTATACACCCTGGATGGTGTACACAGGAGCCAGTGGAGGAAGGTGGAACAGGTCAATCACCAGGCTCCCAGACAATAAGCATGGACACTGGCAGTGGCAGGTGGGAAAGACTGTCATCAAGCCCCTCACGGGGCACATGAGTGCCAGCACCATTGTGCTGGGTGGGCCTATCCTCAAGCTCTGGGATGGTGGCCAGGTGGGCCAGTCCCCAGGTCACCTGAAGGCATGTATAGATGCACAATGGCCCTGCTACTGGGGAAGGATGGGGTTGGTGTCAGTGGCCTTGGAGATGTGGCTTACAGGCTGTGGAGAGGCCACACTTTGTCTCCATTTGTCCAGGGGGCAGCCTCCCTGGTGAGCTGCACCATCTATTACCGATGCTGTAGATCTAGAGACTGTTATAGATATGACTGCGCTGCGGTGTTCAGCCAGTGTCATGATGCTGCAGCCCTCTGGCTGTATGTATGGGGATATCATGGAACTCCAGGGATGTGGAGAAGCAAGAGCTGTTGGGCCCCAGGAAAGGATTGGACTTTCAAAATGGTGCAATGTTGCAGCTGCTTTGGTGTCAGTGTTACATGGGACTGAGCATGAACTTTCTTTTTGGAACAATGCCATCACATGCACTCCAGGCAGCTCCCTATGCTAGTCTCAGGGACTGTAAGGGCCAAGGGGCTCTCCCTTCTTGGATTGCAGTAGATCTTGGTGGGAATGTAGACCACTGGAGGTCTTTCCCTTACCTTTTCCCACACTGGAGAGCTTCTTCTGGCTCCAAGCCAATCCTGGCCAGGCCAACTTCTTCTGTGCCTCAGAGGTTCCCTGTGACTTCCCTGCTGAATTCCTATGTTATCTCTTAGACACTCTATTTAATATGTGATTATCTACTGGTGTTTTGGTCCTTCTTTGTGGAGGAGGGGAGAACTGGGTGCCTCTAGTCAGCCATCTTGAATCCATAAAGTCATCCCTTTGATATTAACACAAACTTTGATTAAGTCAAGTAACACCTAGAACAAGGCTTCTCTACCCACACAATTGACATTTTTGGCCAATTCCTTGTTGTGGGGGCTGTTTTGTGAATTTTAAGATGTGTAACAGCATCCATGGCCTCTACCAACTAGATGCCAGTTGCATCTTTGCTCCCTTATCACAATGCAAACTCCCTGCATACACTGACAAATATCTCCTAAATGATTTTTTCTGGGAAAAAAATCACACTCTTTGAGAACCACTGATGTAGAAGATAGAGCTTTTTCATACTAACCAAGGACCTTAGAATGAAAAATATGACACAATTCTGCTAAATCAAAGGTTACTTACATAATTTATGCTATTATTTTCAGATTACTGAAAGTGAAAGCCAGTATGTCTTATTTCCTGGCATTGCTTTAAAAAATATTGTAAGGGCTTAAAGGAATTATTGATTTTAAATCTTGCTCTCCTTAGTTTACGTCTTTGAGGGCTGTGGCTGGTTATGAATTGATATACTCAGTAAGAAATAATGTTTTGAAAATTTGAAGCAAGATTGTGTTTCAGAGTAAACATTAGTGATTAGCAGTGTTAATTATTCCAATAGTGAAACTCGAAATATCTATTGAAGGGAAGAATAAATTATTAACAATTTCACAAAACATAAATCAAGAAACCTAAGTAAAATGGCATCTATATTAATAAATTATTTGAATGTACTCAATGGATTTATTTTATGTTAGAATGTATAATTTTCCTCTGCTTCATTTTTCTGCCCAGAATCCTCCAAAGAGCCATAACCCTCCCCCTTTTCTGTTTACTGTCATTCTTCTCCAGGGATGAGGTGTGACTTCCCAGATTGGTACAGAAGAATTCAGTCTGAGAAGATCAGCCCTTCTCTCTCCAGTTTTCTGGTGTTTTTCCTACCAGCAAGCATGGACTTTCTTCCCCACACCATAAAACGTACAAAGTCATGGAATAGAGCTATGCTTATTCAGCTGTCTAATGACTGGTTGGATATATACCTAGCTCAGAAATAACATTTGTAAGCAGACATATCTATCTAGAATAAAGCTAAAATGTTGGTTTCCACCTAGCTGGCACCTCTGTCTTTCAATTAGTTTTGAACATGGGTTACTGAATACAAGTGCTCTTTACTGAATTTAGGGCTTTTCATCCTAATAGGAGCTACTTGATGTGAAACACCGTATGTATTTCTCTTAATTTAAAGAAAGAAAACAGGATTGCATATTGGAGATAAATTGTTTTAATAAAATAACATTTTTATGTCAATATGCCTTTGAAGGAGTTAGAATAACATTTTTAATATAAGAATATGGTGATATATGCTATCATATTAAAGTGGATTATTCTTTAAATCAAGATATTTGCTTACCAGCAATCATAAACTACATTGGCTTTTTTTTCATTATAAATTTTCCATACAAAGAAATCATTGTTATTTGAAAGAAAAAATACATATTTATAATTCAATTGTTTTGGCTAATCTATTCAAATACAAATTTGTATCTTTTAGTATTATAAAGTCATTTATGTAGCTGATATTTAACTTTATTGTCTTTCAGTATTTCCTTTCTGATAATAATAATAATTGGCTGGGTCATTTTCATGGATGAATTAATAGTAATAATACATAATAATAACAGCAACTCTAGAGTCCTTATAATGTACCTGTCGCAATTCCATTTATGGGGCTTCTATTTGTTCATTTAGTATTTGCACCAGCATTATAAAGTAAGTGCTACTGTGATACCCACGAGAAAACAGAGGAACCAAGAAAAACTTAATAATCAAAACTCAGAATTATAAGGAAATGTGTCTCTAATACCAAATTTAAGTATATGGTTTGGCATATTTTTATTAGGATACATTTTTACTAGGATAGTAGTGTGCTTAACTGTCTGCTGCCTACACAGGTGAAATATGTACATTTGTAAATTATTAGTATTAAAGAAAATGTTACTACCCAGAGCAGGAGACACTGTGGTCTTCCCAGAGGAGGAGCAAGCTACTTGAGGCAGGACACCTTGCTGGGTTACAGAATGGGAGTGGCTTTCTCCTCTTAATGATCTAAAAGTTATCTCTCTCTTTTATGTGTAAGTGGAATAGTTAAACATGCTTGGGCTTTGCCTTTGAACACAACTAGCTCAAATTTGCCACTTTCCACTCACTAATTCAATGAAAATTGCTGACATAAAGATTTCACTCTTATAATTATGAAGACTTCAATTATTGTACATATTTACAAGCAGTAACTAACAGAAAATAAAAGATTTTTAAATCTGTTTACATTGATAAATATACATATTCATTGAAAACAAAACAAAATTGCTATTAAAAGGAGCTGAAATTTTATGCCCAGCATACATTCTAGCTCTCTTTCTCTACACTATGTGAATATTACCAACATAAGTTGATCTTTACTCTTCTTCCTAAATGAAAAGTTATGAAAATGCCAAATTTAATACCAACTAGTATAGCATTAGCTTAAAAATAAATTAAGAATTGAATCACACTATGATCAAGAAATTACACATTACAGTATTTATTTATATGCACTATCAACCCAATTTAAATTTGTTACTATACCATACTGATGTTGAGATAAAATCAAATAATCTTTTAAATTATTTCTAGTAAAGATCAATTTATCTCATTTTCACTATTTATCTCAGATTTGGCAACATTAAGAAATATAAACCAATCCAAATAGAAAACAAAGTGTGTTTGAGTAACTATTTAAAAGGGAAAATATTCATATTAAATGAATAAGTTTGATTGAATCAAGTTCATAATTATATTACCATAAACCATCAGAAGAATTGTTGGGTATATTTATCAGTAGCCAAACTTTCTCTTGTAAATATATTTCTTACAATCTTATTTAGCAAAGAGAGACTTTGGTTTGATAATGGAACTTATAAACTATCTTTGTATTCATTGGGAAAAAAATGTGTAGACACCATGGAGTATAACATTGGCAGGTGTCAAGCAATGTTCAGAGTACTCTACGTACTGTGTGTGTGTGTTTAATTGAAAGCAATCACATAAAAGAGGTATTATTCTATTATTCCCTGAATACCAGGCAAATTAAATAATTCCCTGAAGTAAAATTGCTGCAAAATTACTGATATCTAAAGTCTAATGTGTCAAGCTCCTCAGTGTATTTGTCTTTAAAGAAAGTCACTGAATTTCATGGAAATCTGACAAGTAAATTATGTAATTACGAATCTGTAAAACCAAGCCAATTCAGAATGGCCTTCTCAATTTTGAATTTGAAATAACACTTCTTAGAGGTACATAAATGATATCAAGTCTCTTCTTTATTTCTGCTCTTTTCCAGTTCATTCACTAGTTCCTTTTAAATTCACTAATGCTGATGCACTAGCCAGAGCTACATGATAAATGAGGGATGGTCAGTCATGTACAGAGCTCTGCTGACATTCTGAAAATTCAAGGGTGAATATCTAGAAATTTTGGTGTTAGAAACTCAATTTTTGTAAAACATATTATTTATTTTGTCTGGGTTGAGTGGTGTTAGAAGTAAGCATTAAATAATTCAAAAAAAGTTTGAACTTTTCAAAACCTGGCTCTTCCCTGAGTTTTTGTCTGTTCAGAGACTCAGTTGGCCTTTCATACCAAGCTAGAATGTATTGATCTCTTCAGAGCCACAAAGGAAAGATCCTGTATTCAAAAGAAAAATGATGGAACCCCAACTGGGTATCCTACAGTTCAATTTAACTTCAACACTAACTACCCCGAGTCAGAGTCAGATTCCACAGGTTTAAAGTATCAATCCCACAGCAACGTCCTCACTTCAGACTCCAGGCGCAAATATTGAGTCTTCGGGTTACCCACACTTCTGTCTGATTTTGCTAAAAATCAGGGTTTCCTGCAACACCCCCCTTCATGCTTATTAATTTGCTAAAATGACTCACAAAACTCAGGAAAAGCACTTTATTTACTATTATTAGTTTATTATAAAGGATACAACTCAGGAATGGCCAAATAGAAGAGATGCACAGGGCAAAGTAGTGGAAAGGCAGAGAGGTGCACAGCTTCCATGCCTTCTTTGGTGCACCAACCCCCCAGAACTTCAATGTTTTCACCCACCCATAACTTCTCCAATACCCTTCAGGTAGAAGTTTTTATGAGGTTCCACTATGTAGACATAATTAATTAAATCATTGGCCACTGGTTCTTGAACTTGATATCCAGCCCCTTTTTGCCCCCAGAAAGTTGAGGAGGATGCAGCTGAAAGTTCCAAACTTCTAGTGAAGGCTTAGTCCTTTCCAGTCATCAACCCCCATTCTGAAGCTACTACCAGCCCCCATCCCAAAGCTATCTAGGAGCCCATCAAGAGTTACCTCATTAGAACAAAAATGGCTCCTAGCAGCCTTATCACTTAGGAAATTCAAACGGTTTTAGGAGTGCTGTGCCAGGAACCAGGGCAAAGACCAAATACACTTTTATCATATTACAATTATAAAAATTTTACCTGGTTCTTTTTATGTTTAATGTGACTACTAGACAACTTAAAATTACATATGTGGATCACATTATATTCCTATTGGAGAGCACTGCCCTAGACCTTTCAAAGATTTTTTTTTCAAAGATACATCTCCTATTAAATTCTGTGGTTCTATTTCTTGCAAGAGATAGCTATACACATGCTATCTGAGAAAAGAAAAAAAAGACATTCATTTCATTTAAAACTGAAAATCTTTTGGAAGCTTCTTAAGAAAATACCTTGGAAATAATTTTATTTCTATTTTGAAAAAAATTTATGAAATATTATACTAATCATATTGCCTAAAATGTAAATAAAATGCATTCATAGATGTAAAGTTAAAATATACAGATGTTCAACAGCATATGTGAGTTCTGAAACCTCCTGATGGACTAAAAAAGTTATATAAATTAGTATTGATAATTACTCTCCAAAGGGCAATGTCAAAATGATAGATAGATAATTCTGAGTATTGAATGTTCTCTGTCAAGCGTAGAAGAATGAATTAGATCAATACAACCAGAGTGATTTTTTGATGTACCTAATGTTTTCATCAATATTTTTCTCTGAGCTTTTCCTTCTTTCTTAGTTTCCTTTTTATGATAATCATTCAAATAAATAGCCCACCATACCTGCTGATTATTAAGCTAAATTTTGGAATAACCTTCACCAAAATAGAATGAAAAAGCAATAATTTCATTATTAGCATCATATTTATCCTACAATCATTTATCCACAGTATTTTGCTTCTTTCATTCAATTGGTCTTTGTCTTTTAAGCATAGGAAACCACAAATAAAATATTGACCATATAGTATGTGTAAACCATTGTCTCTTATGTATTTATCAGTCAGTAGCTTCAATTAATATTTCCAGAACATTGCTTATCTTTTTATGGAAGAAAAATTATGATCTTTCATTTTGAACAAAATTATGATACCAATTAATTAATTCATAACAAGTAGATATGAAATTATCAGGTCCCTATCTGGCTGAGAGATGATGGAGTGTCCTAAGTGATGGCAGAGGAGGCAAGAATTGATTCCTCTTACTCATGACTGTGGTATAAACCCAGTTCTCTTAAACTAAGAAAGACAGTCCAGCAGTTAAATCCAACATGTAACATATTAAAGAGGCAGTAATTCATCCTGGAAGTTGCAATAACAAATATGAGTGATCAACCTTGATGAAAAATCAATTCCAGATAATTCCATCTTAAAATCAGCAAGAGAGAAGACTAGAAGTATTCCATAAGATATCTTTGAGCTGATAATTGGGCTATAGAATTCTCTTTGTATTATGAAGGGAGGTTTTTTTTATGAGAGTGGGGATTGTGTGAAATACACTAGACAGTTAAAGAATTTTGAGTAAACAGACAGGCTTTTCCTGATAGCATTTGAGATAAAAGGATGGTGAAAGCAAGGAAGCAATAGATATATAGAATACAAGAGGATTGGCTGGAAAGTGCCATGGACTGAAAGTTTACGTCTCCCTCAAATTTATGTGTTGAAATCCTATCATCAAGAGGATGGTATAAGAGGTGGGACTTTTGGGGGCGTGATTAGGTCATAAGAGAGGATCCTTTATGAATTGTATTAGTGCCCTTTTAAAGGGGCCCCATAGAGTTGCCTTGCCCTTTCCACCATGTGAAGACACAGTGAGCAGTTAGTAGTCTGCCCCCCAGAAGAGGGTCCTTATCAGAACTTGACCATGCTGGTCAGTCCACTCTGATCGGGGACTTTTAGCTTCCAAACTGTGAGAAACAAATTCTTATTGTTTATAAGCCATTCAGTCTAAAGTAATTTCTTATAGCATCCTGAATGGACTAAGAAATCAGAGAAACTATTGGAAAGCTAAAAATGTCATTATTTTATATTAGCAAGTACAGTGGAAAAGAAAGAAAAAAATAATTAAAAATACTTAAAAAACTAAAAAAATTTTTATTCATTCAAATCATGTTTGTTGATCCCTCCTCCCCCACCACCCATTCTTACTGTTATGGGGAAAAATAACTGTGAGCTAATTTTTGCCCTCTGGGAAATTATACTCTCATTGACTTACACTCAAAGAAATCAGTATGTGTGCTCAGTTGTTAGTTACTCATTTTTCTTGAGTAACTACTCATTTCCATTTCCCTATGTGGTTGAGATAATGTCATGAAATATTTGCTTGCCTACAGCCATTTTAAAAATACACATAGTTGCACCAAAGAAGGCCATGTCTCAGGGCACTGAAGTGACGGCCTGTTTACACCTCTGACTGTGGTACTTGATTGCTTTCACCCAACCCATTGGTTTTCAGTTGACATCAGCTATAGTTAAGTTTACTTCCTGGAAACTGTGAAGTTTTGTTTAGCTTGACAATGAGCTAAACATGTATAAAGGTACATGCTGCTTATTTCTCAGGTCAGGTCCTTCCTTCCTTTCTTCCTTTTTTTTTTTTTTTTTTTCATTTGTATAAGCTATTCCATCCAGCTGGTTAGTAAAATCAATGTAGGTTTTTAATGTTAAAAGGAATCACAGAAATGGCTTAATAAGTGGATGTAGTCCATTGATCGATAGGAGTAGTTCATTTAGATAATAATAAATGTTCCCAATTTGAGGTAGTTTTTCACATAAAGTGTTAGATTTAAAAGATCAGTATCATTAGAGAGAAGTTTTATTGTTTTAAAATTTTATTTCTGAAATCAGATGACTGTTAATGCTATGTTGAACATAGCATTGCATATAACAGAGATGTGCAATACTCTGCTAAAACTTTATCTTTCTCTCTCTCTGTCTCTCTCTCATACACACACACACACACACACACACACACATACACACAAAGACACACACACCCTCAGAAGGCCTTCAGGAAATTCTGTTACATTCTCTGAGTACTGAAAAACTAAATGATTTATGAACTCACTTTTTGAGGACTGTATTTTTCCTTTGGGCACCTAGTGTGATGGAAAATATTTTCAAGATGATGTTTTTTAGGACTGAAGTCTAAGATTGCTGACAAAATGTGGGAGATTTTAAAGTCATTTTTAGAAATATCAGGCTCTTTTTATATAAAATTGTAGTATGAATAAATTTATTTGACTATTTGAAAGAACATTTCCTCTAAATATTGTATGTTTCTCTAGAGAAATAGAAATATTCCTTTGCCTTATTTGATCTTTTGGAGAATATTCTCTATGGCCCAATTGATTTCTCAAGATCTTTTCTTTTTTAGAAGAATATGTCAGCTCTCAAGTGCCCAGTAGTTCTTTTTATCTGATGTGGCCTCTTTAAAACCCGCAAGTATGTCTGGATTATCAGATCTGCTTTAAAATGCTGCCATTCATCTGTTCAATTTAATGCTTGCTCAGAAGGGAGTTGCTATATTGACTAAGGGCTATGCCACACTGCAGCTTGGAAAATGAGAAAAGAAAGAAAGGCAGGCCCAAGTTAAGTATACTATTAACTCTGCCTAGGACTGCCATACATCAATACATCATTAGATCTAATCATGTTTTATACAGTTAGTCAACCACAGAAAAGAATAATCAAAGATATTTATTCAGAAAGGAACATCATTTAGTCTCTTAAGCATCTGCAATTCTTTTCTTCCTTGAAATGATTTGTAGTGATTAATTTTCATCTGAACAGGCATGTTCTCTCTCTCTTAAAAATTAAAACATGCCCTATTATGAAGAGTAGAAATCAAGAAGGAAGACATAACTTTTGCTTTTGCAATGCTGAAAGGATGCTTATTAAACAGAAAATAAAAAGACCAAGGCCATTCTTACTGGCAGATAATATTTTTGTGTTATATACATTGACTGAAGAGGAGTAAAAATATGGTCTCTTTTCAATGTTCTGGTGAATGGACCTACTTTGTACTCATTAATACTTATTTGATTCTCAGGGCATTAAAGCTTGATTTTAATTTACAGTCAGCTTAGTAAACTACTACTAAATTTTATTTGTATTAGAAAGTTATTCAACTTCTTTAAAAGGAGAGTTATCCAAATTAAGGCTTAAAAAAAAAAGAAAGGAAAGAAATGTAGGAAGGAAAGGAAAGAACGAAGGAAGCAAGAAATGTGAAATGTGATTTATGCTGTAAAGCAGTGTAATTTAGGAGAAAGATTATGGAATCTTTCTCCCAAGTCTGAGTGATTGCTTTACTGCTTTTGAGGAAGACAATCTGTGATAAGCCATTTTCTTTTGTGCCACATTCTATTATAGTAGGAATTTGAAGGAATAATACTTATGTCAACAGATTGTTGTAAAGGATAAAAGATATATATGAGTGTGTGAGTGTGTGTGTGTATGGTTTATAAAGTATAAATTACCGTGGAGCAATTCTCAACCTCTGCTTCCAGAAAATACAAAAATATCAAGAGCTGAGATGAGTTGCTTCCTCACAAAAATAACCTGAAGATAATATTTTCCCAGTTTCAGAAATAATCAATAGATATAGTGTTTTCTATTTTAAGCTTTTCAGCCATTTTTTCTTAAACAGTTGACAATTGCTACTTCTATGCAAATAAATGATCAAAAAATAATAGCATACCTTGAAATTGACAGTCTTAGAAGACACTTGAACACTCTCCTTTCCTGTTTCAAAGGAACAGAAATTATAGGAACAATTATAAAACTGTTTAACACATAGCTGATTTTTTATCAATGTGGTGCTGATGCAGGAAACCCCCATCTGCTTCAGAGACAGACACATAGATGCACACATGTACACACAAACGTGAACACATTTTAATATGAAGTCAAACATGTAACCAACAAAGGAAACACCCCAGGACAAGAACAAAGAATAAATTCAAAATCATAAAATTCAAGAAGAACTGAAATCTAAAGTCTCATAAAGGAAGCAGAGATGCACGTACAAGTTTATGGTTAAAACCTGAAGTACGCAGATTAAAGCCTGTAGTAAAGAGCCTGTTCTCTAGTGCTTGAAACAATGGAACTAAGCTTCCCAAATAGCAGGGAGTCACTAAAGGCAAAGCAAAAACTCTTCAGATCAATTTAGGGAAACATCAAGCATATTTGTGATCAATCCCCCAAAGTATGGAAATTAAAAAAAGATGCATGCAAGAATTAGGAAATATCTCCATTCAGTGCCCATGGGTGTGAGGCCTGATTTGATGATGCCTCAAGTAATCAGGAATTCTAATGGATATAAAATTTATTTGTAATTATACTGCAACTTAAGAGCTCAGATTTATTTTTTCTACATCAATTATGCCACCACAATTTATTAAATGAACTTTTTTTCTAAACAGAGTAGAAATATCCTCATTATAATATTTTAAGTTCCTATTTTCTTATTTATACTGTAAACTTTTCCTGAGTTCTCAACTCTCTTACACTTATTTATTTATCTAATTTTATTTTTTACATAAATTGTAATGCTGAGGGTAACTTTATTGTGTATTCTAATATCTGCAAGAGATTTTTCAATTTGTTCTTTTGCAGAACAGTCTTGACTATTGAATATTTATTCTTTATATCTAATTTTAGGTTATTTTATTCAATCATAAACTCAGATTCTTATTGGAACTTCATTTACATTATATGTTTATTTGTTGGAGAATTGGCATTTTTATTATGACAATTCTTCCTATCCAAGAACATGGAATAATGTTTTATTTGTTCAGGTCATCCTATGGGGCTTTTATATTTCAAAACATTTTCTAGTATCTGTATTTTTGAAAATGGTAGACACTTCCATTTCTAATTCAAAGTGGTTTTTGTTGATACAGAGATAAGCTATTGATTTTTCTATTATGAAGACATTTTAGTAAATTGCATTACTAATTCTAGTAGGCATTTACCATAATCTTTTAAATGTTGTAGGTATATAATTACATGGTGAGTATGAGAAAATTTTACTCTTTTTTATATGATAGAATAATTTTTAAAGTACTTTATTTTTCTATGCATTTCCTATGATTTCCAAAAATGTAAAATAATTAAGCAGACATTAGGCAAAAGGATTCTTTCCTTAGGAATTTATGAAAATAATTTTTGGGGTTTACCATTTAGAATAATAGCTTATATTGGTTTTAGCAAATTATGTGTACTCATTTAACTTTTCTCCTTTTTTATAATTTTTATTAAAAGTGGCTACTAAATTTTATCAAATGCCTTTTAATATCACTGAATATAATCATTTAAATTTCTACTTTATTTTTATATAGTATATTAACAAATATATTGGTAGAAAGCTTTGTATATCCCTGCTTGGTCAAGGAAATAATTTTGCAAATGATTATTAGATTCTACTTCCCAATATTCTATTTAACATTTTTTTTTTTTTTTTTTTTTGAGACAGAGTCTCACTCTGTTGCTCGGGCTAGAGTGAGTGCCGTGGCATCTGCCTAGCTCACAGCAACCTCAAACTCCTGGGCTCAAGCAATCCTACTGCCTCAACCTCCCAAGTAGCTGGGACTACAGGCATGCGCCACCATGCCCGGCTAATTTTTTCTATATATATACTTTTTTAGCTGTCCAAATCATTTCTTTCTATTTTTAGTAGAGACGGGGTCTCGCTCTTGCTCAGGCTGGTCTCGAACTTCTGACCTTGAGTGATCCTCCCACCTCGGCCTCCCAGAGTGCTAGGATTACGGGCGTGAGCCACCACGCCCAGCCAACATTTTTTTATTTTTAAAGTTTTATTTTATTTGTAATTGACATATAATTTTGTATATTTATGGGATACAGTATGATGTTTTGATACATGTATGCATTGTGTAATGATCAAATTAGGATATTTAGCTTGTCAATCATCTCAAATATTTATCATTTCTTTGTGGTGAGAATATTCAAAATTATCTTTTATAGTTATTTTATAATATACAATACAATATTAATGATAGTCACCTGAGAATTTTTAAAAATTTTGCTCACAAATAAGATTGGTTAATATGTGAATTTGTTAATAGTCTCTACATGGTAATCATGATGAAGTAGAACTTGCAGCATTTGCTTATCATTTGGATGTGGGTGGCAGAGATTTTTGGCCATTGCACCTGAAAGGATGGAGTAGCATTTACTGGAATGGCAAAAGAAAAACTGGGCCAGGAGGAGGTTTGAGGAAAAAAAATAAAGGACTTGGTTTACAAGTTTTTGAGTTTGAAATACACATTCAATGCTCCAGTTAGTTGTCTCAGGATTTCTCAGTGTGGGCTTTATTGGAATTTGGGATCTGACAGTGCTCCTCATGTGGGAATGTATATTGCAATTGATTTATATTTCATTTAAATTATAATTAAATTATAAATACAAGTCTGAATTGCAGGGGAAAGATCAGGAGTGGAGATAGAAATGTAAGAGTTACTATGTCATGGATGACATTTAAACCCAAGCAATTGCGCTATCAATTAGGAAGTGGATATAAAAGGTCTAAGGAGTGAGCTCTGAAGTGCTTCAGCGTTCTGAGTTAGGCAAGAATTATATCAAGAGAAACAACAGAAGCAATATGTGAGATGGGAAAACCAAGGCAGTATGTTTTATCTCATTTACTATAGTTACATGATAGAATTAAATATAGAACTCTACATTTTTGGCAAAGAAGATCAGAACTTAAGATCTCTGATATGCATGCACTTGAGAAAAAATTTCAATTGGTATCAGGTAAGTGTCTACACACACACACACACACACACACACACACATACATTCGCACATATAGATATTTTTTCCTAAGCTGTGGCACATACTTTAAATTCTTAGTAAAAACTATGCATAATTTAAGAAATAAATATTGCATACAAACCGCTGTTTTCAGTGAGAACATAAATACAATTTCATGGATTAGTGGCTCAAATTTAACTATATACTAACACAAATGCAAAGCATCATACACTCATTTGACAATGAAGTACATCTTTTCAGTGTTACATTCCTTCATTTGAATCTTTGCATAGCCTCTAATACAACGGATTAGTAGTTATCAACAGGGACACTCTTTGCCCTTGAGATATGAGCAATAACCTTTTGTACGGAACTACATATTCCAAGAAGTCGACTATTCCTGGCCCCACTCAATAAATGTTGCAATATCTTCCAATCACTGTGACGATTATAAACATCCCCACACATTGCCAAATGTCCCATGTGTGACTGTACTGATCTTAACTGAGAACCTCTGAAGCAGACACTCATACTTTTAGAGCTAGTAAGATTTTTAGTACCCAATATATTTATCAAATGTAATTAATAAAGCATATGAAATTAATAAATGTGAAATTGCAGTCAACCTGTGCACTTGTGAATAGATATCCAATTTTCAGTGACACAATAAAATAATTTAAAATTATTTTAGATATCTAGGGAAAGATTTATGTGATGGTACCTTCATAATTAAATGAGATTGCATCATTGAAAGAATGTGCAAACAACTTGAATAATTACAAACTGAAAAGGGCAATGATGACAAACATTATTTTAATCACTTATTTATACATTAAAGATTAATATTTAACTGACATATACAGATACATTAATATCTATTGGTAATTTTTTATACATTTATAGCTACATTGGTAAAGAGTTCACCCTGTTCCCCTTCCCATCCCAGATGCCCCTGCTGAATCTCTGGGATAATTGAGACCCATACACAATCCATCAACTGATTCCTGGTCTACCAGGGCATTTCCAGGACTCTGCCCCAGTGCTAAAGCTACTTCAATTCTGATTAGTTACATGGTACCAGTTGTGGAATAAGCCGACTGTGTACATGCTTCAATGTAGCAATGTAGTAAGGATGTAAATAACCTGAGAAATTTATTATGAAACAGGTACACTTGAGATGGACTAAATCAGGGAGGCTTTGTACCTTCATAACTTTTGTTACTGCTGCTGCCAGAAATCCTCTAGTTCTCCAAGCTCATTGTTTCCCATGGCATCTCTCATCTGCAAAGATGCTGCAAAGTGATTTGCTAAAATAAAACACCAATTTCTGTTTAAAAACAAATACAAAAACTAAACTCTTCCAATGATAGGCACAAAATAATACTTTCTGCACCTCAGAGGCAAATTTTTCATAAGAACTACTGTTACAATATTAAGCAACGTGATTTCGTGATTTTAGTTTATTTCAACATGGTTGTTATATGTTTATATAAAAGCTATAAAAATATTAAATGAATACATATGAGTCACAAAAAGTAGTAGATATAATTACATAAAATAATAAAAATAATTTAAATAATATTTACACAAATAGACCATAAACAGAGTACATATCAATTGACTTGATGAAAAATAGGCACCCCTAAAATATTAATTTTTGTAATACCTTCAAATAAATAATATTAAGAAAAAAATACCATAGACAAATGGGTAAAATATATGAGCAGGTATTTTGTAGGAAAATAAATTAAAATGATAAATAGCATAAGAAAAATAACTTAAATGTGCATAAATTTATTATTTTCTTCTATATGTATATAATCAGAAGTAAAATTATTTTGTTTTACTCTTAAGTTTCATGTATAGTTGACCATTGAATAATGTGGGAGTTAAAGGTGCCAGCTCTCATGCAATCAAAAATCAGCATATGCTTCAAGTGTGTCCATTCCCCAGGCTTGAAGCTCTGACTCGGGGGAGGGGATGGGTGTATACCTATATGATGAGTGCGATGTGCACTGTCTGGGTAATGGACAGGCTTGAAGCTCTGACTCGAGGAGATGGGGGGGGGGGCATGAGAAATATACATAACCTGAACTTTTTACCCCCATAATAAGCTGAAAAAAAATCAGCATATGACTTTGACTACCCTAAATTTAACTACTAATAGCCTTACTGATAACATAAATAGTCGATTAACCCATATTTTCTAAGTTATATATGTTGTGTACTATATTCTTACAATAAACAAAGCTAAAGAAACAAAAATGTATTTAATACATCCATTAAGTGCAAGTGGATCTTCTTAGAGGTCTTTATCCTTCTCATCTTCATGTTGAGTAAGATGAGGAGGAGGAGCAGGAGGAGGGGTTGGTCTTGCAGTCTGAAGAGTGGCAGAGGTAGAACATCTGTGTATTGGTGGACCTGTGCAGTTCAAACCCATGCCCATGTTGCTCAAAGGTCAATTGTATAGTATCATGCCGTAAAAAAAAAAAAAAAAAAAAAAAAAAAAAAAAAAAAAACTTGTTTTTTTTTTCATTTAATGCTACATTTTTAAGCTTTAGTTTCTGTTGAACACATAGATACATTGACTTTAACTGTCCTATATTAATAGTATTTCATTTTATGAACAAAGCTAATGTTTACACTTACCTTCAATAATGGCAAAGTCAGAGGTGACTATTCTTTCATTATTGCAATCAATGCTACTATAAACATCCTTAGCAACATTTGCACATATTCTTTTAACCTAGAAATGGAATCAGTGTGTCACTGTATATTATTCTCAGCCCTAGTAGTTAATGCCAAGTGATGCTATAAATTTGATGACTAAAAATTTCCATTCCCACCAACAATGTCTAAGAGTTCCAGTTTCCCCAATATCCAATATTCAGTGTGTTCAGACTTATTTTTTTATCCCTTTGATAACTATGAATTAGTTTATTTTCACTTACATATTCCTGATTACTGATTATATTGACATTTTAATTATATTTATTTGTTATTCTGTTCTCTTTTCAGTATTGATTTATAGCCATTATTTATGTATTCTCAATAGTTATCATATGTTGGTTATTTGCCTTTAAAATATATTCTCCCAGTTTTTGGTTTAACGTTAAATTTTGTTATACCTCCCTATGCCATTTTAAAGTAATATAGTCAAATTTATTAATCTCCTTTATGGTTTGTTCTTTTGACTTATTTAAGAAATTCATTTGTACCCAAAACATGTTTTCATCAATATCTAGATGTGTTAATGTATTTTTAATATTTAGACTTCAAGTTCATATGAAATATTATATCATGTATGTGAAACACAAACATAGATGAGTCTCCATATGAACATGTTTATACTCAATCTATATTTACCTCATCCATAAACACATCATCACTTATTCATTTATTCAAGCATTTTTTTATTTCTTTTAATAAGTTAATTACTTTTTCACAAAGATGTTATATAATATGATATATTCCTAGATACCTTATAATTTTGTGCTACTATGAATGTGTTAGTCAGGTTCTCCATTGAAGCAGAGCCAATAGGCACTGAGAGAGAGAGAGAGAGATAAAGATAGAGACAGCAATCAAGAAGGAGGGGAAGACATTTATTATAGATATTGGCTCATGCAATTATGAAAGCTAAGAAGTTTAAAATCTACAGGGTGGTCTGGCAGCATGGAGACCCAGAGCTGAAGATGCAAATGAAGTCTGAAGACAGTCTGCTAGATGATTTTTCCTCTTGCTAAGGGAGACTGCTTTTTGTTCTATTTAGGCCTTTAACTGATAGGACCAGACTCACTTGCATTACTGTGGGCAATCTGCTTACTCAGAGTTCACTGATTTAAATGTTAATCTCATCCAAAAGAACTTCCAGGTTGACACTTAAAATTAAGCTTCTTAGCCTGGACATGGTGGCTCATGCCTGTAATCCTAGCACTCTGGGAAGCAGAGGTGGGAGGATCGCTTGAGGTCAGGAGTTTGAGACTAACCTGAGCAAGAGCAAGACCCCTAGAAAAAATAGAAAAGTTTGCCAGATGTGATGGCTCACGCCTGTAGTCTCAGCTAATCAGAAGGCTGAGGCAGGAGGATCACTTGATTCCAGGAGTTTGAGGTTGTAGTGAGCTATGATGATGTCACTGCACTCTAGCTAGAGTAACAGAACAAGACTCTATCTCAAAAAAGAAAAAAAAAGCTTCAAAGTAAATAGTATAATATTTAGTATATTAATGAATTTTTAAGTTTTTATATTTAAATATATTTAATATATTTTTGAATATTTAATATAACCTTTTAATTAAAATTTCCTTTTCTAATGCTTTGCGTGTTGTGTATAGAAATTGCTAATATACCCAGAAAACTTGCTGAATTTTCTAAATAGTTCTAATAGTTGGCTCATTCTCCTGGACCTTTTTTATGAAAACAAATCTCCTGTATTGAAATAAGGACACTGTGGGTTTATTTTTCCAACCTTTAAATAGGAAATTGGATAGTATTTCCATACAAAGTTGAATCAAAGAGATGATAGCAAGAATTGCCTTGTACCTGACTTATTATACAATTGCCCCTCCATATCTGGGTTATTCATTTATGGATTCAACCAATCATGGATAAAAATATTTGAAAAAATAAAAAGGATGTTTTATCTACACTGAATATTTACAGAATTTTTTTCTTGTCATTATTCCCTAAACAATACAGTATAACAAGTATTTACATAATATTTGCATTATATTAGGTATTATATGTAATCTAGAGATAATTTAAAGCATATAGGAGGATGTGCATAGTTTATATGCAAATACTACACCATCTTATAGAAGGAACTTGAGCATCTGTGGATTTTGGTAACCATAGGGGTCCTGAAACCAATTTCCCAAGAATACTAGGAGATGACTATATATGAACATTTTATCATTAGATTTAATGTTTACAATAAAATTTTCCTTCTGTTGTATTTTGTATAGGTATACATACACAATGTCTATCTGTATGTATGTACATATATAAACATATATATACATCACAAGTTCAAACAAAAAGTGGTAAATATAGTACAGAAATAATTGGCTTTCTAAACCATCTGAGTAAGTTACTGATCTGATGTCCCATTACCCCTAAACACTAAATTGCTTATTTCTAAATTATCCTACAAAACCACAACACAACTATCAAAATCAAGAAATGAATATTGATACATTTCCACCATCTGATCCTCAGACTATATTCAAGTCTTGACAAGTGTCCTAATAATACCATTTATAGTAAAAGAATTCAGTGATGAATCATGCCTTGAACAGTCTGAAACAGTTTTTTAGTCTTTCTTTGACTTCATTACTCTAATAATTTTAAGTTTACAGCCAGAAATTTTGTAAAATATACTTTAATTTGGAGTTGTCTAATGTTTCCTCATAGTTGGAGCCTTGTGTATCTTCACCAAAAATACAAATGATACTGTATTTTTTCTCTTTGTGCTCTATTAAATCACACACTGTGCCTCAACTCTTCCCATTGCTGATGATGTTCCATGTGATCACTTGATTAAGGAGATGTCTGTTAGCTTTCTCCCTAGTAAGACTCTAATATCTGCACAGGCTGCAGCCCTCATTCTGCTTGGATTCTGAAAACCCATTTGGAGACCTCTAGCCATGTATTCTGTCTGGGTTCTGATATCCTCTTCAGGTCCCTCAATATATCCCTACTGCACCCTGCTTAGGCTCCTAAACTGAATAGTAGGCCATGTATCCAAGGTTAACATCTTCACTATGCAGGGCTTTGGCGGGACATGAAAGGCTTTCCCACACTTCTGGGGCCTTTTGTATCCTGTTTTGGTTCTTCTATCCCATAGCAACTGCAGCCATCACTTGATGGCCTCTTCATCATGCTCTGGTTCTGACCCCCCATTGGGATGCCTTCCCTAGAGACACTTGTCATGTTTTGCTCCACCTAAATACCATAGAACTGAGTAGTTCAAGGGAAAAAAAAAAAAGAAAAAAAATGGCCTATACTTTTATTAAATATGAGAGTCTCTCTTTTCTAACTTGACATTTAATTTCTTTATATCAATTAAAATTACAAATAGGTTTGGAATTATTTCTATCACCTTATTTAGTTTCATTTTAATTTACTATGATTTTTCATTGTTATTTTTAACCCTTATTTCCTTCTAAATATTATATGAATCAATTTGCCCAGATTCTTTCTATGAGTTTAAAAATTCATGTTATTTTTATCATTATATTAAAAAAATCATTGAGATAAGAAATAATAAGCCTTAAGATTAAAATCCAATGAGTTTGGGTTTAAAAAATACCACATAACAAAAACTTCAATCACTCCAAACAATTCCCTTGTACCCTCTTTCATTCAATCTCCACCATCCATAGGTAACCATTGTTCAGATTTGTAGCACCATAAAGTAGTTTTGCGTTCTCTTGAACTTCATTTAAATTGGAACCAAACAGTATAGATGGTTTGAGGGGGGTGGATGGGAGCCTGTGGCTGACTTCTTTTCCTGGGGCAGTTTTGCTGATCATGACTGGTATGAGGGATACATCTGCAAGCTGATTTATCTAAACTGGGTTTTGCTGTGGTGACTCAGCTGGGGTGACTCTTCTCCAAATGTCTGTTGTCCTCCTTCTGGAATTACTGGGCTAGTCTGCTCATGTGCTTCTCGCATCAAGGGCCAAAGAGGGCAAAAGAGGAAAGTTAAAAGCCTTCTTAAATACATGCAGTGAAACTGGCACATTATAATATCCTTTCTGCCTTTTTTTTTTTTTTCTACCCAAACAGGCCAAAGTTGATGCTATGGTTTGAATGTTTGTCCCCTCCAAAACTCATGCTGAAATTTAATTACCATGGTAACAGTGTTAAGAGATGGGGCCTTTAAGAGGTTATTTGGCCATGAGGGCTCTGTCTTCATTGGTGGGTTTAATGTTTTTTAAAAAGGGCTTTGGGGAGTACCCAAATTCAAAAAGTGGGAAATACACATCACACTATGCTGGGACAAACTGCGGTCGCATAGCAAAGGATATAAACAGCACAAAAAACTGGGGCCAGTAATGAAATTTAAGTTGAGTCTTCCCTCTTGGCCACAGTTCCCTCCCACATACAAAATATGATCACCCTTATGCCAGGACTAGATCAATTATTGTATTGAACTCTTGATCCAGAAATATATGAAATGAAGACACCTTTGCTGCTTCTTCAATTCCCAACACACAATGGGGCAACAAAGACAAAAGAACTGCAATGACTCATATTGGGAAAGATAAAAAATGGGATGCATATGACAGCCTCTGGTCCACAGTACTTCTGAAACCTTTCTGAAAAAAAGAAAGTTTTCTTATTTCAGAGCTTCTCACCTGGAGGTGATTTTGCTCGCAGGGAGTTTTTGAAACTGGATGGAGACATTGCTTTGGTTGCCAAAATTAAGGGATGTGTCATAGAAGCACATAGTGTTTAGACAACAGGAATGCTGCTAAATATCCTGCAACATACAAAACAGTTTCCCTGAGAAAAGGTTATCTATCCCAAAATATCAACCGTGCTAAAGTTGAGAAACCATACCTTACTCTAGCACTACAGTGATTTTTTATTATGCCTGGGTCCTCTTCCCTGGAAGTGGCCCCTAGTCCATCATTCTTCTGGCTCTTGGCTCCATTCCCTGGTATATACTTCCATTTCTCTCATCCTCTTTGGCCATTTCTATGGAAAGCATTAGAAAATGCATGTTCCTTGGTGAGCAAGCAAATGTCTCAGCCTATTTTTTGATATGGAGAGATTTGGGGCCATAGGTACTTTTATATTACGAATAATCCGAGTTTCTTTTAAGCCAGGCTGGCAGAACTTCTGACAATACAGCAATACAGATTTTTAAAAATATGTCATTCAATTCACTCTATGTGGTAAATATCAAACTCACAATGCTTATATTCCTAATATATAATTTGCTGTGCTAATAGTATTTTAACAATATGAAAAGATTGATGAAAGAATCATATATATATATATATATATATATATATAATGTGTGTGTGAATGTATGTCTATGCAGATTGTCCTCAATTTATGATGGAGTTATGTTCTAGTAAAATCCATCATAAATTGAAAATAATCATAAGTCAAAACTACATTTAATACATCAAACCTATTGAACATCATAGCTTAGCCTATGTAATGGAACACTTAACTTTAGCTGACAGCTGGGCAAAATTATCTAACACAAAGCCTATTTTATACTGAGGTGTAGAATATCTCATGCAATTTGCTGAATACTGTGTTGGAAATGAAAAACAGAATGGTTGTATGGGTATGTGAAGAATGGTTTCTACTGAATGCACTATTGCTTTTATATCATCATAAAGTGGCAAAATTATAAGTCAAACCATAGTAATTTGGGGTCTGCCTCACACACACAGGGTGGCAGGGGAGAGCGAAAGAGAAAGAGAGAGAGAAAGAGAGAGAGGGGGGAGGGAGAGACAGTACCCTTGTTCTATCCTGGGAAAGAGTTAGTATATTGAAAAGACCAAAAAAAACCCCTCATATTTTTTAAAACTTAAAAATTTCTGGTTAAAAAAAATAATTGTATAATGTAGTCATCTGTTTGTGTTAAATGAAACTGCAAAATGTTCAATGTGGATGTTATTATCTCCTAATAGGAGTAAAGTCAATATCGTCCCATAGGTTGACTGTATCTCATCTGACAGGGAAAGATAGTAGAGGAAATTGATTAGTAGAAGAGCTTGAGGGAGTGACATTTACAGTACAATGGATTAAGTTTAATGAGAAGGCTTACTATTTGTCAATAGAAGGCTTAACCTTATTCCCACATTAGTTAAGCATTATTGTCCAAAATAATTTAAAGTAGATTAAATGATTTATTGACTATACATAAATGTCTGGAAGACGATAAACATTAGTTCTCTTCTGATGCACTATTGTTTTCAGGGTCCTGAACACATTTCTCTTTTTTTTTTGCCTTTCATACAGCACAAGGTGAAAAAATTCATAAACTATATTTTTAAATGGAAACTGAATTTTAAATTTGGGATAAAATACATCACAAACTATATATTCATTTACTAAATATTATTTTAATTTCATGGATTAGTTGCTCAAATTTAACTATATACTAACACAAATGCAAAGCATCATATACTCATTTGACAATGAAGTACATCTTTTCAGTGTTGCATTCCTTCTTTTGAATCTTTGCATAGCCTCTAACACAATAGATTGCGGTTAGCAACAGGGACACTCTTTGCACTTGGATTTGAGCAATAACCTTTTGTATGGGACTTTGTATCCTTTGATCCACATTTTCCTATCTTCCCCAACTCCCAGCTTCTGGCAACCACCATTCTACTCTCTGTTTCTATGAGTTAAATTTTTTAGATTCTACACGTAAGTGAGATCATGCAGCATTTGTCTTTCTGTGTCTGGTTTATTTCACTTAGCATAATGTCCTCCAGGTTTATGCATATTGTAGCAAATGGCAGGCTTTCCTTTTATAAAGCTAAATAATATTCCAGTGTGTGTTTGTGTGTGTGTGTATGACATTTTCTTTATTCATTCATCTGTCAATACTTACATTGTTTCCATATCTTGGCTATTGTAAATAATGCTAAAGTGAAAATGGGCTTGCAAATATCTCTTTAAGATAATGATTCTACTTCCTTTGGATATTTGTCCAGAGTGGGATAATAGGGTAGTTACACTTTTAATTTCTTTAAGATCCTCCCTAAAGAGGAGGATTTTCCATAATGGACGTACTGATTTACATTTCCACCAACAGTGTAGTAATTAAGAGCTGAGAGGTGGGGGAAATGAGCAAATTTTTTGTGATATTGGAAATGTTCAATATCTTGATCTGGGTGTTAGTTAAACATGCACACACATACATACACATAAATATATCAATACTAAGCGCTCACAATTTCTGCATTTGACTCTAAATACGATACCATAGATAAATATTATTATTATTACTTTTGAGACAGAGTCTCACTCTGTCACCCTGGCTAGAGTGCCGTGGCGTCAGTCTAGATCACAGCAACCTCAAACTCAAGCAATTTACTGCCTCAGCCTCCCGAGTAGCTGGGACTACAGGCATGTGCCACCATGCCTGGCTAATTTTTTCTATATATATTTTAGTTGGCCAGATAATTTCTTTCTATTTTTAGTAGAGACGGGGGTCTCGCTCTTGCTCAGGCTGGTCTCGAACTCCTAACCTCGAGCGATCCACCCACCTCGGCCTCCCAGAGTGCTAGGATTATAGGCATGAGTCACCGTGCATGGCCTGATAAATATTATTTTAAAATAAAATGCATTAAAATGATTACTAAGAGTAATGAGATATCAAGGTTTTTGAATAATAGCATTCTTTGTATTATTGCCGATATAATGACAATTGGTCTAAGTGCTCTGAAGAACAAAATCTCACAAAATCTGGTAAAGTAAAAGATGTTCAAGCCCTAAGTCTCAGCAATTCCAGATTAACCTCAGAGAAATGTTTATTTACTCCACTAGAACACATATATTAATATACAATAATACTGTCTAACCTAGCATTGTTTGTGATAGCTAAGCAGTGGAAATATAAATTTTCATGCACTGAAAATGTTCACATAAATCTGGCATTTTTACATAATACAGTATCAAACTGGAATTAAAATGAACTGGTCTCCAAGTATGAATATTATAATTATAGTTTTGATGGAAATAAAGAATGTTATAAAAATATTCACATAGTATTACATTTGTGCATCTTATTAAAAAAAACCTATTTATCATTTAGTGACATATATACTAAAAGAATGCATGAAATAAAAAATTATGAAATTCTTCAATTGAGAAGATGTAATAATCAGGGAGCTTCAACTGTGTTGTTTATGTTTTATTTATTTAAAAGTGAGGTGGATGTATCCTAAAAGCTTTATTATATATAATAACTTAATACACACATAAATATTTTAGAATGAATGACATAAACAATACATTTTTAAGGTAAATTTTAACTAAAAATTACTCCAGTCAGTGTAAAGCATAGATTTCATAGAAAGACTACAATCAACAAAAATTATGAAGAAAATATTTAAAATGACAATAAATATATGAATCTAGGTGAAGATTGTGTCAGGAAAAACTGTCATAATTGTTAGCATTTAGTTGACAGTGGAAATGTTTCATAGTTCTGTAACTAGCATATAAATAAATAACTATATTTATGTACTGCAATATGATTTCATACTCACTCATTTACTTTCCAAATGCAGTCACAATGGCTGTAGCAAGTAAGAGTGATGTTGATCTAATTATCCCATTAAATGCATATCATGTGTGAAGGGGAGCAGAATGCTCATTTTCTAGTTATTAATCCTGATCAACTGAGAAGACTGGAGAATAAAAAAGTCTTCTGTTTTCTTTACTGGTTGACATTGATGAGCTATATGTGTGGAGAAGCAAAAGATTTCGTGGAATTTCCATTCAGTGACTGTGTTCAGCTTCTTTATGAGACAAAGGAATAAAGTCAATTAAAGGCAAACACTTGCCATGGGTTGGGAGAACTGAGAAAATTATTTTGAGAAACTCAGGTGCTGAAGAAAAACATTGGCATATACCTACATAACCTATACAAAAAAATGCTGTAAATGTTGCATCCAATAACTTAGTACATCGGTGGAAAACTTTCTAATTTCCTGAAGACATTCCATTCCTTAGTGTTTCAAAATCTAGTTTTGCCTGCTTATAAACCTCGCTTCTCAGTTCCTGTCTATTTCTCTATGAGCCCTTTTCTTTTTCCTTTCTAAATCCCAAGGTTTGAGTCTGCTTCAGTTTTCGTAACACTTATTTCCACCTGGTCTCTTTTGAATCTTCTAAACAAAAATGTATTGTGGAGTAGCCCATATTCACCCTCATATCCCCCTTCCTTGTGAACCTTAAAGTAAGCACACAACTTCTTTGTAGTTATTGAAAAAAGGTAATTATAGTATGAACATTACCAATAAAAAATAAAGCATACAAGTTCTAGAGATATTAAAACATCATTACAGTAGTCTATTGCCAGCCCAGACTCCTGACATTCGTCTTACAAGGGCCTAGAAACCTCTTCCAGGAGATTCTAAAAATGAGAATGAAAGTTAAAATTTGCCTACTGGACTCAATTTCTATTTTCTTTTTCTGCAGCATATATGAATTTATTAATCGTGCTATGGGTCAGACATAGCGCTAAGTGTCAACTAAATGCTTGCTACACTGGGTCAGGGGAGGGGAGGAGAGCAAATCAAGGAATATTTGTTTAAAACACATTCTATGATCAGGGCTACATTAGGCATGTTAAAAAGTATTTTT
The DNA here is from genome assembly GCA_028533085.1 of Varecia variegata. Lineage (NCBI taxonomy): Eukaryota > Metazoa > Chordata > Mammalia > Primates > Lemuridae > Varecia > Varecia variegata. The sequence continues at coordinate 19,034,450 of CM052436.1, forward strand.
TTTCTATTTTAGTCTTTTCAATAGCCTTCTTCCCAAAGTAATTTTGCCTGATAAAAACCCCTGAGGCTGGGCACAGTGGCTCATAGGTATAATATCAGCACCTTGGGAGGTTGGGGTAGGAGGATTGCTTGAGGCCAAGAGTTCAATACCAGCGTTGGCAACATAGCAAGTCCCTGTCTCCCTATCTCTACAAAAAAATTAAAGAAAATTAGCTGGGCATGGTGGCATGCACCCGTAGTCCTAGTTACTCCAGAAGCTGAGTCTGGAGGATTGTTTGAACCCAGGAGTTCGAGGCTGCCGTGAGCTATTATAGCGCCATTGGATTGGAGCCTGGACAACAAAGCAAGATTCTGTCTCTTAAAAAAAAAAAGAATCATTGTGACTTTCTTACTTCTAAATTATACATTATTTGAATAGCTAAATTATTGACATATTTAGAGACTAGTGGATGTGGAGTTTTTATCTCAGTTTAAAAAAAAATCAAAAGTTTGAGATGAAAACCTCATGTATTGTTTCAGTGTGGAATTGGCTATGTGAAAGTTATAGCTATATTTAAAAATATTAGCCAGTAGAAAAAATAAGGGATATTATCTGTAATAAAATATTCTTCATGAATAAATAAAAATTTCTACTCAAATAGAAAAATTTAGAACTACATTACAAAACTTTAAAAGCATAGCTAGTGTAATACCTATTTTTAAAAGTTAAATTAACTTTACCTTCTTATTTAGTACAGTAAAAATCAGAAAATGTTCTTATTCAGAGTTTATGGATATTTTATCACACATTTTTTCCTAAAACATAGGTCAAGGTGTAGAATATGATTTTACTATTGAAAACCAGTCGATAATATAAAGATTAAAACATATAAAACCCTTAATATTTTATTTTAGGCAAAGAAGTAAGCAAAAGAAAATACTTAAAAATTCTTATAAACAGAATGGAAATAGCTATTTAAAATTGTTTACTGATGTCCTCTTTCCTATAAAGAACAATTTGAAGGCATAAAAGAACTACCATGGCAGAAAAGAGTCACCAGGCCATGATCTAGCAGAAAGGTGGCAAACATTGGGATGAAAATGAATTTAGGTTTGTCTTTTCTCCAGGCAGCCCATGTTGCAGAGCTTGTTCTGGGTCCCACTTAAAATTACCAGATGATCTTGGTTGTAGGAGGGACCAGATGCAATAACTTATCCTGCACCATAGAAAGGATATTTCAACATGCTCCACACCACTGGACTCCTTGAAATTTCACTGGAGTAGAAGACCCTTGGATTTTTGTCAGATATAATTCCTACTTCTGACACACAAATATCTTACCAGTAAACCTAGAGTAGTCGTTATGTCTTGCTCACTAGGTCCAATCAACATATTCTACAATAAAGACACCTGCACCCGAATGTTTATAGCAGCACAATTCACAATTGCTAACATGTGGAAACAACCCAAATGCCCATCAATTCATGAATGGATTAGTAAAATGTGGTATTTGTATACCATGGAGTATTACTCAGCTATAAGAAATAATGCTGATACGACACCTCTTTGGTTCTCCTGGATAGAGTTGGAACATGTTTTCAATGTAACAAGCTAGCATGAAGTCTTGTGGAAGGGAGAATGATCAAGTTCACTGTGAACTAAATTATGACATAGGGCTGGAGAGTTACTGTCATCCTTCTAGTGGCCTCTACTAACACGTATAGAGAAAAAAAGCATTTGTCAAATTCGTAGCTACATATCAGGTACGAGGGCATGTGTTAATTCACCGAAGCAATGAAACCACATCTGGTACAACGGCTGCAATTGAAGTCACCCCCTGGTTAAGCTTATGATAATCTATTCTTATTCTCCAAGATCCAGCTGTTTTCTGCACAGGCAAAATAGACAAGTTGAAGGGGGATGTGGTAGGTATTACGACTCTTGCATTCTTCAGGTCCTTCATGGTGGCTATAATCTCCAAAATCCCTTCAGGAATATAGTATTGATTCTGTTTTACTATTTCCTTGAGTATAGATATTTCTAGGAGCTTCCCTTTGGCTCTTCCTGCCATCATAACCCACACTCTACAAGTCAGGGACCCAACGTAGGAATTCTGCCTTATGGAAAAATTTGTCTCATCTGTACTTTCTGGGGTGAGTGGGCAGATTTTACATGTTAAATTTACTCTGATATTCCAACCTCTCTTAGTGTTTGGATCCGTTTATCTACAGCATATGAAGGCAGTTCTAGATTTCCAACTTCATTTGTTAGAGTAGGCCACCTTTTGGCCCATGTTTCAGCCATCCAAACTGTTAGATCCCTTTCTAACCCCTGATGCTGCAATACTAAATGAAGAATCTCTGCTTAGCAGGCCTTATTCAACAAATACAGCTGGATTCAAATTTATGTTCCTTCTACCATTTCTACCATTATCCCACACCCTTAATATTCATTCCACACATATTCCCATGATTTCTGTGTGTATAAACTGGAAAAACAATGTAGTTCTTTTGAAGTGTAGAATACCTCCTTATGGACTCTACCTAGACCTCAGTCTTCTCCTGGGACTTAAATCTAGTTATAAGTCTAGAACAAAAGATAGCTGGTGGTGGTTGTGTATGTGTGTGTGTAGCCAGGTATCTGAAGTGAATTAACAATATTTTGAAAAACAAAACAAAAACTGCCTCAGGGGAGGGGCATTGCAATTTGCTCAGGCAATAAAGCTTTAATCTCTTCAAATGGAGGTGAAGGGATGCTTCTACTGGCAAGAAAACTTAGTAAAATTTAAAAGTTCAATGTTCTTTCTTTATCAGACTCTTTTTAGATGGCCCATTTAAATTTTCAGGACCCCATTTATTCCTTAATCTTTGTTCTTAAGGTCTTCAACAGATTGGATGTGACTCACACACATTATGGAGGATAATTCGTTTAACATAAAGTCTACTGATCGTCAATGCTAATCTTGTAAGACAGCAACATCTAGGCTGATGTTTGGCAGAACATCTGGATACCAAATCCTAGGCAAGTTGACACATAAAATTAATCATCACAGTCTATAAAGTATTCGCTATGGATGTCTGTTTTTATTTCTTCTTTTACTGTATTTTTAGTATTTAGAGAAATTTGTAATTTTGCTTTAGAAGTTGCATTAATAATTTTGTGTTTATGAAACATCTTTCCTTTGTTTGGTTTCTTATTTTAAACACCATGAAAATAAAGTTGTATGGTTTTCCTTCACCCTTTCCAATATGCCATCTCCCACATTTAGTAAATATCGACCACTTTGATGTGTTTATTTTTGTTTTCTTACATAGGCCTGATCTTTCAATATTTGATTTGTTAGCTTTAAATAATATGCTTTGACACCTAGCAATTACAATGAGGTAATCAGAAAACTAATTTTACTTTTTATCTTCTTACCGAAGCCATCTGCTCCCATTCTGTGTTAGATGAATGATTTCCACATTGTCAGAGCATATACAATTTATAGCCCATTCTGTCAACTTTACCCTTTCTTTTATTTATTTGCTAGATCAGCAATTACTCTTTCCACCTGGAGTTCATTCTCTCATAATGTTCTCAAGAAGGCTCTTGCAGACAATATCCACAAAGTTTCCTGCATGTTCAAAAATGTGTTCGTGTTTTTAAACTTCAGTGACACCTGCCTTGCCTCACAGTTTTCCTTAAACTATCATAGATTTTTCTACACTCTCTCTTCTACGTGAAATACAGTTGTGTCTGTGACTACTTTTCATTATAAAATGGTGAGCATATAAGTTATCACACAAACTGGAACAGTTTTCGGAGTGAAATGGGACAATATAATGGTCTAACAATTATACCTGGACCTGGATGATAGGCATAAAATTTGACTGTCTTGCAGAAACCAGGATAAATTGGGTTATGTACTGACACCACTGTGATTTATTATATATTACATTATATCATCCTTGGAAAAGTTGATAGATACATGAGGAAATGAGACAGGAAATGAAGAATCCACAAATAAGTGACATATTTGAAAAGTCCCACAGTGTGTAACTTTTGCTCAGTTTTCAGACACAATCTATAGAAAAGTGCAGTCAAAACTTTAGAATTTTCCTGATTAGAGACAAGGAACTTGAAGTATTTATATCTCCACATACATCTCTCATTTTTTAAGAGCTGTTGATAGGAGAACAGAAGTTCCAAGACAATTATCCTCTACTTGTGCAGACAAATCTTATTCTGGCCACCTGTGCATAGTTACCTACTAGCAATGCAGGGGTTTACTATTGGGAATAGAAACACACATGGAGGCTTTCTACAAAGACATGGTAAAGAAATTGGATAAGATACGAATGGTGCACTAATAACATACTACAGCTCCAATGTATGAAAGACTCACTGTCAGTCTCTAGTTTTCAAATTGTGGCTAGTTACATTTTCTAGGGAAAAAAAGACATTATGCCAAAGTGGCAGTGGCAGGAAATATTGCCACTGGGCTGTCCCTAGGCTTTAGGTGACATTTTCATCTTCCTTCTCTTCCATCTACTCTTGCGTACCTCTGTATGAGCATGTGCATACATAAGGTAAGGATTCTTTTTTATCTCCAAATATATTTACATTTGCTCCCGGACAAAATTGTCTAAAAGACTATTTCTTTTCTCATTAAATTGCTATGAAACCATGGTCAGAAAAACAAGTTAAACATATAAGTCTAGGGCTATTTCTGGATTTTCTCTTCTGTTCCATAAGTTATATATCCAATTGTATACCTTAGCCATACTGCCTCTGTGACTGGTACCCAAAAGAATTATATAGTGAATCTTAAAAAGGTGTTATTAATCTGACTTTGTTTTTCTTCCTAATAATTATTTTGTGTATGATAGTTTCTTTTAATTTCTATAGAAAATTTAGAACTAGCTTAGAAATTTCTATTAAAGAACTGCTAAAGTTGTGATTGAGCTTACATTGAATCTATAGATCAATTTGGGGAGAGTTAATATCATAATAACATGAAGTCTTCCAATCTATGATTGTGCTATATGCCTCAATTTATTTAGATCTCCTTTTATTTCTTTCAGCAATGTTTTGAAGGTTTCAGTGAATAGGTACAGCATATATTATGCTAAATTAATTCTTGTGTTCATGTTTTTTATATTGTTATTGATGGAAAGTGTAACACGTATGAGTTTGTATATTTACTATTCTGGTATTTTAGAGCTCTGCTTCCCCCTGCCCTTTCTCCTCTCCCTCCCAGATCCTACACTTCTGTTTATTTGTCTTCTATTTTTCACTGATGCATTTTTCCAACTCAGCTTCAATAATACCAGTTCCTACTCTGTATGATGCCATCTTTTTTCAGGAGTGCATTTTATTAAGTGACTTCTAAGTTCTCTTCCATCCTTGTCTTTCTGTGTCATAAAAATGCAGCATGTCTCCCCTGTTATGGGTTGAACTGTGTGCCCCACCCAAATTCATATGTTGAAGTCCTAATCCTGAGTACCTTGAAATGTGCCCTTATCTGGACATAGTTTTATACTGGTAATCAAGTTAAAATGAGGTCATAAGGTGGGCCCTCATTTCATATGACTGGTGTCTTTATAAAAAGGTGGAAAGTTGGAGACACACACACACTGAACCCCATGTGAAAAAGCACAGAGTGAAGATGTCCATCTACAAGCCAAATATTAGGACCTGGAACAGATCCTTCCTCAAGCCACAGAAGAAATCGACACTCCTGATCATAGACATCTACCCTCCAGAACAGTGAGACAATGGATTCTGTTGTTTAAACCGTCCAGGTTGTGGTACTTTGTTATGGCAGTCCTAGCACACTAATATATCCCTTCATATGCTTTACAGGTAAAGTAGAAACATTCAAAATTGAACCATTATCACTTTTATTCCAGAATATTTTTTTTATAAATTACATGAAAAATTTGACAACACAAAGTATTATACAGCGTGTAAACCAACCCATACACACACATGCATGGGCACACACATAGGAAAGTTTTGGCATTATCCTACACATGTGATAAGCATCACATCTTAAGATTCAACTTTCTGACTTTTTGTGTGTGTACATGTGCAGCTGAAAGTTATTGGAGAAAACATCTCATGCTGATTGCTCTCAGTTTAAATGTGTGCGCAGTTACTCAACTTAAGCTATATTTCTCAATTCATTTTTCATCCCACTCTTCTAGAAAGCTATTTCATACTTCCTCCTTTTTTGCAAATATTCAGAAGTTCTTCAGTCATCTTTGCTCTCACCTGATGATCTCACTTACTATTTCACTCAAAAAAAAAAAAAAAAAAACAATGAATTTATCACACGAGAACTTCTGCAGGATCTCCTACCACATCTACCCAGCTGCCTCCAACTATGCCCAACTCCTTGATTGCTGGTTCCTATGGATAAACTATGAGACTCCTAGATAACATCTTTATTTCCATTTATGCACCATGTTCCTTCCCGTTACCTGTGCAAAAATGTAGCCCCAACATTTTACTACTCTTTCTAACACATCTTCAAATTTTCCCTCTCTATTGAATCTTACTATTAGTACACAATACGTCATCATACCTACATCCTTAAAGAAAAAGGCTTTCAATTCCAATTCTGCCTTCACCTACTGTCCTATTTGTTTCACACCCTTTATAAGAAAATGCCTTGGAATACTGGTTTATACTAAAATTTCTTAATCTCCATTTGTCTCTTCAGCCCACTTCATCAATCTTTCATCCCACCCCTTGGCATTCCTTTTGTCAATTTACCAATTAATTTCCCACTGTTAAATATTATGATTAATACTTAATACTGAACCTGACCTACCAGTAGCATAGGGGGCACTTAAATATCCCCTACTTCTTGGCAGAATGACTTCATTTGGCTTCCAGTAATTTATTTTTGTCTGGTTTTCCTCCTACTCTTCAGTGTCTTAAACTGGTTTATCCTTATTTCCCGACCTTTTGCTGTTGGCTGCCATAGAACTCAGTCTTTGATAGTGTTCTTTTCTCTAGCTATCCAATCTCTTTTTGATTTTACATAATTACATGGCTTTAATCATTATATATATGCCCAATACCCAGCAGATTGATATACACTGTATCTAGTGCAGACCTCTTTGCAGAGTTGCTGGCATGTGTATCCAAATGACTACTTGTCATTTCACAACTTTGATGCCTATTAATATGCAAAATCATAAGGCATAAGCAGTATAAATAGTGACTTAAAGTGTAGCCCTGTGTTTAAATGCCACTCTATACTACTTCATAATATTTATTGTATAAGGATTAACACAAACTTTTAATTCATTTAACTATATTTTATATATTACCCAAGATAAATTTTATAAATGTCACTGAGTATGTGAATAGGGATTGTGCTATCCAAATTTCCAGACTTCTATTTTATTTATTTCTCTTTTTTAATAATCTAGTCAACTCTGTAAGAATAAGAAAAGATAAACGTTACTGAGATAGTTTTTTTTTTTTTTCTCTAAGACTATATTGTTCTCTAAGACTAACTAGAAGAAATGAAGAATAAGAACTCTACTTATATAGGGTTATATCTAGAATGGATCTTTGAGAAGAACAAAGTTACTTTACTTGAAGCCATTCTCATTGAATAGAGAGGTTGGTTATGTCAGTGCACTAACATACAAACAGAACAGCCAAGTTTCCAGAAAGTGCTCAGGAAAGCAAGCTACCTATTCTATTATCGATGGTGTCAGTAAGTCAAATGCACATTCATGCAATCAGAATACTTAATATTTTGTTGATATGCAGACTTACAAATGTATTACTTTATGTATGCTATGTATACCTATATGATGAATATATATGCTTACATATAGACATATTTTATATTAGCAGTATTGTCTAATAACTAGATGTATCTTTTTATGGAGTGAGTGCCACTACAGAGGGAGAAGTGAGTGCCTTATTTTTCCTTGCCAAAAAAGGCAATGAAGGTTAGGACAGGAAAAGTCACGGATGACCAAAATGTGGAGCCGGTATGTACATTAAAACAATTAAATTATGATATTAATTCTCATAATACTTTAGTCACAATTAAAATATAATAGTTATTAATACACATTGACATTAAAACTTGTGAGTCACCTTCAAATAATTATCTATATTTGTGTAATTATATCATCTAGAGTTTGAAATTTGGACTATTGAAATGCCTATATCTCACAGAAACAATAAAGCAGTTTTAATTTATAAATTCAAATGCATCACTTTAATCATCCTATAATGCTCATGAGTGAAGCTGTGTGGGCCACAAAGAATTATTTCTGTTTCATGAGGGAAGTTTAGTGATTGTACTATATCACAAAGCTTTTTCTGTCATGTTAAAGAATTTTAAGCATCTTATTGTAAAACTGGCCAACCTATACTAGTTTATAGCAAGAAATAATGGCCTTTTGATAATATTAGCAGCATTACTCTGAAAGATTAGAAGCTGATTCATCAACTGTAACTTACTTGCAAGGAAAAACTGTCTACAGTAAACTTTTTTTAAGTTTCCTTGCAATGTACCCAAAATATAACAGTGAAGTAATGTATAAAATACATTTTTACACTGCCCAGTACAAAAATAATTTTCAAGAGTATTCATGGGATTCTGAGAAGATTCAGATTTCTAGTATTACATTTTTGAAACATGACAGGTTATGTTACAGGACTCAGAACAAAATTAGAAAAAATAGTTTATATTTTAGGAGATAACATTGCATTAAAGTTGTGATTGTCTTCTTATAGTAAATCCGTTGGGTATTGCATAAATAGTTAGCTAATTAGTTTTAAACTGTGTATTCAAATGAATAGCTGTGTTACTCCTATACCTTAACAGTTGTCTCTTGAAATAATTACTATTTAGTTTTGTAAAGTATTCATTAAATGTCTGCCAAATTACTTAAAAATCATAATAGACATTTAATGGGTGCTTTAAAACCGAAACAGAAATTACATTTGATTATAAGTAACTGTAGGTTTATAAAGCTATCATTATATGTCTATTAAGACCATTTAACTTAAGTGTTACATAATTAGAGAAGAGCCAGGATTTTAATTGCACATTTGCAAACTGCTAGCTCGCTTTGCTAAATATTCATTTTATCCACTGCAGAAAAGTGTGAGGAATGAAGATTTCATTATTTTTTTCTTAAGCAATTATCACACTGCATTTTGTGGGATTAAATGATATAACAAATGCATACCATGTGCAATAATGACACCATATGCAAAAAACAAGAAGAGATTTATTTTTTATCACATATCTTCAAAAATAGAATACATTTCATTTATTCCGCATCCTCCCAAAAAACCTTTTGATGGGCTAAGCAGTATTCTCTTTCCCACCTTTTAGATTACTGATTGATATTGTTGTCATGACCAAATAGCTGAGATAGAAAATAATTGGTATCACGTTATGATTCTGTGCTTACTGTCTTTTTCTTTGAAAGTACATCCCAAGTTGCCAATATAAAAGTATAATTTCCCATTAATTACCTCGCTAAGCAGTTGCTTGTTATCACAGAAGTTAAGTGGGGATTAAGAGAGAGACTAAATTACACTTTTATTTCTTGAAGTGTCAACTCATCTTGAAGTCAAGATTGGTGTACAAAATTAAAAGAGACGAAAGATTGTAATTTGGTTGCATGTTCCCTTCCATAGCTAAATAAAGTGCCCCAGACAGCAGGCTTTTAGAGGCACTAAAACTCCTTTCACAAAGGTATCCGCTTTTAGTTCTTCAGTATATCTCCATTAGACACCTGAGGTTGCCTCTTGTAAACCAGAGCAAGAAAACATTCTGCTGAGAGGAAATTTATTTATATATCATTTCTTCTCTGAATGTTTCTTCTTCCTGGGAACATTTGCATTTAAACAAGCTTTTGATTTCTTTGGAATCCATCTGCCTACACTTACCCTATTTTTTACCCCTGAATAAACATCACCTGTGAATTATGTTGTAAACATTCTTGCTGCTCCTCTTTCTTAATTTTGTATATATCCATTTAAAGTGTTGCTACTGATACAACTTGGCCCATTTCACTTGGGACATGACACTAGAATCTTTAGTCTCTCCATATAGTATTAGTCATTCACGATAATCTTCTGGCGAAGGTAGTAATATTCATGACCCACTTAGTATCTGTGGATCCATTTTCAGGAAGACTAACAAAGACAAAGAGAGTTTAGACCAAGCAATACTACAGACCTAAATTTTTATGAAAACTCACCTTCTCCATTTCATCGGAATTCCCTGAATCTAAGATATGTTATGTTTCAACAGGTCCCCTACCTTTTTTGGCTATCTCCCTATTATCTCTTCTGTGACAATGAGGCTGCAAATTGCCATTTGTAATCACCCTTGCACTATTGTTTCTTTACACAAAACCCATTTCATTTCTTTACACTGCTTGTTTCTCTCCTGTAGGCATCTCCTCCCTTTGACACCTGCTTTAGATGATTATCACCTGGTTCTATGCATATTAAAGACACTATTAGCTCCTAGGAAGGGGCCCTAACAATGGGTTCATAATATCCTATGTTTCAGTAAAATTTGCAACAGTAAGATATTTTTACGTTTCCTTTTTTTCCAAGAGGTTCCTGAAAATTGTGTAACCTTCAGTACTCATAAATCCTGGGCTCATCATTCTAAGAAGTTACCAGCAGAATGGAGTAAAATTTCTAAGACAGCTGTGTTTCGTTTATTTTTTAATTCTCCAGGAGATAGTATTTGCTATATCTGATAAATTAAGGACATGTTTCCGTGGAAGAATTTGAAGAAAAATAAAATAGAGGTACCATTTCCCTATAGGACAAGTTATTTCTTACTGCAGGCACAAAAATGTTATCTCTGAACTCGTTGTCAATAAGTCAAAAATATGGTCTCATGGAAATCAATCATTAGATTTGTATATAAAACACGCTTGAAGCTCTGACTTGGGTGGGGCAAAGGCAATATATGTAACCTAAACATTTATTTGTACCTCTGTAATATGCTGAAATTAAAAAATAAACAAATAAAATAAAATAAATTTAAAAAATTAAAAACGTGCAATTCTGATAAATCTTGGATGGATACCCTCTGCTTCTGTTTTTAGTTGACTATCATTAGAATTAGTTTTTGTGGATATAGTTTGATAGGCAAATGTATTTAAAGCAGACAGATGTTAGCATTTTTTTAGCTACAGGGGGGAATGACGAAAGGAGATATCTGTATAAACCCGAATAGGATCTTTTAGCCCAGTAAGTTTTAAAAATGATTTCCTAGCAGTTACTGATATTCACACCTATAATGATTCAAAGATATTCATTCCTTTTGAAGCAGTACATTGATGTTTTGGGGGTTTGGAAAAATACGCAAAGAAAGAATTGAAGATGAGATTGACTAATTTAGAAACATATTTTATTAATTAGTTTTAAACTTTTTCATTATAGTATACAGAAAAACGTTCAGGAATCCAACAGCATATTAACTTAGCACGAAGTGGTAGTTAGTAACGCTACCACACAGTTCACAGATTGGAACATTACTAACCCCTAGAAGCCCCTTTCCCGCTCTACTCTTGTTTATCCCTACTTTCTTGCCCACGGTAGCCACTATCCCAACCTTAGCATCACAGAGTTGATTTGCCTGTTTACACTTTACCAAAGTTGAATATAGAATTGTGTATTTGTTTGGGTATGAATGCAATGAACATCATACATTCTTGCACACCTGTGTGTTCTTATACATGTGATTTTGGTGCACATATGAACATTTTTGTAAAGAATATATACTCCATATATTAATTTAGGTTCTGTGTACATCTAGAACTTGATTTAATAGTTTATAGAGTGACCATATGTTTAGTTTAGATCTGATAGAAGATTACGGGAAAGTTTTCTGAAGCAATTGTGCCAGTTTACATGTCAAAAAATAGTGTACGAGAGTTCCAATTATTCCACATTCTAGCTTCCACTTAGTGTTGTCGATTTTTTCTTTGTTTGCATTCCTATTCCTATCATTTATTTTTATTTTAGCTGGAGATGTAGTGATACTAAATTGCATTTCTAGTTCTATGAACTCTAGGCACAAACTCAGTGCTTCCTTTCAGTTCTGTCTCAGTTCCCCCTTCTTCACGATGACCTGGAAACTCTATCAAGGAAGGAACACAGAATAATAGTAGGATTCCACTCATTTGTTTCCTGTCTCTCAGGATCAGTGTGCCAAGTTTACTGATGTCCAGTGCCTTGAAAACCCCTTTATTATATATTATATAACTGATTCAGGGCAGGCGTGTAAATCCATTTCCTGTTACTCTATCTTGAGAGGCAAAATGCTATTATCTCTTTAGTGAGATTTGCTTGATTAGTGTAATACTCAATGTTGTAACTACTTTAGAATATCAAACTTCATTTTCCCCTAAAATGACAACTGAAATGTCTAGGAGTTCTTACTCTGAATACATTAAAGCTTAATGAAGAAGATTCACAAACAGACTACTGATTGTCACATATGTAGTTGTGTTATATGTTAAGAACAAGTTACTATTAAAATATGAAGCAGCATTTTTAAGTCACACTAATCATTTTGGAAAGGCTACCTGAAAATCGCGATGCCTTAAGCGAGATTTTTAAGGGTATTTAGAAGTGAACTAGACAAAGGAAAGAGAGAAATAAATTAGATAGAGAGAAATAAATTAGATTGAGAGAATAGCACATAGAATTTGCCTACCACATTCAATCAGAGCTACTGCAAGTGGTTTAATAGAGTTGCAATGACAAATATCCAGAAAGTGACAATGAAAAAGTTCCACATATGTAAATCAGCTTATTAGGAAAGTCAGTAGAGGAGATGAATTCAGTGTTGGCCAGAGAGGATATATACATTGAAATTCACATTCAATTTTCAGCCTCTCACTTCATGTAGAATTTATCTGATTGAAGTATGTCTGAAAAGTACCTCTGAACTATTGTCACTTTAGTACCTTTCTATACAAGCTAATATATGTATTCTAAGAAAAGTGTCTTCTTGTTATTTAGATGTAGAAAAAGTCTCATTATATATTCTTAATTAAGAATATACAAAACCCTGCACTTTTTCAGAATATTGGAGGAAGGAAGGTTAGCAGACATAGACAATTTAGTTTTAACGTCTCTAGGTTTGTGCTTCATTGCAATCTCTGTGAATTACCTGCTTTGCATCTTTAAAAACAAAATGGCCAGGAGATTGTAATATAGTAGTAATTTTATTATAACCTAAACTTTATAAAAATAAAAAAAAAATAGAATTTTCCCTAAGAAGCTGTCTGCTGTCATGAAATTGCTTTATGGTGAATTGCTTACAGTACAATTTTTAAGCCAATGGGCTACAATTTTGTGTGTCTCTATAAATGGACATTGATTGCACTACTTAGAAATCATTTTTCAGTAGTCTTTCAAGTGTTATCTCAGTTTTTATAACTTACTTAAAGGTAGTCTAGGGTAGGAACATGACTTCTGACAGTTATATTTGAATTGACAAAAGAAAAACTAGAAGTTTACTACAGTAATGAATTGTGCAATATTTCCTTTTAACATGTCAACGCCTCTCTTTAATACTGCAATTTATCCTTCAAAACCAGTTCATAAGAAGAAAAATAAACTTTGCATAAAAGTAAAGTGGAATTTTATGATTCGCTTGTTGAATAGATTTGTGTTGTTTTAAAGGAGACGGACAGAATACTGATTTTGAAAATAAACCTAAATCCCACTGCTAAATACTGAAAATTGCTGACAAAGCAGTAGTGTGTACGTGTGTGGGGGCTGGTGATGTTTTGCTATTCTTTACCACATTTCTACTACATTTAAAAATCTATATTATAACTATGGGAAATATTATGGTCAATTGAAATATCATGGTGAAAGAAAGAGCAAGAAAACTATGTGGAAATGATTAGATAAAACTCTTTTCTGAACCATAGAATAAGTTGTTCTCAAGAAGTTACTAAATCATTCAGGAAGAATTTTATAAGAGGAATGACAACTATGCCACATCTTAACATAAATTTTTGTTACACACAGTTTGTGATTCTATAGATTCTGTCATTATCCTTCTCAGGGTCTATTTTGTCAGACAAAACAGTACCTTGGAGCTTTTAAACTAGAAATGCAAACCTGTGTATAAATTGCTTAAGAAGGGGTTCCTCTTTGCAAACATATCATGCTATGCTAGTCCATTTTGCTGGAGTAAGAAATAGACTCCTAAATCTCAGTATCTAATAATGATTATGTTGCTGCCTAATTGTTGCTGTGCTTCAAACCAGGGTCAGCTCTGTGTCTTTTTCATCTAACTTCTTATCGTGGGACAAAAGCATTAGAAGCAGTTCCTATGAGCTAACACAAAGGGAATAATTGTCAAATCAGACTCACAAAAATCTGAGAGATCTTATTGCATATTAAGTTTTACTAAAAGTCTTAAAGTAATAGGCAATCAATTTACTCAGATGAACAAGGAATGGTTCCAGGACATAGACAGTGGCTTTCCAAATCATTTCTCCCTGCACTGGACATGTACTTTCTGGACCAGAATAATATCTGTAGTCTCTGAGTAAGGTTCATCTCTCTCCACATAAAGGAGTCTGTCGTGTTTAAGTTAAGAACCAGCTCTATTTTATATTATACCTAAGAGTTGTACAGCTTACAAGTCATTCTCTAAAAAGGCATACCTCATAGATTTGTAGACTCAGAGTTTATTTACTATTAATACTCTTTTAGCTAGGGATAGCCTGATAAAACATCATGTAGATAAGGTTTCCTTGAAAATATCATTAGGACAGTTACCCAGACACCCCTTTAGACTGGAGATTAGACTGGATCACCTGACACTTTCCTCTTCCTTTGTGATATCAGCATATCTCTTCCTCTCTACAGCAAGGGGAGTAAATAGACTGATGGCCAGGCTCTCTCCTACCAGGCTCTTTAGTTATTGTGTTCTTATGACATAAGAGAGAATAAAACTTTCTATTCTATTTCATTAATTTGTCTATCTTCATGCCAATACTACCCCATCTTGATTAATCTTACTGTATTTCAGAACTTTTTCTCTTACTATAGGTTCATTACATTTCTGTAGAATTTTAAAAATAAGCTTATGAGCTTATCAATTTCCACTCCCTACATAAATGAGTGCTTACTCTATAAAAATAGAATAGATATTGGGGAATGAGTGGTAGTCTTTGTAAAAATTACTGAATGGATAGATAAAAATATAAAAATATCTGTAACTTATCCAAATAAGAACCTTCATGTTATGAGTAATTTTTTACAAAATGTATAACATAAAATGTTATAGAACAGTCCTTCCTTTTGTATAAAACAACAAAAAATATCATCATGTACTGATAGTGTCTTAATTGTCACCCTCTACAAATTTAAAGCCCTGCTTAAGATGTTTATTCACCTAAACTAGAAATCAGTAAGATGATTAGAAAGAAGTATTGCCTTCTGTTATTCCAGGAATGAACACAGTCCCAAGGCAGAAAAACAGTTATTAAAAAATATTTGATGGCTGACTGTTTCCAAAATGCATCATGCTGAACACATTTATTAGGAAATCTTATTTGAAGAGCATTGTACACATATCCTACTTTTCCTATCCTCTCATCTCTTGGGCAACTTTCACAGTGTGTGCCATAGAAATATAAGCCGTTATAGACTTTAATTGCATGCATTTTATGGCTGCTGCCAACATAAAGGTAAAAAGATTAATCACTTCTGCACTTGGTGAACATGCGAGGGCCTTTCAAGATTTCAATCTTGTTCATTTTTTCTAAAAGGTTCATTTGAATGCACAGAGGTACATTTTGAATGACTACTTTCCCTACTCTTTCAATGGTCAAACCAAAAACCAAGACATTTATCAATAAGAAAACCCCACTTGGAATACAACACAACTGGGAGTAATTACACTGAATGAAACTAATTGTGGTTGAAAAACCTTTGCATTGCTTTAAATAAAATGGCAGAAAAATACCCTAAATTAAGTACATATTTTTTTTCAGAAGGAAACAGTTATATATGTTAAAAAAAAAAAAAAAAAGAATGAGAGCATCAGAGGATGCATTGTGCCCTTAAGATACCCTTGGGGTGCAAGAGGCTGCTCTATTAAAAGTTAAATTGAACATTAAGCATAACTTTGGTAGGTTAAAAAAAATTTTGCTGCTCAATTCTCTGCTTGTGTCTATGACCCCTGGTTACAGTCTATACTTTCAAATTGACTTTGTTCTGGGACATTTTTCTGTGCTGCCCAAAGCAATTTCAGTTACTCTGGAGGGAAATATGTATTACCAAACACAATATCTGCTCATGATGCTCCTTCCAGAATCTTAGTCTAAGCTTGATACCTAGTTGTAGACTCTTGTCATTTAAAATGGATTTCAGGATTTCATTTCTGCTTTGTCCGGTCGTATCAAATCATACATATTTCTAGGCTGCTCAGTGGAAGATCTTGGAATAATTTATAGTACTGATTGAATTATAGATGGGAAAAGTCCTTCTGTGAATAGAGAAAATAATCCAATATGAAAAGTACAACCATTGACAAAATTAGAGCACCATAGACCTACCTCTGTGGGTCACAGTGTCACACTGGCCCTGCTTTTTTAATATTTGCCAATTTTATGTGGAAATCTCAACATTTCTAGCTTTGTCGCTCCAGATTGTTATAGCATTGTTGTTTTACCCGAGGGAAAAGGACAAAAAAAAACTCTCAAGTAGCACCGCAGATCATATAGTTTCTATCCTCAACAGAAGTATGGTTGACTCATAGATCAAAGATCAAAGTCCCTTGATAGAATACTAGACAATGGAACATCTTGAAGGAAGACAGTAAATTTTAAGTGATAGAGAAAAGAAGAGACAGTAATAATATGATTTGGGAGTTTTTTCGATGTGTCAATAAATTATCATCTGATAATTAGTAAATAAATGATTTTCTAGCCAATGAGGGGGTTAGCCCAGCTTGTGAACAGAGAATCTTCTCACCTCCATCTTTGTTTTCTCATGCTTGTGCTCTTAAAATTTTAGATGAACCTTGGAAATCTCTGAGACTATCTACCCTAATATCAGCTGCATGAACAAGTAAACTCTCACCATGCTCTGAAATATAATAACTCTCTTTTCTACAGCTGTAAACTTCTCCATCATGACTGACTGACTGTTATAATCTTCATGGCCACTTGTTCAATTCGTTTTGCTATAAGCTAGAACACACAGTATCTGTCTCAGCTAACTTTCATTGAAAAAGTAATTAATGAATTCCTCCATGGTTGCCTGTATATGATGGCACACCTTCTTTACAAGGAAAACATTCACAACAATATCTCATTTAACGGTGCTAGAAAATGTTCTGGTTAGCACTTTCAATAATTGGAGGGACCACACTTCCAACTGTGAAATTATTTCCACAGGCCAATCAGTAACAAGGGCAGCACTTGAATTTTCTTTTTAATTTCCCATTTCACTTACTTTCTGGAATGTCTGTTCTCTGAGTCATGTACCTAAGTATCATGGACTCACTCAAAGTCATGAACTCAATGACCATGTATCTACCACTGCACAATTTTTAAAAATGTAACTGTCATTCTAAAAAAAAAAAAAAAAAAAAAAATCTGGGTCACTCAGTCTCAATCTCACCATTTTCCTCTGGAAGGACAAATAAAATGATGCATTTTTGCAGCCACACCTCACCACCTGCCACAACTATTCAGGATTGAACACAGTGAAGACTGTCTTAATGACTTACTATATTTTCAGTCTAGCCCAAATGTGCATTCTCTAAAATGCAACTTTCTCTGAATCTTTGAGCCAAAAAACATGGCTATTCAAAATCTATGCCGGCTACTTTGCAATGTATAGTAATCCTGGATATGCCACTGTGTCATTCAAAACTGGACATTAGACCAGCACTGAACACTAGAACTGAATGGAAACAGAGAGACAAGTGCTTCCACTGAGTGATTGCATTGAGTGCATATTGCTCTGGAAAGCATGCTAAGAGCTCTTTAAAATGTATACAAGTAGAAGATGATTTAGAATTTAATATGATGCATGAATCCCATTTTGCACAAAAGCAACAAATAAACATCACATATTCATATAATACAAATAGGTGTTCAGTGCATTTTGGAAATTCTACCTCTTGGGAAAAGAAATTATACATTGCCGTGTTATCAGAATAATAAAACAAATCGCAAATTTTCTACAAGTTGGGAACCAATGACAGAAAACAGCCAGAGTACTAGGTAAAAGTATTTTTGATTTGAGTTGCTTTTTTAAAGAAATATCACTGTATTTTTTGTCCTTATTATAAATAATACAACTTAATTTTATGCTAGTTTACATATTAATACAAACATTTTAAATCTGTGTACTTATAAAGAATTTTCTTAAATGAATAGTGACAACTATTTTTCCAAACTTATTGTTAATATAGATTTGCCTTTTCAAATGTTATGTAATCTCTAATGAAAACTGCATGTTGCTAGCCCACAAATATCTGCCACATTTTATTGATTCTCTATTTTTCTGTTTCTACTTCAAACATTGTACTATTAGAACAGTAACAAATAGAATTATATCCTATCAGGTTCACAGTCATAAAGTATAACTGAACAGTATGGGGGTTTTTAGATAGCACTGATAAATTATTTAGCAAGACAAAGTTTGCATCTTCGGTTTCCCTAATTCTAACTGTCTGAAGAGACACTACATAAGCTGTGGTTTGGGCAGAAAGTCAGTCAGAGAGATGTGACACTGGAAAAAATAGAAGTGATTCAAGCATGAGAGGGGCCTAATTTGCCATTGCTGACTTTGAAGATGGGAGAAGGAGACTGCTAGGGTTTGCATGTGTCCTCCAAAAAGCATGTGTTGGAAACTTAATCCCCAGTGCAACAATGTTGAGATGTGGGACCTTTAAGAACTGATTAAGCCATGAGTGCTCTGCCCTCATGAGTGGATTAATGCTGTTATTTTGGGAATATGTTCATTATTGTGGAAGTGGGTCCTTTATAAAAATATGAGTTTGAACCCCTCTTTTTCTCTTTTTTACCCTCTTTTTACCCTTCTGTGATGGGATGATGCAACAAGAAGTCTCTCAATCTTGGACTTCCCAGCTTCTAAATCTCTGTTGGTCATAAATGACCCAGTCTTTAATATTCTGTCACAGCAGCACAAAGTAGACAAGGACAGTGGCCAAGAGGCATGTAATGTGGATGTTCTCTAGAAGCTGAGCTACACAGCCAGCAAGGAAACTGGCACCTGGACCATGGTCCTGCAGACACTTGATTTCAGCTTTGTGAGACTCTAAGCAGAGACCCAATGGAGATATGGTGTTCCTGGACTTCTGTCAAGGAAATCATAGATTAAAAAAATGGGTTTTGTTTTAATCTATTACACTGTGGTAATTTGTTATAGCAGTGGTAGAGTGTGTGACTTATCAACTTTTACCCTTTACAGGTAGTAGTTAGTTAGTTAGGACTAAATTGTGCAGATATCTAGCTTTAGATATTAGTCGTTCTATAATATTTATTAAACTCATGTTTTTAAAAAGGCATCATTAATTTTAGTTGAGAAAGTACGAATTTGTATCTAATAAGATTCAATATAGTTTATTATACAAGTAGGTTAAATAAGTCTATAAGTAAGCTATATTAGTATACTGTTACTGCCATAAATTACCACAAATTCAGTGGCTTAAACAATGTGAAGTTATCTTACATTTCTATGGGTCAGAAATCCAACACAATGTCACTGTGTTAAAATCACTGGGTTAGAAGACCCATGTTCCTTTCTGGAGGTTCTTAGAGGAAAATCCACTTCTTTGCCTTTTTCAGCTTCTAGAAGCTAGCTACATTGTTTGCTTCAGGGACGCCTTCCACCATCTTCAAAGCCAGGAACAAAACATCTCTCTGACCATTTGGGAAAGGTCCACCTTTTTTAAGTATTCATGTAATTAGATTGGGACCACCCAGATGATCCAGAATAATCTCCCTATTTTAATTAGATGTGGCCTTAATCAGATCTGCAAAGTCCCTTATGCCTAGTAAGGTAGCATATTCACAAGTTTTAGAGATTAGGACATGAAAATCTTGGAGGTGGATTTTATTCTGCCTCATACAATAGAAGTATTAAAAATAATAAAATCATTATGCATTCAAGAAAAGCTAATAATTTCTCCAATTTTTCTTCTCCAAGAACAAGTGAGAATCCTTTTCAAAATATGCCTAAAAGTCTGTTCTGATTCATATTCTTCTTGTACTATCACAGCCTTGTTGTGAGTCCCACACTCACCTTGCATCATTTCAGTCTGTGCCAACATGCTATTTTCACATATTTAGGCTTCTTATTTCAGCATCAGCTTATTAATTAAACAAAGTTCCCTTTATATATTATATAATCTTTGTTAATAATTAATCAGAAAGTTTTGCACGCTTGACATCCTTCAGAAAATGTTGGTGAAATAATGCACCCTATTTGATAGGTAATGACTTTAGGCATAATTTCAGGAATAACTTCTACTTCTGTTTATAAAGGCCTGTCTCTCTCAGAATCCAAAATTTCTCCTGGTTTATGACCCTAGCCCCTGTGTGTTCTGCTTAGTTTTCTCAGCTGTGCTAAGAAATGTAAGAAAAACAGATTCCCTATCAGGACATAAATTTGTATTCTATGATGTGGAACAGCTTTTTTAGCCACAAGAAACTGAAAATGGTAGGATTTTTTTCTCAATACTTTTGGCATCCCACATTTTTGTGTGTGCGCACACACATGCACATGAACACACGCACACAGACAAATGCACACAAATAGGAATATATTGCCAATGGCTGTTACATACCCTTTGTTCACTTCATGTATTCAGGAAATCTAGTGAGTGCCTATATTCTCTGACACTGTGCCACTTCTCCTGGCCTCCATCCTATTCTATATATATTGATTGACATTGTTGAATGTGCACAGTAGAGAATACAGGAAAAAGACTTTTGTTTCTCTCTCCCCTCTACAGAAAACAAAAATTCAAGCATGCTTGTATATGATATAAAGATTCTACTATGAAGTCATTTTGATTTCAGTAATGTTCAATATTTTCTTTGTTAGAATATTTTCTGGAAATTAATGGTCATAATTAGCAATGAGATCCAGTATCTTTTTTGTTTGTTGACATATTCTGTTTAACATATTTTTTACAAAAGCAAAACATGAGTAAGTGAAAAGGATGTCTTGGTGGACTTTCTAAAAACATTGTGCTCCATATATAACACATTTTGTATCAAGTATTTTTAAAAAATTAATTAAAAGACCTTGGAAAAGCTGGGGGAGGGGCAAGATGGCTGACTGGAGACATTGGTCAGCAGATCGTCCCAAATAAAAGAAAAGGTTCAGGTGAGAAATCATAGTCCAGGTGAAATGCTAAGGGGAAGGTGCCAGAACTTAATCTTACCAGAGATCCCACAGGAAGAAGTTGCAGAGCAAAATAAGAAGGAGCAAGATTTTGGCAGAAACCAATCCCAGAGGGATTAGGAGCCCAGTGGAAAGGGTAGGTAGGAGGTAGGAGTATTTACTTTTCCTCCCTTCATACCTGTGGCAGTCTGCCAGCTCCCTATCTGTCAGAGAGCCCTTCTACCCAGAGGAACCCAGGTGCTGCTGCCATCAGCAAACTGAGAGCTTCTTGGGAGCAGAGCACTAGGCTGCAGCCCCATGTAGGGTCGTTTCCCCTTGCCACACACCCGAGCTGAAATGGCAAGTGCTGTATTGCCTACACAGGTACCAGGTGCCTCTGTCCTGCTGGGGAAGTCACAGTCCCTCAGTGTCCCTATCACTGAATCCAGCATGAATATTCCCCAGCACCTGCTTGGACTGTGACAAGCCCAAAGGGACAGGGAGACACAGGAGTGCGGCAGTATTACAAGAGTTCTGATGCATAGGGCAGGCTGCCCAAAGGGGACTAGGAAGTGCTGCACATGCTTTTTAGGACAGAGGTAGGTCAACCGCACACTCTCCTGCACCAGAGAGCCCCTGACCTATAATCTGAATTTATCTGTTCCCCTCCCAGTGGGGACACTCCCCACTATTTGTGGCCTTCTCTTCCTCCTCCTCTGTCCCACACACTGCTGCAAAGGCAGCCCCAGCTGAAAGGCTGTTTCCCCCTGGGGCATGCAGGCAAGGGTTTTTCAGGGGAAAGTTAAGCCAGGGCACTTGGGAGCAGATGCCCCACCTCTACCAGAGTCCCTACCACACCCAGGCTGGCTGTTTCCACTGGGGACTGGAGAGGGTTCCACAGGGTAAGATTGAGCCAGGGCACTGAAGAGCAGCTGCTCCACCCCTAACAGAGCACCTATATTATACCCACGTTTCCATGGAACTTGGGGCTGGCTTCTGTCCCCTGCATCAAGTACTTTCTTGAGCCCCAAGGACAAGTTACTGCCTGCTCCAGGAGTGTAGAGCTAATAGTCCCTCCTGAGCTGCCTGTCTCTTCTTGGAGGAGCCTGCCTTCTCTGGAGGCAAGTTCCTAGAAAAACCATATTTTACCAATGGAACATTTTGACCATAGCCCATAGCCAGCCAGTCTGGTAGCCCTGCACACAGTGGATTGAGCCACCTCCACCACCTCTGCTACGGTTGATCCAGGATGGGAGCTGGGAATCTGTGTACTTTTGTTCCCCCAAAGGGCAGAGACCACTATCATTGCCAAGAGAGGGAGATGTGAGCAGTATGCATGTCTCACATCTGCCTGCCTCTGCTAATCTTATCAAGAGGGGCCCACCCCTCCTGTTACGGGCTCACGGTTTATCTGCCCTTCTCCTGCCTGAGCATTATTCTGGAGCAGGAGAGTACCCTACCCATTACTATCACAGCCACCATCTAAATCCAGAGAGCTCAAATCTCAGCTCGATCTCAGTATGGTCCCCCTAGGACTTAAGCATTACATCAGGGGGTCTGAAAACTGGAGGTTACCTAAGCTAGCCCACCACCACTAGCACCTGAACATTCTTCCAGGGATCTGAGGTCCAACCTACCCAAATTGCCAGAAATACCACAGTGGGTACCTACCTGCACAAGCTGAAGGCAGGGTACCTCTCCTTCTCTACACTGAGCAGTAGAGGTCCTGGCAGAGGAGAACAGGTGAACTGCAAAGTTATCTGTTTTGAACTGAAAGAAGAGGGTGCCAAGTGAGAAGGAACCAGCAGAAGAACTCTGGAAATATAAAAAAAGTAGGCTTTTTTGACACCCTCAAAGAATCACAATATCTCTCTAGCAATGGACTTCAACCAAAAGAAAATTTTTGAAATTTTTGAGATGGTAGAGAAGAAAATACAACCAAGGTTGAAAAGACTACACTTATGTCCTAAAATATCTAGATTCAGGAGAGTATAACAATCAATACATACAGTATCACCTCTCATGTAAAACAAAGGTCAATAGCTTATGGAGCTATTATTGGTTGGAGCTATTATTATAAATATGATTGTTTATTGGGTTCATGATCTTATTCATTTGTATTTTATTTTCTTTAATTCAAGAATAGTATCAACTAATATCCAAGAATGTTATCATCTCATGTTATCTTTCTTTTTTATCTTTTTCTTTCATTCTTTTTTCTTTCCTTTAAAATTCTGTACTATTGGGGTGGACACTTCCATTTCTGGCCAAGACAGAAGGAACTGGAACAGATTACTGCCTGAAACAACCAAATCTATGGGCAAAATATATCAAACAACATTTTTAAATGGAAATGAGATAAATACACACCAATTAGAATGGTTAAAATTAAAATAGCTGACCCTACACAGTGTTGAAGATATGGAGAAACTGTAACTTTCTTATACCGCTGATGGAATGTAAAATTGAAAAAACGTTTTGGAAAACATTTTGGCAGGTTCTTTAAAAGTTAAATATATATCTACTCCATGCTCCAGCCATTCCTCTCCTCAGCATTTACTCAAGGTATATAAAAACACATGCTATACAAAGACTTGTACATAGATATACCTGGCAACATTATTTGTAATAGCTCAAAATGGAAACAACAAAATGTCCATCAACAAATGAACAGATAAACATACTGTGATATATTTATGCAATGAAATGCTATACTTCAATAAAAATATTGAACTACTATAACATACAACATGTATGGATCTCAAATAATTATGATGAGTGAAAGAAGCTAGACAGAAAAAGAATACAGCTGTTTTATTACATTTATGTAAAATTCTAGAAAATTTAAGCTAATCTATAGTTATAGAAAACTGACCAATGATTGCCTGGGGTCAAGGATGGAGTGGACTGGAGATAGGAAGGAGGGAATATTCAGTGGTACAAGAAAAATTTTTCAGGTGATGAATATGATATAGTAATTATCATAGTGCTGATATCTGTCAAATATATTCATATTGATACTTTAAATATGTGCCATTTATTGTATGTTAATTGCATTTCAATAAAGCCAATAAAAATCTGGTAGTGAATGCTACCTAGATATCTACATTTGTAAGCAGGATGCTTCCCCATGATCTTGGGTGAAATACTAGCTGTAAAACTATTTGCTGTCTATAGTAAAAACATATTTTTGTAGTAGGCAAATAAGCTTTGTGTATATGATGTTTTGATTATCCATTGACTGTTTTATGATGTTACACAAAATTTTAAAATTGTCAGTGAACTGTGGGTAGAAACACTTAAAAGAGACCCTCATTTTTTTTGGCTGAAATCTCTATTGAATGGTGACAGCAGCTAAGTATATTAGAGAGCTTTATTCTGAAAGCAGCTATATTTTAGAGGTGAGTGAGGAGCACCTTTAGAGAATGTATGAGACCCCGTAGAATTATTTTAAAGTTTCCATCTAATGAATTAAATTTATTATGCCAAGGAGACATTTGAAATTGATTGCTTCCATACTTTCCATACTCAGGACATACCTTGAAAATCCATGTTTTTTTTTTTGTTTTTTGTTTTTTGTTTTTTCATGGAGAGAATTAACTAACTATATCATTTAGAAAGTATTTTAACACTATACTCTCAGGGATCATTTCTATAGTTCGTTACTAGAAAGTATTTTATTACATCTAATAATAAAAAAATTGTATAGACTCTTTTAATTCCCAATTTAAAAATATACACACCTACATAGTTTATTTCATATAACCAAATATAAGTACATATGTATAACGTAAAATAATTTACAGTTCAATAATCTTATTTTAGGACCAATGGGATTTCTCTGAAGTGTTGTATTTCCAAGGTTTGAATTTTACCAAGTTGTGTTCACAAATATTATCACTAAAAATGTCAGCTTCTCAGCTATAAATTACCAGAAACACTGGGGTAAAAGCACAGAGCATATATATTTAGATGTTCAGTGTTCTTAGGAGGGAAGAAGAAAAGTAGATACAACTTAGTGTATTTCAGCCCTTTTGAAGGTTACAGCTTATATATTTTCTTTCAATTTTTATCACAACTATACTTTAATACACATATATAAAAAATTTCCTCTAAATCTTAATAAGTTATATTACACATAAAATAATTTTTAAGGGAAGAAAGCAATATTGTTTATTTTACACTTATTTTCTGAAGTGGATGTACGCTCCAGTTATAAAAAGTTTCTCTAATTGAGTATTTTATTTACATCAAATAGTCACTATTCTAAACGGCCTTTTATTGCCTAACATATGTCTTCTTCCTGGTATAAACTTTTCTTATATGTCTATTGTGATGTGATATTGAAATCATATGGGGACTCACAGATTGCTACTATTCCACTTATTGAACTACAAGTGAGCTGTTCTTTGTGTTCATCACAAAGTTTCTATGAGCATCAAATCGCTTCCACTAATAAGACACTTACTGATTTCTCTGTCCCAATGTTTGTGCCTTAATTTAAGTCTATTATAATTGAAAAATATGACAATTCATATTAAAACAAGATAAGAAAAGTTTAACAATAGTCCTTTCTATCTCCTGAGAACTCTTATTTCCAACTTTTGTTATCTATTCTTTTTAGCCTGCATTGAACCTTCAATTCTTAGAGCCAAAATAGGTAAAATAGACTTTACCTTTTGGATTAACTGCAATAAATTAATAGAGATTACCAGCACAGTACCTTGAGAAGGATTCTGGAGTCATAATGGCTTTCGTGCCTGTGGAAGAGGAAGTGGTTATTCATGTGATATTAAATCCTCCTATTCAAGAGCTACTGAAAAGCTCTTCATTTCATTTATACTCTATACCTAAGGGATGATCATGCATCTGGTTAATGGTGTTTCAATTTATTTATTGTTATGTTTTAAAAATTGAATGATTATATCATCCAGAACTGTATTGTTGCCTCCCTCCGAAATATTACATGTTTAATATTCAATGCAAAACACAGGAAGGAACTATGTGAGTGCTCGTGGTTAGAAAGTCAGAGACCCCGTGGAAATTCAGTCACTAAGCAAAGGATGAGTATTTCTCATGGTTAGCCAAATATCTTACCAAGATAGTAGAGAAGAGCTTTTATCAACTTATATTTACATTTTTAAAAAGGCAATAAAATTCTCAGGACACAGAGGACATAGCGATGTCCACTTTGAAGTTGCAATTTAGTTCATTATAATGAGGTAAATATGTTTTAGTAATTTAAGCTGTACTAAGTATAAGTTAAATATTTTATTTTGTTAATATAAAAATGTTCTCTAGTTCACACATTCTGAATCATAATATTCTGAAGCATAATATCCTTCCCTGTTATATACATTATACTTTTATTTGAAATTCTATTATTCTGAGTCAGGCTAAGAGAATTCAAAGTATAGAATTCCACACAGTGTAACTAATAGTAGTTACCCTATGCTGCGTTCAAAGGAATTTTAATTGGTTTCAATTTCAATGAAATTAGTTGTAATTAAAATTTGCATCTGGGAGAACTTTAAGAAATTTAAACTAATTTGAAGCAGCTTTCATGTTACAAGATGACTTTCATTTCATGGGTCTCTTCCATTTTTTTTCAAATTATCTTCTGATTTTGAAAATTGTTTTGTCATTTCTTATTTTTAAATGTTATTCCCTCTGAAAATTTATTTATTTATTTATTTATTTAATTTTTTATTGCCAAAAAGTATTTTTATGTTAAAACTCAGCACAAAATTGATAGTGCTATAAAAGGATGTCCATTGCACATTACACTATGAAACATTCTTCTGATAGAGTCCATATAATTTTGGATCATTTTATGATGTTTACTTTCCATCATTCTAAATGCTTACAGTCTGGTGTAAACTGCAATCTGGAAACAGATTTATGGGGACACTTTTAAATACATTTTCCATTTCTCTGAATAACAATTCACTTGGCTTTGCAATAGATCAAGTTTTGACATTAAAATGTGGATGTGATGTTACATGTCATGGCAATGCATCGCACATATCAAAGTCTCTATATTGAAAGAAAGAAATACTTCACTTTTTAAAGCAGGAAACTCCCCCAAATTCTGTTCCAAAGCACATAATTAAAAATGAAGTATAAATATAATACTTAAGAAATTTGAAAGTTTCATAAGTCAATAGCAATATGATCTTAACATCATAGAGAAATAGGACTGGGTTTGATCATAAATTTCTAGTCCAACCATTCTTCTGATAACTAAACTCCATACCATCCACACTAAACATCCATCTGAGATATGCCTGATCACTTCCAGCTATGGTGAAGTCAGTGAATCTTCAGGCAATCATTTCATCTCAGGACACCCTTGCTTTAACCACTGGGTCTAGTTCTAATCGATAGGGTCTTAAAAATCAAATAAAAATGCAATTCCTCCTCCACATGAAAGTTCCTCAGATATTTGGAAATCAGTTTTTCTTCACTCTAGTGAAATGTTTCAGCATCTTTTGTTTTCATCACAAATTTGTTCTATTTAAAACTCTTTCCCAATAAGCTTTCTTTTCCTTTGAAAGTAATGTGAGTAGTCTAGATGTCTTTAAGCCTATTAAATCCATTCCTGAGAGCAGTTCTCTATGCGGACTCTAACCAACAGCAACTGAATGTAGCCAATTGCCTCTCATAATATGAATGTCATACTTCTGTTGTCACATAATAAGATCATATTTAGCCTTTTTAATGACCACTATGCTGTCCAATAAAATCCTTATGTGTCTTGCACATATGCTGCCAAAGGCCCACATTTCTTACATCTTAAAACTGGTTGGCACTAGAAATTCAAGTAGGGATACAAATAGTTTTGTATTTATTAAGATTAGTCAGTAACAAAACTGGGGAATTAATGCACTTAAAACTTAAATTAATGCACTAATATGTGAATTAATCCTTGGACTCAGAGGATATAGCTCAAAATTAAGCATGTATGCTCTGGAGGCAACCTACATGGATGTCTAGATTCAGCTTCATCAATACAATGATGATTTATTATTATCTACCCTGAAAACATGTTTCATGGATTAAAAGAGATAATTCTCATTAAAGTCTTTCACATAATGACTGGCATAATAAGCACTAAAATAAATGTTAACCCTGCTGAAGACAATGGAACTGATTAGGTTTGGTGGAGCCAAGGATCTCAGACACATCATCTAAAGTTCTTTTTACTATATTAAAAGCTGAATTCTAGCACTAAAATCTATATTGTCAGATCAGAGGGAAAAACACACATTCTACACTCGTTTCAAGAGCTGACATCTAGCGAGAAATAGACATGCAAAAAAATGCAAATGAAAAATTAACTTGAATGCTATATGCAATGCATAATTTTAACAAACATGGAATATTGATGTTTTATCTGGAGAAATCAGAATGGTCTCAACAGAAGATATTGGGTTTGAAGTCAAACCAGATGATGAATGCAAGTGTTTCAGAAAAACCAGCAAATGTGGGATGTCCCAGGAAGGTAACAATAATTGCACAGAGCTGGGAGAAAGCATAAACTGTGAGGAAAGGAGAGGAGGAGAGAAGACTCAAAAGACAGTCCATGAGGGGCTTGCAAATCATGTGCAAGGTTTTAAATTGTTATCCTACATACCAAAGGAAATTATTGGAATAAGCAGGGGAATTCCATGCCCTTATTAATCCCATAGCCATAATCTTAGATTTGAGACCTTAGTGTGGCTGAAATAGGAGAACACATGTTATTGGGCAAGGACGTGTCTGATGGCAGGAAAATCTATAAGGAGTGGGAAAATTCAGTTGAGAAAAGATGAGAATATCATTTTGGAAAAGAGAAATTAGAGTGTGAAGAACAGAGAGTTATGGGGGACACCAAGCAGCAAAACATTTTAGAATATTAATGTGGAATCTTAGACCTAAAGATTTAAGGAAAAATAAAGGTTCCTTATTTTTTGAAATAGGAGAGATGGTAACTCCATTCCTGAAATAAGGAATAAAAGAAGGTTGTCTTAGTCTGTTTTGTGCTGTTATAACAGAATACCACAGACTGGATAATTTATAAAGAATAGAAATTTATCTCTCATAATTTGGAAGCTGTGGAGTTTAAGATCAAGGCATTGGCATCAGATGAGGGTCTTCATATGGCAGAAGGTAGAAAGGAACCAACTCACTGCCTCAAGTCCTTTTAATAGCAGCATTAGTCTATTCATGAGGGCAGAGGCCTTGTGACCTAAATATCTCCCATTAGGTCCCAACTCCCAACACTGTTACATTGGTGATTAAGTTTCCAATAAATGAATTTTGGGGGACATATTCAAACCATAACAGAAGGTTTATACAAATTGGAAGAAGTAGGCAATTAGATTAAGTTTTTTTTTTTCATCCTTCCTTACAGCAGCATTTATTTTGCAAATGTGCAGTTGTATTTAGGCTACCACCAGCAACTTTCTTGGCAAACATTGAGCAACTCCCACCACAAAGATTAATGAGTACAGACAAGGTCTACACACCTACTCATTTTGTTCTTCCATTATCATGTTGTAGGACTCTGAGGAAATGATCCAGGAGACATCTACAGAAACCAAAAATGGAGTTTTATAACACTGAGACTTGTTTATTCTTGTGAATAATATGATCTTCTTGACTGGCTGTGAACTTCATGGAAGTTGTGACTTTTATTATTTTTTGGTACCCCTCAAGGTCCTAAACACAATCCTACATAAATGTAAGGTTGTACCTGTGCTTGTCGGCTGGCAGAGATGCGATGGCTTCGTGGTGGTATTGCGGGAGAGAAAGCATAGGTTACAGAGTCCAGAGATGCTTGTGGGCCTTTATCTTCCTTGACATCCATGGACCACAAATTCCTCCTGCAAACACTTGCTTCCCTTGGCTTCTGAACCATGTGGTTTCTCTCCTACTTCCCTGGCTGCTTCATCTCAGCTCAGGTGTTTTGTGCCAGCCACTTGCTCTACCCATCCCCCGACAGTGAAGGTTTATTGGGCACCTTCATGTGCCAGGCACTGTTGTGGGTGCTGGAGATACAGCAATGAGTAGAAGAGATAAAAAGCCTCGTGTTTATGGAACTGAAAGGAAACAAGGAACATCTGTGTGTGTGCACGGGGATGTGTGCTGCCTTGTCCCTGTATCACAGGAGCAACCTCGGCTGCCCCTCAAGTGTGCTGAGCTCTGGTTGGTCTTGCAGGGAACATGAAGGGTTGAGGCAGCCTCTCCCCTGCAAGTTTCTTTTCCTGGAGAGAGACTTTCTAGATGCTTCTGTCTCTGGCTTGGGCTCCCCTCTCCTCTGCCAGCCTCCCACTTTGGCTGCCCTGTCCTCTGTCCCCCACCTGCAGCCAAATGATCTTTATAAAAGACAAATCTCACAAGTCACTGTACCACTAAAAACCTTTGGAAATTCCCTATTGCTCTGGGATAAATCCAAATTTCTTGACCTGCAGGAGACCCTCCCATGAGCTGGCCTCTGCTCCTGCCACCTCCCACCTGCTGTCATAGATTAAGTTTTAAACATATAAAGTGTTTGAAGTCCACGTGAGGATATATAAGAATGAGGGAGATTTGGGGAAACATCCAATAAATGAAAGTCTAAAACACAGTATTAATAAAATTGCCCAGAATAAGGAAAGACCTAAGTCTGATCCTTATGAAATGTCAGTGACTGTGGAACATTTTACCGTATGTGTTTGTATGCTGAGAGAAAGATGCCAATAAGTAGATTGAAGAACATGAATTTGAACTAAATTCTCAGGGAGAGGGCAGAGGTGGGATCTCAAGTCAGGGAAATGGGTTGCATTTGGAAAAGAGGGATGATTTTCTTTGACATTTGCATGAAGGAGGTATGCTAAGGTGTTGGTAAGATAAATGCATGAGTGGTGGCAGAGGAATTTGACTGAATTCCTGCCTGACAGATTTAATTTTCCTGTAAAAACAAAGCGAAATAATATGGTAAATGTCAAGATAAAAATTAAAATTATAAGCTTTAGGAACACATAGGTTGTGAAACAGTTGCTGAGGCTAACAGGATAGAGAACTTTCCAGAAACATGCAACAGGATGACCCAACAATGTTGAAGTCTCATGGAAGGTCACAATCTACATATATATATATATATGTATATATGTATATATATATATATAATGACAAATATGTCCATGATGACAGAACTGTCTCAACAGCATTAGCTATTTGGCTGTGAGATTAAATAAGACAGAGTCTGTATATGTGTGTGTATGTGTGTGTGTGTGTGTGTGAGTGTTTAAGAAGATGTTTTTTGAACCACAAAATTAAAACTACATTGTTGAGACCTTATGGCACATGAGGAAGTAGTCTAGAAGTTTTAAAAAGTTTTATTTTGGGGGCAGAGGAACCAGAACCACATGGGCAAGACAAGTTTATCTGATCATGTCATCCATAGTCTTCATCAGAGCCCAACTCTCCATCTATGTCCTCTTGTATGCTAGTCATTACCTCTTTACCTTTTAATGAATTTCTTGCTATAACCTAAAGTCTATCTCTTCCTACCTCTATTCGAAAAATGCCCAGCTTTAAACACACAACTATTCCCTCGGCATAAAATTTTCCTTACATATTATAACATTGATCTGAGCCTTTCTTTGAAATACTATTGCATATAAAATCAATACTCATATTTTAGTTCTTAATTGTTCTCATTTTTTTCATGATTGTTAGTGTTGTGTTATAATTCATTGCCTAGATATTTGTCTTATATTTTATATCCTGAGGGTTCTTTGAAAATAATTGTTACATATATGTAAAATAAAAACTTATTAATTTTATATTAATATAACTAACTCAATATAAACAACTCTTTCCTGGTGTTATAAATCACTAAACTTTTTCTTACAGGAGAAGATAGTAAATATTTTCAGCCTTGCAGACCAAATATCTCCATTGCAACTACTCAACTTGACATTGCACTGTAAAAAGAGCCATAGACAATAGGGAAATGAGGAAGCATGGCTATGTTTTCATAAAACATTGTTTACAGACACAGAAATTTGCATTTTAGATAATTTCCACATATCAAGAAATATCATTCTTGTATTGATTTTTTCCCAATCACTGAAAAATGTAACAACCATTCTTAGTGTATAGGTTATACAAAAACAAGTGGTAAATCAGATTTTGCCTGTGGACTACAGTTCAATGATTTCTCCTATAGATTAAAATTGCTAATATACAAAGGTTTGAAGTATCCGAAGCAATAAATTCTTATATGTGTTTGAGCTCCGCTTTTTATTTTCAATTTAAAGCTAGAAAGTGGCTTGGAGGATTTTCAGTCTTTCGTTTCTGAGGCAGCATAGCATGTGTGTTCAAATGCATGAGGCTTGAAGGATTCATCATGAGTTTTACCAGTGATGAGGCCTGGGACATGTTATGTAATACCTCAAAACCTCAATTTCCTCAACTGTGTCATAAAAACTGTCTGTCTCATAGGGTTTCTGTGAGCATTCAATAAGTTACTAATACATCATTCTGCTCAAAATAATTCCTGGCACATAGTAAAAAGTCTAAAAATCTAAAATATTAGATTTTAAAACAATTGATATAATTCAAATTTTTTTTCCAGGAGATTACAAGAGAGTTGTTTAGAATTAAATGTCTTTCAATCACCCATTTAATGACAGGACTAATATTTATTTTAAAAGGCATACCAACACTTTTCTTAATGAGAAGGAATTTTTGAGGTTAGCTCTTAATCAAATATTTAGTTGTGATAAAATATAAAATATCTTTGGCTTAAATGTACTCCAGAAAACATTGTTCATTTTGTTTTGTTTTATCTTGAGACACACTTCTCATTGTATAGAAAAGCCCTAATTTTAGCAAAGCCATTTGGTTGGAAAAAGTGGAAATATAATTGCTCTGGTTGAAAAAATGGGAAAGGTGAGAGCACAATTCTCAGTATTAAATTAAAACCATAACTTTTAAAGGATGTTATAAAATATTTTTTTTCCACTAAAAGTTAATAATATAAAGACTAAAGTAATTAAATTCTGTAAAGCCACTTTTAAGTTACTCTGATTAAAGCTATCTGTAGGAATAGGAGCTGTCTCAACTTCCAACTTTTTTTTTTTTTTTTTTTTTAGATAGAATCTTGCTCTGTCGCCCTGACTAGAGTGCAGTGGCGTCATCGTAACTCACTGCAACCTTAAACTCCTGGGCTCAAGCCATCCTCCTCTCTCAGCTTCCTGGGTAGCTGGGACTACAGGTACATATCACCAGGCCCTGGCTAAGTTTTCTATTTTCTGTAGAGATGCAGTCTTGCTCTTGCTCAGTGTGGTCTCGAACTCCTGACGTCACGCAATCCTCCTGTCTCAGCCTCCAGCATGCTAGGATTACAGGAGTGAACCACACACTCCGCACAGTCTTCAACTTCTTCCCATTAGAAAGTGATAGATAGATAGATAGATAGATGGGTAGATAGATAGACAAGTAAATATAATTTTTAAATATACCACACTTATGAAGTTGGATATAAGTAGTTGGCAAAGTTACTTTGTAACTGGTGATATTAATTTATATTCCACAGTTCTTGAAAACTTATGTCTGGTAAAACATAACTCTTTATAAAAAATATTTAAATCTTCTTTAAGTAAAAGAATAACAATGCAGACACAGGAAATATCATGCTGTGATACTGAGCTCTGTCGCTGACTATATCTACCACTGAATTATGAAATGTCAGAAATAGTGTCAAGAAACTTGGCATATAAAAATTTTGATATAAACTACTCAAGACATAAGCATAAATGATGTTTATTCAGTGATGACAAAATATACAAACCAAGAAGTGTCTGATACAGTAATCTTAAATTCAAGAAGTGAGAAAAAATATGTTCAAGTCTGTAGTTGATTCTGTATAAATAAATCATATTTCTATGAATAATTGTGTAGGCAGATCGATTCATGTTGCATAAAATATAAAGGGACAGTTTGATGGGTTTGTATCTATTTTATAAAACACTCTCCTGCCCAGATATGTGTAGTTACTCACTTTTTAAATCATCTGTAATAATAGATGTATATAAATATCTGAATAAATGTATACAGCCTAGTACCTTCTTACCTCAACATAGATGAACAAAGGTAAAAGGTGCCTAATAGCTATTAAACAATCAAAACCATTATTGTGCCAATAAAGAAATAGAGACACCGAGGAAAAAAGCAACACATCCTTTCTTTAGTAGCTGGCAAATGTCAGAATTAATACTAAAACCCAGAAGTCATCATTTCAAACTATATAAAATTATATTTTAGAACATTTTGCTTGGGGCCAATAAATGTGTTATGTATTCTAAATAGAAGTCATGAAAATGTCTGCATCACACTGTTAAGAGTTTTGGGAGACCAGGGGGTGGGAGAGTTGGGAGAAGAAATGATTTCCACAGTTGGACCCGTGGCTACTGTAAAACAACAGTAAGAAAGCACAGATATTGTTATAGCAACAAATTTTAAAATGCACAAAAACTTACCATATACTAATTAATGATGAATTTACTCTAAAGATTTTCTTCACATTTTTTTTTCAATTACCATATTGAAAGATAAGTAAATGGATGCTTTGGAAATTGCTCTCAATGTGACACTTTATTTTCATAGGTTCCAAAAATATTACCATCAAAATTATTGAAATAATCACTTCCAGTTCTTCCCCAATCATTGCAAATGTTAGTACAGAAAGATCTAAGGATCTCTGTATTTAACATGGATAACAGGATTTGGTTAGATCAATAGCTACTGAACAGTGACTTTTCTTCACCTTAATTGTCTGTGCTTACTTGTTAGGATTAGTTTTAAACAATTTACAGGGGTCATATTTTTTACCAAATCAATGTTAAAGAAGACGTTAGAAAACGCTTTCATCTAAAGTAAAAATTCAAATGAGACTTCTCATAGTGATTAGTTAAAACAAAAGCTTATATATGTCGTTAGTTCACATGAGCTATCCAGGAAGAGGAAACAGTCATTTGATTACAAGCCAACAGACCTAGAAAAGTTACATAATACGGTTAGAAAACTTTTTCTATCAGCTTCTGATTGATAATGAGTTTCTGTAGCTTCATGCTAAATATGAACCTCAACTCTTGTTCTATTACCTTTGAAAAAAATACTTTGAAGAAAAAAAGAACTTAAAGGCAGCCTTTGTTTCTTACGGGTTTGGGAATTGGAGAATATCTTAGTAAGAGTATTCTGAAAATTGCTTCATACTTCCCATATGACAGGGCAGATACGATGTAAAACCTCTTCTATGGCAGAGCACAGGAAAAAATCAAAGAGGTTCTGGTATTCAAAGGTTAGGAGACAGTACAGTCAGGCTGGGGCCAGTACAGCTATGAGATCAGATTAGGCAATGCAGTTATTATTTGGAGTAACAAAGGTGGTCAAAGAGAGCAAAGTCACATGTGGCCATGTAGTAAATATGATAGTTGTATTCCTTTGAGCACTGTACCTCAAAGTAAAAATTATTGAAATTGCATGAGTCCATCTGTTAGGATGAGTGAGAAAATACTAAAAAATCTCTACATATTTGTTTTTAGTCGATTTTAAATTTTATAATTTTTTGCATATTTTATAATGTTCATAGCATAGCAGTATATTGTGCATGTATATACATGCACATCCAATCACACATAGAGCCATCAGCTAAAAATTGTTTTTCAGACAGTGGTAAATTATCAAAAGTGTTCAGAGACCCCTGCTTTAGAAATAAGACGTGAAGCTTTTCCTAGATTTTAAGAAGTTTGGGAACTCTAAAAAGCCACAAGCATAGAACAAAGACATAGAGAAAGCTGCCATAGATCAGTGATAAATAAAGGCCAGGAAACAGGACCTAGCACAGAATGATAGAATGTAAGGGCCAAAAAGTAAAAGGTATAGTTGAATTTTCCCTAAGTAGAAAAGAAATTCATTTCATAGCAAGATACAGAGGTGAAAAAAACCAAAGACCAAAGTAGACAACATAAGTCAAAGAAACAACAAATTCTGAACCAACACTAGAGAAAAACTAGCACCTGGTGTACAACTCTAAAGTAGATGCAAAAAAAAAAAAAAAAAAAAAAAAAATCCTGATCAGCCTCTCTCAAGATAATTTAAGATAATGTACAAAACAGGAATATGAGAATACAGCATAGTGGCTAAGACCACTTTGTAAACAAAGAGCTGTGGCTCCAGATTTTAATTCTGGTGTTTACTAACCTTGAATTAGTCCTCAAATCTTTCAAAGTATCTTAGCATTTTAAAGTTCCTACATCTGTAAAATGGATATAATCCTAGTTTCTGATAAAGATCTAGTATAATTATGGGTGTGAAGTTTACCTTGTTGCCTGATGAAATGCATATATTAAACACATAACGGTCAGGAGGAGTAGTAGTTTTACTACAATACACATGAAGATTTTAGTGCCTGTTGTTAGAAATGATCATGATGGAAAATCAGAGAAAAAGAAAAAATATATTTGAAACACTAATATATCTATAAAATAATGATTAGGAAGCTAATTGATTGCAAAATTACATGATTGATCACTGTTGTAGTAGGTTAAATGTATTCTCCTAAAACATATGTTCATATTCTAATCCTCAGAACCTGTGAATGTGACCTAATTTGGAAAAAAGGGGGTTTTGCAGATGGAAATAAATCCTGCATCATCCACTGAATACAAGTATCCCTATAAAATACACAAAAAGAGAGACACAGAGACACACAGTGAGAGAAGGACAGGCCATGTGAAGACAGAGTTAGAGATTGGTTTTATGCAGCCACAAGCCAAAGAATGTTTGGAGTCACTTGAAGTCAGAAAAAGCAAGGAAAGGAATTCTCCCTGTAGTCTCCAGTGACAGTGCATGCTTATCAATGACTTGATTCGACTTCTGGCTTCCAAAACTGTAAGAGAATAAATTTCTATTGTTTTAAGCCACTAAGTTTGTAGTAACATATGGCAGCCTTAGAACACTGATACAAGAGCTTTAAAATGGATTACTAATTAAATGAGAACACAGGGGCATTTGCAAATATTAAT
Organism: Varecia variegata; assembly: GCA_028533085.1. Classification (NCBI taxonomy): domain Eukaryota; kingdom Metazoa; phylum Chordata; class Mammalia; order Primates; family Lemuridae; genus Varecia; species Varecia variegata. Next base: position 19,071,889 of record CM052436.1, read on the forward strand.
ATATTTATTGAACATAGCACGTCTGCTATATAACAAAACTATTAGAATGTATATAGCATGCAAAGATGAATACTCCTACTAATTGGAAACATTTATGAACCAGGTAACTCTTGAAGAATTAGTTTTTTCAAACATTTTTTTTCTTTTAACTTTTGTAGATAGATTTTACAAAGCATCTCATTCTTAGAATACATACACTTTCAACTATTTTATCAAAGTAAAAATGTCTAATATATAAGAGTACTGTAGGAAAAGAAAAATTTTCCTCTAAACTCTTGGGTTTATGACTGTGAGCCTGCGAATTAAACTAGCAAATACAGATTAACAGGAGAAAAGGCATACAATTTTTTATTAATATTTACATGCACAGGTGTTTACAAAAAGGAAGTAAAACTCAAAGAAGTGTTTAAACTCGAAGTTTATGTACCATTTTAACATAAAGCGGGTTTGGGCTTCAAGGGACAATAAATTGTGGGGAATAGACTAAGAAATTTATGGAGGAAACTAATGGAAGATAAGGGTTATTTTAGTAAGGTTTTCTTATGCAGACTAATCTTGGTGCCAGCTCTCCAGCTCTGATAATAAGAGGTGCTCTCCTCTTCCTGGTGTAATAACTTCCCAAGGGAGATTTTTGCCACCCTCAAATAGGGAAATTTTGCCCTGCGTTTAGGCAGAAAGGAGGAGGGCAGAGAACACTTTTTCTATATACTGATTTTCAACTGTCTTTGTCTCAAAATAATTTTTATGCCAAAGTGGTATACTGTGGGTGATACATTCTGGACACCTTTAGTCCTAAATGATCATGTTACCCAAATTGTGTGGACCATGAATAAAATAATTAAGTATGTATATATGCATACACTTGCTACCATAATTTACAAGGTTGTTATTCACTATTTATGATGGGAAAACAAAGGTTACAATGGTTTCTCAATTATGCAAGGTCACAATGGTATTTAAAGGTATAGCCAATACTCAAACTAGCACTTGTCTGAATGAAGCTTGCGTTCTGAATCACTCCACTATTGCCTTTTAACCTAGCCGCACATTTACATAGCTCATTATGATACTAGAAGTAATGAATCTGAGGGAAAAAAGTCATTTACATTTTCATTGTGCTCTTATCATATTTAGCTTTCATTTATTGCCTTATGCACTCCACTATAATTTTTGTTGTTACAAGGTTTAAATGCCAGCAACCAGATAAGTGATAAACAAGTTGGCACAAGATTATCATTTCCTCTAGAAAGATATTCCTTAAAAATATTCCCTAGGCAGCAGATGGTATCTAATAAGTTAAACTCCTATCGCAGTCATGAGTGAGCGATGATTAAATTTTAAATCAAATCATGTTCTCAGAAGTATCTTGATATCTCGTTTTATTTGTTAATTGCACTTTGAATGGTTCAAGTCTTAGAAGTAATCACGGTAATTCCCTGTGTCTTTACATTTAGTAAGGAATGTTTATTTACAAGCTTTTACAGATAATCAACAAGGCAAAGAATTATAAAATTCTGTTTACTATTTCATAACAGCACAAAATATATTGAGCTCTGAGGCAGGTTAAAGGGTAAATAACACTTGATTCTTTCTGCATGAAACTCCAAATCAAATAAGACAGTCTAAAATATAAGAATATCACTACGGCATAGGGACTTCAGAACCTGAAGAATAAAGACATTGTACAAGGAAGGGAGTGAAATATATTTTGGGGTAGATCAGAGATTGATCTTGCCAGATACCTAGGAAGTACCAGGCAGACAAAGAAAAGGCAGAATTTAAGGCAAAGAGAATTCCATAAGCTAGGTAAAAAATAAAATAGATAAATTTGAAGACCAAATGAAAGTGGTATGCCTTCAGTAGAAACCATACCTAAAATTTTGAAGTTTGATTTTTTTTCCGAGGTTAGCAATACTCTATATAATACTATCTCAGATGCTGGGCAGTGACAGTGAGTGGCAGCTCTCATTTAGCCATGTGATCACAAGGGCGAACAAGTGATACTCTATGGTGTACTGTGTTGTCAGATGATTTTGTCCAAATACAGGCTAATGTGTTCTCAAAATGTTTAAGGTAGGCTAGGCTAAGCTAGGATGTTCACTAGTTTAGACGTATTAATGCATTTTTGACTTAAATGGTATTTTTGACTTATCATGGGTTTATTGGGACATCACCCCATCATAAGTCTAAAAGCATCTGTATAGGACATTCAAATTAATCAGTTCTGACAGAAAACATATCATTGTTTGCCTAAAAATAACATGAGGGCTGACAAAATGGGGTGAAAAATGGATTACAAAGAAGCACTAAAAATCTTTAGGGGATTTTAGATATGTATAATATGTTCTTTAGGGCATTATAGATATTTAACATATGTTCTTCATTTTGAAGTTGGTAATGGATACATGGGCATAAACATTTGTCAAAAGTAACCCAAATATACACTTTAAATATGCACAGTTAATTGTATGTGAATGATACCTCAATAAAGTTGTCAAAACAGATAATCAAAATTTGCCAGAATTAAAAAAAAGAAACAGACAAATCTATAATCTAAGTTATAGATCACAAAAAAGTTCATTGTAACTGAAAGAAAAATCAGTAAGTAAACAGAAAACTTGAAACAATATTCATGACAAAATTTTACTAATTGACATGCATATAACAATGTAAACAACAGTGGCCAAATGCACATTTATTTAATTGCAAATGAAATACTACCCCCCAAAATTGAGTGGGAGGTAATAAGGCACATAAAAGTATATTTTATGTGACTCAAATAATACAAC
>CM052436.1:19075177-19127032 GCA_028533085.1 Varecia variegata
TAATATTGCATTTTTGGACCTACTTGTAGGTACCTTAGATATTATTACTTTTTACTAATTGTTCAAGTAACATGTATTTATATAGTGTTCTGAATATATGATTATTAAATAAAATTAATTTGGTTTTGTTAAAGTCCATTTTAAGATTTTTTTCTAGATACAAAGAAGCAGAATAAAAATACGAAAGTTATGAGAGAGAAAATGTTAGTTATGTAGGCAAAAAGACTGATAATTCTAAGAAGGACACGTATTTCTGAGGCAGAAACCGTAATTATTGCTTCTGAGGAAGCAATAATAAATCAAAGATATCTGAAAATTTGGAAAGGCTTAAAAAGTAAAGATCTAACTTCACAGAGAAAATAGCAGGAAAACATAATGATTATTTTGTTTCAAAATTCTGTATAAACTTCTAGCATAATATTGAGCATATAACATATACTATGCCCTATTTTTATTCCATTATCTTCAAGGGTTATGCTAATGGTTATGCTAAACATGGAAAGCAAATTTTAGTCAAGGTATACATTCTTGCATATTACCTAGTTTTGAATGCTTGCTTTTTTATCATTTGAATAAATTTATAATTATAATTATAATCAGAATTGATTGTTAAAATTTGGACCTAATATAAATTTTCATGTAATACCAAGCACATGTTAATATTTGCTAACAAATACCAGCAATTGTAAAATAGATTTCAGAGTGATTAATAACATACAGTATAGTCTTGTCTGTAAAGTCTTTGAAATTATTGGCTTAACTTTCAAGTATTTGCTCTAAAGCATAAGTTTACATTGTAAAATGTATGATCAGGGGAATAAAGTGGACATGTCCATCATTTCTGATAAGCAATATCAATTGCCACTTCAAACCTCATATTTCTAAATCTCAACTCTTTAGTACAAGTTCTTTTGTGTTTGAGATACCAGTGTATTAATAGATCAATTACTCTAATCCAGAAACCCTGCAGCTAAAAATCCTCAGGGAAATAAGCAGTACAGGATTTTAGGAAAACCAAAAGGCAATAAGATTATACATACAAACATATGAAAGACATGAAATAGCTAAACTGCAAAGAATTTTTACACATTAAAATCTTCTCTATGTAACAAAGCCAACAAGGGATTACATGCACACACACATATATATAAATTTGGGAATGGTATAATTTAGTTTTTCTCTAAGCAATGAGTGGCAGATCATATTTTCTAATGAACACCGTGGCAATACCTCCCATTCGACAAGATTACTTAGAACATTGCCACAACCCTACTAATAGATATAGCTAATTCCATTCCCTTTAAATTGTGTTTCCCTTTAAATTCCATTCTCTTGGTCACATTCTCTTGTGACCAAGAAAATGAATGGCTGAAGTGGCATTCAGTGACTTTCAAGCCTGGGTCATAAAGGTGAGGCAGCTTTTGCCTCGTTCACTAGAACACTAACACTGGAGCTCTGAATTGTCACGTAGGAAATCTAATGGCCCTAGGGCTACTGTGATGAGAGGAAGCTCAGGTAACATGGAGAAGTCATATGTAGGTGTTTACATCAACAGTCCAGCTGAGGTTTAGGCTAATAACTACACCCATGTAAGTGAATATCCCTTTGTGTAATTCTAGCTATAAGTAGCCAAGCTTACCCAGGCTTTAAATCTCCTCAGCTAAAGTCCCAGCTGCGGTGGAGCAGAGACAAGCCAACTCCATTGTAACATCCCTGGATTTTTGATCACAGAATAGATCATGAAATAAAGTTTGTTTTAAGCCACTAAACTTTCAAGTATTGTGCTATGTGGCAAGTTACTAACACAAGCAACCAAAAAATTTATCAGTCAGTTATATTTGAAAATCAGTCATTAGAATCCTTCACTTGACTCCATTTTTTTTTCAGATAAGCCAGTACAAGTTTACCAGTAAAGGAGCTCAGAAAAGTTTACCCCAAAATATGCTTCCTTGGTACAGAGAGTATTTTGAATTAAAGGCCATTAGAGATCAACAAGCCCTTGGAAGGGGCTTTCCCTCTATCTGTGTAACCAGATGGACCCATCAAAAGAACAAGCAACTTCCCTTCTATGTTATCTCACTGTATCGCAGGAAAGAAAAATCAAGAATGCAACCAGACCTGGCCCAAATAATTTTAAACATAATATCTGTCTCTCAGGATAATTTACAAATCAATCTGTTCCCCCTCCCCATCCATTCATTCTCCCAAGTATCAATTCATCCTCCCTAGCAACCATTTACTGCCCCTGAACAGTTACCTGTATTCCTCATCTCCCCATCCCCACTAAAAGGAAGGTATAAAAATATCTGGATCCCATTGGGATATTGGGTAATCACTCTGTGATTCTCCCCATGCATACGGTAAATAAATCTCTTCCTCTTATTAATCTAATTTAATCATGAGTTGATCTTTTGGCAAACTTTTGGGGGAAAGGGGGAGTTTCCCCTCACCCCCACAACAGCATTGTAGTGTGACAGTTACTCTTTGCCAGTGACTGCTCGTGAGTTCATGATACCAGCTCTCAGTGAAGAGTTCATGTGTTTAAATTTTTATAAAAGAGAAATGTGAAGATACTATCAAAAATTTAAGAATTGAGGCTGGGCACAGTGGCTCATGCCTGTAATCCTAGCACTCTGGGAGGCTGAGGCAGGAGGATCACTTGAGGTCAGGAGTTGGAGACCAGCCTGAGCAAGAGCGAGATCCTGTCTCTACTAAAAATAGAAAAAATAATTAACTCCTGGAATTAATAAACAGTTATGGCAAGCCTGCAGGAACAAGGTTATATAAAAATCAATTGCTTTCTCATATTCCAGCAAAGAACAATTTGAATTAAAAAACAAACACATTTAAAATAGCGCTTAAAAAACATAAAATACTTTGGTATGAAACTAACATAATATATACGGGATGTATATGTGGGAAAACAAGTCCAATAAAGAAATCAAGAATATCTAAATAAATGGAGAGATATCTACATTTATGGATTGGAAGACTTTATTGTTAAGATGTCCATTCTTTCCCACTTTATAGATTCAATGCAATTCCAGTCAAAATCTCAGTAAACATTTTTGCTGGGATAAATTGATTATAAAATATGTATATGTTTATACATATTTACACCTATACTGTTTATACATACAGCTATAAATATGTAATTCGTATTGATAAGCTGATTCCAAAATATAGAAAGGCAAAGGCTCAGAATAGCCAATATATTACTAAAAAGAAGAACAAAGTTGGAAAACTAATATTATCCGATTTCAAGCCTCATTATAAAGTTATAGTCATCAAAACAGTGTGGTATTAGCAAGTGAATAAACGTGCATCAATGGAACAGAATATAAAGCCCAAAAATAGATTCACACAAATATTGCCAAACTGATCTTTGACACGGTAGCAAATATAATTCAATGGAGACAAGATAGCTTTTTCAGATATTAGTGTTGGAATAATTGGATGTTCATAGGTTTAAAAAAATGAATTTAGACAAAGATCTTACACCTTTCACAAAATTATAACCTAGGCTTGATTTAGCTCTGGCTAAGGTCAGAACAAAGGGATATGCCACACATTATCTGCCTATTTAAGGAAAGTAAGGTAAAGACAACATTATCCATGACCTCAATTATTTGTCTTACCAGAATTCTGCTGGTGCCCATGGATGAAGCATTTAGATCAGGCCAGCCAGAAAGAAATCCTCCACCCCAAAACCTGAGTTCTGGCTAGGTTTCATGAGAAATATAAGAGTTGAGAATGATACCAAGATCTCAAGTTCTTTCTTACACCAAATATATGGTGTCTCTTCTAATACCAATGCTTTAACAAAGGCTAGTTTCAATTCTGACACTAACTACAAAACAAGGATGAGAGTGGTATGTGAAACTTCCACAGGATCTTTGGGTGTGTTACCCTTCCAGCACTTTGATGTGTCCACAAACCCAGAAGCTCTTTAAATCTTATAGTTTACGGTTTTCTATGGAGGTTTTATTAAGTGGGCATGACTGATTAAGTCATTGCTATTAGTGATTGAATTTGATCTCCAGCACCTGTTTCTCCCCAGAGTTTAGAGGGTAAAGCTCTAACCCTCTAATCATCTGGTTGTTTGTTCTGTAAATCAGCCCCATCCTGAAGATAGCTAGGGGTGAGTCAAGAATTACCTCACTAGCATAAATTTAGGTATATTTGAAAGGGGCTCCTTAGGAATAGCAAAAGATAATCCTATTACTTAGGAAATTCAAAGACTTTGGGAACTCTGCTTTAGGAACCAGGGACAAAGAGCAAATACATTTTTTTATTATACAACAACAAGAATTTTGGCCTGAACACCTGGAAAGATGAAATTGCTATTAATTAAGAATAAGAAAACTTAAAGTAGTTTAATTCTGAGGGGAAAAAATGGAAGTTTAGTTTTGAACCTGTTGAATTCGAAATGTCAAATAGTTATCCAAGAGAAAATGTTGGTAGCTATGCCCAGAACCATTAACTATATTAAAATTTGATCAAAATATTGGCACAATCAATAGCATAGATTGTACTAATACAGCCTTATTTATAATGAGCTCTTGCTAATAAGAAGAAAAACACCAAACTATAATACAAATTACCAAATTGCAATAGAAAAATAATACTAACCTATAAATAGGCTAACCTACAAATCATAGAAAAAAATCACAAAAGCATAATCAGCCTGTTGAGTAACACAGTACTTAATAAGTCAAGTTAAATAAACTGTGGTTTTAGTGTTAATGCTGACAAATCTGAGACAGTTAAAATATTAGCATGACTGGGACATGTGAAGTGGTATTGGTAGTACCAGTATAAATTTTCCGGCGAGAAACTCAGGAATATGTATCTAAGACCTGACATACATTTGTCCCCTTCCAAGTATTAATTCAATTTTACGTTTTTATTTTAAGAAAATAAATATTTTGTAGGAACCTACATTTGGAGTACCATACTTCTTTGGCTTGTCTTCTTTTTAATTTTTTTTCTTTGAAATGGCTTATTAGGATTGAAAGAATCTATAATTATCTAGAGAACAGGAACCATGCCTTATTTCTCTTTTCTTTGCTTGAGTTTCATTAAATCTTTTCTAAATCAATTGGAGTCTACTAAAATCCTATGCCTTAAATATAGTGGCTAGAAAAAAATATATGCTTCCAAACTGTGAAAAAAAATGTGTATTAGTTAGGCTGTCATAACAAATTACCAATAACTTGGTGACTTTAACAACAGAAATTTATTTTTTCACGGTTCAGGAGAACAGAAGTCTGAAATCATGGTCTTGGCAGGCTGGGTTCCTTCTGGAGGCTCTGAATATGAAATTCTCACATGTCTCTTTCCTAACTTTTGGTGGTTAGACAGTTCTTGCCTTGTAGATGCACCATTCCAACCTCTAGCTCCACCTTCACGTGGTGCTCTGTGTACGTGCATCTTCACATGCTCTTTTTATAACCACAGGAGTCATTTGTGGATTTAAGGTTCTCCCTAACCCAGTATGATCTCATCTTAACTAATTACATCTGTAAAGATTGTATTTCCACAGATGGTCACTCTGAGTTTCCGTGTGGACATATATTTTGGGGGGGACACTATTAAACCCAGTAAACAAAATAAGTAGACTTTTTTACGTTTGAAAAAAGATTCCATACATTATTGTACATCTAAGAGAGGATGTAAGTGAATTGATACTGTTCTTCATTGTTCCTTGTTTTTAATCTATAAAGTGACATTTGTATAAGTCTAAAAACATCTTTGTTGCATATCTAATTTATAAAAATCACTCCGTGGGTATAATTATGTGCAGTTTATTATTGGGAATTTTTAATTATTCAAAATACAAAATTCTGCCAGTCAGTATAGAATATGTCTCCTTTCTGGCAAGATGTTACTTGGTCTATGTATTGTTGGTGAAGAGCTACTCTCTTTTACTTTGCAGTCTGTATTTGAAGCTGAGAATTTACCAACATCATAAATTATAGTAACAAATAAGTATGATTTGTTTTGTTTTTCAAAATATGCTTTGAATGAGGTGTCAAGTTTAAGATCAGTTTTAAGTTTTGGATTCTTTTGTCTCATCTACTTTTATAACCCTTATTTCTTTGACAGTTTTACTCATAGGGAAAGATAACATCATTTTTAAAATATTCAGACAGGATAACTCTAAGATGAGTGGTGAGGAAACTAGCTTCTTTTTAAACTAATCTTCAGTTGATTTCTGGATACCAGAAAATTAATGAAGCATCACAATATATTAACTCATATATATCTAATTCCCTTAATAATTGAATTTAATTATTCTACCAGTTTTTATTTATATATTTTCATAATATGTCATATTTTCACAGCTTTAACTCTAAAACTGCAAATTTATAGGAGATTCAATAATTTAAAATATTAATAACTTCTATTTTCAAAGTGTTATTTATACTAAAAATCTGAAAAATTTACTATTAAGTCATTTTAAAGTACTTTAAATATTTCCACAGAGCTGATTATCACATGAATTCTGGACCCACGTCAGTAGAAAATTAGTCTATTCATTTACCATTCTGACCGAATAGGAAATTATTATAATAATATTTCCAGTTTATTTTAGATAGAAGAAAATTGATTAGTTGTATGCAGAGCCTTTCATGTTCAAATAGAAAATGTTAGTAACTGTCATGCACAATTGTTTAGCTATTAGGAATTATAGCAACACGTACTACCTGAGGTGGCCATGTCCCTATTTGCTTTGGATCAATGCTGGTGGATATCAACTATTCTTAATAATCATTAATAATTCTTTTACCTTCACTCCAAAAGCTTTCTTGGTTTGGACAATAAATTATATGTCCACCTACTGACAATGTAGGCTTTCCTTTACCTGTATGTATGATCTGATTATGTGCCAAGGAAGATTCCCTTCATAACTGGAGAGATGAACCCATAAGAAATCCTATTTTCCAGCAAGAATCCTTCATTATTGGTTCAATATAAACTAGATATTCATCTATCTCTATTCAGTAGCACATGCACAGATTTCAAACTAGTTACAAAAGTAAAACTGAAGAGCAATGCATTTCAATCCAATTCAATAGCCAGGGTTTAGCTCTTTGTATTATTTTTACATGAACAATTATTGCTTATTGAAAACTTGAACAATAAAAATGGTATTATAAATAACTTGCATTTTTTAAATGGTCCTTTTAAATATCAGTCTGAGTCACCATAATTTCATCTGGATCACACAGGGTATGTTGCTAGTTTGTGGACATCCCTATGGTCCTCCTCAAGTTTCTCTTCTGTGCTGCACTCACAGTGATACTTTCAAAATGAAATCAAATGAGGAGCATCTGATACTCCTCCTACCTTGTACCCAACTCGTATGATATATTCTATCCCATTACTCTTCATGATGAACAATTGATTTTTAGTACAATACACAAGTCCTGCATGATGTCATGCTTATGATCTTTCTCAGCCATGTGTACCACACTATTCTCTCTGTTTGTACTTCACCTTCCATTTTCTTGTGGATCCTTGAGGTGACATGCTGTCTTGTGCCTTTGCTCATGCATTTCTAGGCATTTCTCTTTACCTAAATGTACTTCCTCCCAACACCCATGTCATCACCTCCTATATATTGCTTGTGTAATTCCTTTTATCAAGATTCAGCTAGATTTCTAAGAGAAGAATTTCCTGACAAGGTCCATGGTGAGACAATTCTGAATGGTCCTGGAGAATCATTTACCTCCCTCTTTTTAATACCTTTGCCAAGAGCTGGCTCAGTTGACCTGAACAGTTTGCAGAGAGACCCAAGGGCCTTTGGCTGATGTCAATGTGCTTTGTTCAAGGATTAGTCCTGATGTGAATAACCTGGCATGAAAATGCAGACATTGGCCCCTGAGATGCTCTTCCCTGGCCTGGGGATTCCTTGACCTGTCTTGTGTCTAGGTGTCCTCAGTCATGCTTGGTCTACCCTATAAATAGGTAGCATGGTTGTAAGGGTGGGGTTTGTTCTCTTACTTAGAGTGAGAACCCAGGTGGGTTTTTCTCTACTAAAACCCTGGCCAGGACATATTCAAAAGATTTGTGCTTTCCCTAAGATGTGAAATAATGAGAGTTCAGGGGATTATGTGCACATGTTCACCTTACTACTTCTCTGCTTACAAGATTTCCCTAAAATATACTAAATTACATCTGCAACTTATGCCAGAGTTGTATGTTCATGGCCCCATGCACAGCAGTCACCTCAATCTATTTCATATCTTTATGTCAATCCTCTATATATCATGTACTATAATCACAATTTCTATGTTTGCCCAATTCAATTATTCTTTATAATATTATTTGTCTTTTTAACTTTTATTCCTTTTTAAAAAATTTTATATTTTAATTATATGGGTCTATAATGTTAATAGTTATGTGTCTTTATTGGGTACATGTGATGTTATGATACAGGCATACAATGTAAATTAATCAAATCAAGGAAATTAAGGTGTCTATCACCTCAGGCATTTATCATTTCTTTGTGTTAGGAATGTTCCAATTCCAGTCTTTTAGTTTTTTAAAGCACATCCTATCTTATTGTTGATTATAATCATTGTTGTGTTATCAAATAATGTTCATACTATCTAACTATATTTTTGCACCACTAACCATCTCCACTTTGTCTACCACTCCCACTACCCATCCCATCCTCTAGCAACCGTCACTCCACTCTCTATCCTTTCCTTTCCCCAAGTGAAAGAAGATTCTGCCTAAGCCACACTGCCTGCACTTGGGGGATTTGGGGGCAGTGAAACAGACATGCCACTGCTGCTGTCTCACTGGTTCACATGCACCCTAGGGCCACTGGCTCTGAGCCAGCACAGCCACAGGAAGTACCCAAGGAATGCAGCCTTTGTGGCCTGACTGCCTTATGAATTTATTCCAGGCCCCAGGCCACTTTTTTGCAGCCCATGGTAGAGCTAGCCAGAATTCAGGTTTTGGGGCAAAGGATTTCCCTCTGGCTGGGCTGGCCTAAATGCTCCCTCCATGGGTCACGTCAGTGTTCTGCCCTGTGCTGTGTTCCCCTGTGACAGAGCAAGCCTGAGTTCCAGTGTGAGACCCACAATCACTTTACTCTCCCTTCCTCAGGCATGGAGACTCTCTGTGCACTACACACACCGGCACAGCATTGCCAGTGGATGGAGGAGGGGTGGCGTAGCAATGTAGAACTGTCTTTTCTGCCCTCTTCCGTGCATCTTTCCTTGATGCAACGTTAAAACCAGGTACTGTGATCACTCACATAAGTTTTGGTTCTTCTGAAGGTGCTTCCTCATGTGGACAGTTGTTGAATTTGGTGTTAGGGCGGAAGGAGGATTGCTGGATGTGTCTATTCGGCCATCTTCCTCTGCCCCCCTCCATTCATTTGAGTCTATGTTCCATGAAGCCATGAGAGTGCAGATTGCTTTGTTTTGTTTTACGTTAACATTATAGTATCGTTCCCAATTTCTGGCACAGTGTCCAGTACATATTAAATGCTAAATAAAAATTCTTGAATAAATAACATATTTAATAAATCTTTTAATCCAAAGAAATGAGTGATAAAATAGATACTTGGGGATGAGATGACATTTCAATATTTCTCAATTTATCTCACAATGACTATGATAAATTACATGTTTCTGGCAGAAGAAAGGACAGGTTTAAGTGTTTGGTATTATGAACTCTTTCTAATAATCTGATGTTACACAGATCATTTAAATTATGTAATTTATCAATTATAGCTATAAAGGAGGAAAGATGATGCAATATTTGTCTTCATTCAGGGAGTGGTGATGACAAGAATGAGAATGTTAATGAATAATTTTAGGATATCATAAAGAAGGAAGGTGAGGGCAACATACTCAACCTTAAATCACAGGTTTTTCTGGTGTACTTTGCATAGATTCTCTCATTTAATTCAGTATCTACCACATCAGGCCATCAGCGAATATTTCTGGATTTATGTGTTAATGAATAATATATCTCACAGATTTAGGGAGAAGATATTATTAAGAAATCCAAAATGTTTGATACTCAGTAATCTAAAAATTTTCCTTTCTTAATATGTTGTTAAAATTATTAATCATGAAGGGAATGCCATATAGAACTTATTGTGAAATCCTTGCTATAGAATAGCAATATGTTGGCTATATACTGGCTACAATGTATTGGCTATAAAAACCCTATAGGAATGAGTTTCTCAAAATGATTGATAATCTTATTACAAGAACATTATATTCCCTTGTATTTGTTAATCTACTGAGTTTTAAATATTTTTGTCAATCTCTGTTTTTAATCAGTGATTATATATGAAATATTCTTATATTATATCATATTTTATCATGTTGGTAATAAAGAATATACAGTGTAAAATTTTAGAAATCTGAACAGTTGAAGAATAGTAAAAATACATGTGCTAGCCTGGGCATGGTGGCTCACACCTGTAATCTCAGCACTTTGGGAGGCTGAGGCTAGAGGATCACTTGAGGCCAGGCGTTTGAGACCAGACTGGGCAACATAGTGAGACTCTATCTCTAAAAAAATTACAAAAAAAAATTTTCCACAGGCATGGTGACACATGCTTGTAGTCTCAACTACTCAGGAGGCTGAGGCAGGAGAAATGCTTGAGCCCAGGAGTGAGCTATGGTTGTGCCACTGCACTCCAGTCTGGGCAGCAGAGCAAAACGCTACCTCTAAAAAAAAAAAAAAAAAAAAAAAGCAAGAAATTATAAAATAATTATTAAATAAATAAATAAATTATAAAACTCTTTAGACCCAAAGGCAAGAATTTTAAAATAATTTCAAGCATCTAGAAAATTAAAAACTAAAAAAGACAAGGCTCATGATAATAAATTTTCAGAATATGTGCATTGGAAGAAAATCTTGTATGCTTCCTGAAAGGGGTAAAAAAAATGTGCCAACCAAACAGGAACAAGATTTGCAATGGAATTAAACTTGTCAATATCTAGATTAGTTTCTAGAGGACACAGAACAATACTTTTAATATTCTAAAATAATATCAAACTTTTAATCCTGAATAGCATATGTATCTAGTTTATAATTCAAGATATGACAGTACATTAAATTTGTTTTCCATGAATTATTTCTTAGGATGGTATTTGAGGCTATCCACCAGGTTTCAAACCAAAAATGAAGAAAACCTGAGATGGATGAAAGAATGGGTACCAGCCATCAAGGCATGTGCTAAGATGACAGTTGTGCAGCAGGTTTAGAAAGAAACAATCACCAGAGACCCCTCCTTACAATACACAAAACGAGTCCCAGAAAAAATAATGTCTATTATGAAGATAAAACATTAACATTTCTAGAAGATTTTGTAGGACAATGACTTTCTGTCATTACTTGGGGAACTACCTCTTAAACAGGATTCAGATGTACTGACCATAAAGTAAACAATACAATACACTAAACTGTATTAAAATAAAGAAATAAGAATTTCTAATAAAAATGATATAATTGAGTGAAAATGTAATCTACTAAATAGAAGTTATCACTTTCAATACATTTAAATGAATTTATATGGAGAAACTATTTTTGATCAATAATAAATGTGGCAAACAACTTAATTAAAAATATGAACAAGAAACAAGCACCTTATAAAAAGATAAATATAAACATTTAAAAAATGTTCAAATTCTTTAATAACCAGAGAAATATAAATTAAAGCCAAAGTAAGATACCACAATTTATCTACAGAAAATCTAAAACCTAAGACTTAAAATGCTATATATTGGTGATGAAGTAGATTCCTAGAAATTTGCCTGCAGTGTTGGGAATAGTATATATTGGAACCTCCACACTGGCAAACTGTTTCTCGCACTACTAAAACCGGACTTAAATATTTACAGAAATATTTATTTTGGATAAATTTATTCTTGGCCAACAAGTGGCCTAGCATTATATTTGGAAATTAGGGCTGATTACAGTCATGGCAATTTCTCTTGGCTAAGGCCACTAAGGGAGTTTTTATAGCAGAGGAAGTAGATTCAGGAAAGTGGAAATATGATGATCTAAGCTAGCGTAGTGTAATAGAGTTAAATATAACCAAGGGTATTAAAATTTCTATCAACAAATCAACTTGGCCATCTCCCAGTCTATCTCATACAGAATGTTTTTTATGTATAATGTCTTCCCCTTTTTTGGGCAGTGTGTGGGTGGGAGGGATGTCAATTTTTTTTTCAGTTTTAAATACATTCTCTGTTCTCATGTGCTAGTTTGGTCCAAAGAAAACAAACACATATCAGCATCATAAACATGAGGCCATTATACATGCTTTAAATCTTAGATTCCCAAGAAGAGGTGGTATAGAACATACTCTTGTGCCATGCTGATACTCCTTAACCCTTACCATTTCAGAGCTTCTGAGCCCTATTTTAAACTCTGTGCCTGACTTATTCTTCTAGACACCAGATGCTTCCATGCCTGTGTGTAGGAAAAGGTGAAAATCTTGAGCAATTAATACCACCCCAGGGGCAACCTTCAAACAAGATCAACGGGAGTTGGTGAATCAATGTCAAGTTTATTTGTCTCTAAGGTCAGAAAACTTTAACCCCTATATCCTATAATAACTCTCAGGTTTCCCCAGTAGGATTAATCTCCAGTTGCCCACAGTGATAACTTGCTTGATAATGAATCATCTATTGTCATCCTTTCCTTTTTTTTCCTCAATGGGCCCTACCCTGCCAGTGTTTCCCAACCTCCCAAATAAATTAATTGCTCATGAATTCTTGCCTCAGGGTCAACTTGTGTAGAACACAAACTAAGACAGAGGAGGTCTTTATTTAAACTATTTGATATTCTTTGTGGATTCTCAACTTGTGATATTATGTAAAGGTGCTATGTGCATTTTGTTTTGTTGCTGAGTTTTTATGTATTTTTGATGATTAAAGAATGTGTTTTATTTTCTTGATGGTTGCTAGTGAAGGAATTAGCTACCCTGTAGGATATGTATATACAAGTCCTTAGCACAGTATAATAGTATGAGGTTTAAAAATACCTCTGAACTGGTGTACCAGCATTATATTAATATTTATGTAATAAGTGTTGCTTATCAAAGTACAGACACAAGATTAGAGTTGGGGATAACCTTACAGGAACTGTCTAAAAAGGCTACCTTCAGCTGTCAACTGTCAGACAGGAAATAAGAGGACAAGTAGTGGTTACATTATTTTTTCATTTCCTGTAACTCTATGTTTTCTAAGGTTATGAGGTAGAAACAAGTAATTTCCTGAGCTTTCCCATTATTATTTTTTTATATATAAATATACTCCATGTTTTTTATTTGTTTTATTTTGATGTGGCTCTCACAGTACTTAAGATTGAAAAATAAGATTCAAGGCAATTTAAAGATGTGTTGTGATTTTTTTTAATTTGCATTAAATTCTCTTGAACATTGCTCTCATACTTTGAGGGTTATGAGAATAGTTGAATAAACTGTTAAAAAAAAATACTGATTTATTTTACTGTCTTCCCTGAGACATGAGAGATGGTTCTTTCTCTTTTTGGCAATGGGAATGGATGCCTTCCAATGAACAATTTAATGATTTTTAAAAATTCTTTGTAACTGTAAATACCAGCTCCCATAAACAATCCTATCACAAAAAATAACATATAAGCACTTGAAAATACTGGTATAAATTTGCCTTGGGAGATTCAATGAATCTCATTAGGAGAGGCCAAAAGCTGCTCTCATTGCCATATCCATGTTGTCAGGTTCCCCATTGTGAACTTGATGGAGCATCTGAAACCACAGTCTTGAGCAATAGGTATAAAGATGAGGAAAAATCATTGCTTCTTAGTGTGATTTATCATTCCTCTTTTTCTTATGTGAGACATGGAACATCTAAGCAAGATGATAAAGAAGAATCTGAGAGGCGGCCAGGTGAGTACCTGGTGTTTGTCACAGATTTATCTGCACTTAATATAGAGTTTGATCAAATAAATTTGAGGGATTTCAAAGGAAGGCTTGGAACTGTTTTGTATTATATAATTTTTAATAAACATATAGAATCAGCTAGAAGACATGTTAAAAAGAAAATATAGGTTGCTCATTGGACTACAAAACCAGCCAGTACGTTCCTTTTAAGATCTCAGTAATTCATCTTTTATTTACATTTAGTCCATATATCTTATAATTACCACCATATTGCTATAGGAAATTCTTGCTAGTAGAAAGGGAACACAGCATCGCTTCAGAAGAAATTTTAAACTTAGCTCTACCAAGACCTTAGTAGGATGGTCCTGGTTTAAAATACATAAAAAATTATAAATCAAACCAAGTATTTGTGGGCTATGGCCCCCTGAAAAATGTCTCATAGGCTATACAAGTCTCTGGGCTTATAAATGGAGAGGTCTTATAATTTAAACATGCCTGGCTGTGTAAGGAATTTTGCATACTTCATTAGAAACCTTTTTTCTGCACCAGAGTGGTATGTTTAACATAGGAAGCAGGACCCAGGAGTTGCTTTCAATGTCCAGGTATTTCTTTGCTTTTCCTCAGCCTCTTAATTGCTTATTTCTTTGGAATTATTTAGTGAAGCTCGATTCATACTAGAAAAAAAAAATCCCTGATTTGTATAAGTCTGATAGGACAGTATGATTCTGTGTGTTAGCTCAGATTGGCATCTGTATTAGGGTTTTCTTTTAAATCCAAATATCATAATGGCTAAGGTGACTTTGGACAAGACAAATGGAAAAATATGAGGATCTGATGCTTCCCACTGAAAAGGTAAATGATTTGACCTTTATATCACTTTTTTTTCTTTTTAAAAATTTCCAAAAAGATCATCATTCCTAATCTAATGTTGTTGGAGGAGATCAGAAATGTAGAATGAGCTGTGAACAAATTTTATGTTTTATCATGAGGACAAACAGAAATCTAAAACTCCAGAAGATTCCATAAACTGATAGACGGCTGCTTCTCTTTAGGGTTATATAGTTACATAAAACGGAACTCTGGCGACGTCCTGAGACACCCTTAAACATGTCCAGATTGCTAAAAATAATAAGTCAGGACAAAGTGAACTACTGATACCTTCGGGACCCAACTAAGCAAGCATGCTGACCAGAAACTACCATACCTACCAGGAACTACTAAATCTTAAAAACAAAGCAAAATGGGCAGCTGCAGAAACGTACCTGATAGTCTAGATATCTAGCTGCATAGACAGACCCGAAATGAGAAGTTTAAACCATTCATTCTTCTGTACTTCAGATCACTGACTTGGGTATAGCTCACGATCCTCCTCTTTGATCACAGAGCAAAATAATATCAGAGATCTGAGCATGGCACCAGTTGTAGCCAAAAATAAACCTCACCTACCTTATTTATCATCTTCGAAAAGGTGAGAGGAAACCCTCTTTTCACATGGTGATTCCAATGCATTGTTGCATACATAAATCTTTTACATTAAATATGGATGCTAACACTGTGAGACTGATGTAATATTTTGATTCAAAAATGTATGCCAAGATTCCAAGACAATAGTGCTAGATGCTATGGTTTAAACGTTTAGATAGTCATGTGGCTTACAGGTACATTCTAATGAATTTTTTGATATGAATGTCATATGCAAATGCTTATCTAATGAAAATTGAATAGCTAGCAGGAGGAAAAAAATTCATGATGCTTCAAGTTAGCAGCATCTTGTGTCATGCCTCTCATTTTTCCACTTTATGTGCCTGGAGAGACGCCTTGAGGTCAGTATTGACATATCTCAGCAGTAACTCATTGTCTTTCTCTGTGACCAGGAAGTTAAAAGAAAAAAGGATGATATATACACTTTTTATTCATTTCTTGTGCTAATAATAAAAAAAAATAAGTAAAAATAAATTAAGGCTCCTTTCAATTTGTTAATGCATGTGTTCTGTTCTGAAATTTTAATAGCATTTCTTGGATAATTTCTTCTCTTCTGTCTGTTGTCTCTGCTTATCTACTTCTACAGAAAGTAGAAGTACAGGAAGTATCTCCAGGGAGGTTTTACACTTCTTATATTGAACCTCTCATTTTAATTTTTCTCTCTTATTTTTAGATTTTTGTATTATTTTTTATTTTCTTAGAGTTTTTTTAAACTATTTTCCTCCAAATTTTCTACTATTTTAAGCTTTCATGTTTTAAATATTCATTAAAATGATTTAAATGATTTTTGATTTTATACTCTTTTATTTTTTCATAAGAGCCAAGCTACTACAACAAATCAGATCACCAAATCAAATTCACACAAATCAGAGATCTTGCTCAATATCAAGCTTTACTAATAATTTCAAGGATGCAAACAATCAAGAAACATAGGCAATGCAAGGAGAAGCCTTGGATTCCAGGTCCTTCCTTTTGACACCAAACATGCTTTCTCTGGTGTGGAATAATAGACAATATTTATAAGGGAGGTTTGATTTATAAGTTAGGAACATCCTGCTAATAACATTCTATATATAAGGAGTCTCTTCCTAACAAATATTAGGTACAGTTATCAACATGCTTGTAAGAAGGTAAGACTGGTTCGCTTACCTTCTTTTTTCTGTCAGAATGATCTCCAACACCAATGGTCAGGAAAGAAATGGATTATAGCCCAGCTTCTTTAATTTCTTCCTCCACTAAATGCAATAATCAGTAATCTTAGGTAGACATAGGTGTTTGTTTCTCCTACTCCCTTCACTGATGTTTTCTTCAGAGATGCTTTTATAAGTTAATTTATTTTGACTGGCAATCATTGGTTTTCTAAGGCAAGTGATTAATCTAAAGATTTTAGTGCTTTTGAGTGGGTGTTGGTAGCAAGACTGGTATAGTAGGAAGGTACATTCTACCTGGTGGTGACTCCGTTTCATTGGTGAGCTACCGAACTTTCAGAATATGCAGAATTTTCTTTCCTCACATGCTCAATCTATCATGTTTTATTGTATTCTACAGAGACTGAATATGATGATATTTGGACATCAACACTCTACAAATATCAGAAGCAGTTACCCAAACAATAAAAATTATTATGCCACAGCCTATTCATATTTAGAGGTGAATTCAGTGGTGATCAACTGTTTTTGCTTATGAAACTGTATAAAATTAAATAATAATTCTAGGTAAGTGATAAAAGTCTGAAATCTCAATGAGTCTTATGATTATTGCTATACTCAAAAAAGGGAGAAATATTACCATCTTACCATGTGTCCTGAATGGAAGAGAATTGAAATGGTTTTGAAGATATACTCATGCTCTTATATGTTCTCTGAACTGTAGATCAAAGATTTTCTGAAAGAAGCATCATTTAAACTGAGAGAAATCAAGTGTCTCTCGCTCAAATAAAACAGTGTTTTAGGAGAGGTTCAGGGAAAAAATATGTGAAAAGGGAAAAACCTAAATGGAACTAAGAATAATTTTAAGAAAAAAATAGACTGCAACCCTGGGAGTAAAAGTGAATGGTATTCAAGGATGCTTTTTTTCAGGACAGGGTAGACACACTTAAGGATTTTGGATATATTTAAAATTCAATGGAAATATATCAAAAGATATTTAAAATGTGTCATGATGAAAATCACCTTAATTAAAATGTCACTCTAGCTCTTGTGGAGGAAAGGCTTGAAGCAGACAAATTGTAACAGAACAAGACAGAAACAAAAGTAGAATCCACTAGCATGGTAATTAAATATTTGGTATGGGTTTAAAATATAGTTTTCTGTTGAAATCACAAGAACTTCTTCTAGATGGATTATATTTGGTTATGAGTGAGAGTTGGGGTTCAAGATATTATTTCCCAGCTTCTGCAATTAATGAAGTTGCTGTTATTTACTAAGATGAGGAAAACAAGCAAAAAAGATCAAAGTTCATGCTTTGGAATTGTCAAGTTCATTAGGCTAACCTGGGATCAACAGAAGTGTGGAAACTTGCCTGGAAAAGGAAAATCAAGTATTTTGGTAAGACATGATGGCATGCTATGGCGGGTACAGTAAAAAGAGAGAAAAAAAACTATTTTGGAATAAGAATATGCATGACTTCATCATTTATTGAATGTGTTAGGTAAGAGAGATAATTTTCAAGGATGTCTCCCAAATTGCTCCCATAAGTATTTGAATGGACATGTAACATACTCATAGCAATATATAAAACACTACAGGAGAAGGATTGAGTTGTGGAATGGTACAAATGGCCTGAGGGAAAAGGAATAGCATTATGAGCTTATTTTGTGAAAACTAAAATCAATCAATCCTTCAATCCTTTGTGGTACAAGCTGTCATGAGATTTTTCTTAATCTCATGTTTTTGATAGTCAATTTTTTGCAGGTAGAGGGAAATAAAGGGGGAAGGATAGATAAAATAGTGCCAAATTTCAGTGAATATTATTCCTTCAATTACAAAAGAAATGCCAAGAATAAATTTTTGGAATTCACCAAAAATGATTAAGAGAAACTGTTAGGTTCAGTGAAACTTATTGGTATTTGGAGATAAAAATAAACACTAAAATAGAAAAAAGGGCACAAATTTCTATGCATTTTACTATAAATGAAGGGAAGATTTACAATGATTCCTTTACATAATAATATGCAACTATTAGAATGAATAAAACAGCTTTATGTTTTGATATTGAAAGAATGTGTTTAAATATTTCATAATAAATTTAATTTGAAACTATACAACAAAAACACCTAATGATCATGTAGATCACCTTCACTGACTAGATATATAATTTCCACTTTAAAAAAAAATCTGCTTTTATACTGTTGAATCTTGAAAATTAATAAAATATATTTCTTCAAGTTAGAACATTGAGCACTGTCACTGAACTCACAATTCTGTAATCAAATGTGAAAATAAAAACCTCTTATCTGATAAAGCTGTGCCAAATTTTATGTCTATGAATATTTAAAAGCTTTAGTAATTGATTATTTAATATATCACAGTTTTTTTTCAGCATGTACAAACTCACAAATATATACATAGGTATTACATAGTTTTTTACTTGCATTACTCTGAATTATTCCTTTAATTGCTATTCCTAGGTGTAGAGTTCCTATAAACCTAACAGTAGCCAGTCCTCTTTACATGCTCTCAAGATTGCACTATACTGATAGACATTGATATTTAATCAAGAAGTACATATTTATATATCATTTTCAATCATATGTAAGTTTTATATAAAAAATGAACAATTTTTCAGTTAAAGAATATATGCATACTACTTAGAATCTTGAAAGTATATTTATATCTTTTAATAATATTTCATCAATTTCTAAATATTATGAGAGTATATAGACACATGGACTAAACTATCTTTATTCACTCAGTTGTCCTGTATTTGAAAGTATAGTGTGTAATCACATTTTCCGAACTTTGTTATTGCAATTAATTCTTCCTATTCTTAAACTGATAATCAGAGGGAAAAGTTTCTCTTACAAATCTACAAATAACCAAACTTTTGTAAGCTTTTTTTCCTTTAAAAAAAAGAAGAAAATAATTTATGTTAAGTTTTATTTAATTGTCCCAAAACTTTCAACATATCAAAATATTACTATCTACTTTGGAAGTCTAAAATGAGTCCTAAGCACTGTTTGACATATAGAAATACACTTCTCTGAACTCACTTACTTACTTAAAAGAAAAAAATGGATCATATGACTTTCTTAACTGGTGCTCACAAGGATTCATTCTCTTTTAAAGGTCAAATGACTGTAAACATGTTGGTTTCTGGTCAATATGTTTCTCTCTTAAAAGCAGAAAGGGCAGAAGGACTACCTGAAATGAGTAGACCACTATGAATCCCAGCTGTGATGTGACTGTGTTCTGACTAAAAAACAAAGACCATAGAAGCTGAGCTAATTTTTCTCATTTAAAGACCTGCTGTTTAGACAGCATCTGGCCCATATCATTCCAATACTATATATATATCCACAATCTGGTAAGAAAATCCACACTAGCAATTCAACAAAATTTAATAAGCTAATATCTGAAATTTGGATACTCTGATATGCACAATTTTTTTTTTTATTTCTTAAGCACTGTATATTCAACTGTGGAAAAAAGTATAAGAGGTACTATGTCCTTTGAGAAATACATACCATGCTTCAGTTACTTTTGTACTAAGTAATCATGGATTCATAATTGTTTGAATAGCTTTATTTCAGGATGTTTAAGGCTGTTATAAATATAATCCCAACACAGAAAGATTTATTAAATTTGCAAGGTGATCTACTTATTAATATTTGGGGTACTTACTGAATTCTCAAAATAGAATAAAATTAAAAAAGCAAGATCAAGAAAAACAGGTTTTTCTGATTTTTTAAATACTTCATTTTGTGTTATGATTGAAAGGCAAGAAAATAGGCAATCAATACCTAGCAGTGTACTTTTTCAGGAATAAAAAAAAAGAAAAATGGATTTTCCATACTCGGTAAACACTAAAATACTAAACACCATCTCTAAAGCATACGCTAAAACAATGTCCATCTCACTTCTGCCATTTTATATCTGGATTTCAGGCTCAAAATGAAATATTTGTAGATTTTTTGCTTTCTTTCCTTGGCCCTTGAAGAGTTTTTTTAAAAAATCATCAGTAGTATTTAATTTTAGTGAAGACTTTTTATTCCCACTACTTGTGGAAATATATGCCTCAAATGTAAGATATATTTAAAGTTTTTTGAGAAAATCTGTCAATAGCCATGATTAAATAGGAGAACTATTTAAGTATTAGGTATTTAAGTATTTAACTTAATTATTTATGGCTTGAGATAAACAAATACAGTTCATGGATGGAACTTCCAAAAAAAATCAAAATACATTTCTTAGCATAAGAATGTTACAGAAATACAATTCAAATAATTAATTATCTGCTTATTTGACTTATTATACAAATAAGCTTTGCACCTAGACATGAATATACTGGCAATAAATAATTTCAATTGCTTTATGATATGAAATGGAATTTCCCTTAGCCAACAATATAAGCTGGTTCTAGATGCAAACTATATTAGTTAAGCATATCATCCAAGTTTCTTTAGAGCAAACTCTCTTAGAACTTTTATTAAAGTTCATTGTAAACCTGTGAGATAGATATACAATAAAGAAAGTTCAAAAGCTTACATAGAACATTTTTGTCCTCAACAAGACATCTTATTAACATCATATGGTTTCAATGATTAAGTCTACTGTATGTGAGAAACTACCTCTTCATTGTCTCCTGAACATGCTGCATATATTTCAGGCTCTAATCCCTTATTTATACACGTATCCCCTCTTTCCTTGCTCTACCATATCTGGATTACATTGAAAGTTGGCTAAAAATAGCATAAAGCCTTAACTTCAAAATACATATTAAAACTTTTCTTTAAAGAACTGTAGATATAGAAATAACAATTTAGGCAGCTTAATGCACAAAGACTAAGTTGGAGTCCTTCATTGCTTTTAATTCAGACATTGTATTTCTATGATAATTATTGCTTTTTAATAGAACTTCATTTCTGCAATGAGTTTTATTACAATTTATGCTAATTTGTTCAAATTATAGCGTTTGTGAAATCTTAAAACAGAATGAACATAAAATGATGATACTTTCTCTATTATTAAACATAGCACTAGACCTTTCAGAGGCTAAATAATTATGCAAGGATTGAGTCTAAAAGGACAGCATTGCTAGTAAACCCTTTAACAGAAAAAAAGAAAAAAATCACTAAATCAGCGTACATAAAGCCCCTTTGTTTGCTTAACCACCTGTGACTTAATTTGTTTTTTATAAGCGTTTGTTTTGCAGAACTTGAAAACTACTGAGCAGACAGAAACAGGCAGTTGCCCTCTTCCTCATCTGCCAGACCACATTTTGAGAAGTCAGATAAAACCAGCCTAGGAGAGAAAAAAATGAATAAATAAAACCACCTTCCATTATCATTTGATAACATTGAATACTCTATTTTTTATAACCCTAAGTGTCAGCATTCCATTTTTATTTCATGCTGTGCCCTTTCCTCCCTTGGATAGTAAAATAAACTTCTTGCTTCAAAATCTATCCTGATCTTTGAGTAGAGAATCCTTTTTCATCCCATGGTATGAGCTCCCTCCCTAACAGAGACAAAACCTGGAAAAATAACTTGTCATAAAATATATATCCTAGAATATACCTTTGAGATTGTCCAGACTTGTTCCTTTATTTTACAAATGAGATGCATATGTGAGGCCTAGAAAGATCAAGTATCTTAACCTGACATAGTAACATATATATTTTACTACAGATGAAATACACATCATGTACTTTTGAAATGATCATTATTACCAATTTTGAGTTATTAGTGTTACCATAATCTGAGGTTGAATTTAGGATTAATATTAACATAATAATGCCATTTTAT
Source organism: Varecia variegata (assembly GCA_028533085.1). Taxonomy (NCBI): domain Eukaryota; kingdom Metazoa; phylum Chordata; class Mammalia; order Primates; family Lemuridae; genus Varecia; species Varecia variegata. Next base: position 19,097,533 of record CM052436.1, read on the forward strand.
GACATGGGTAGATGAGAAAAACAGTGCTGATGAAGATTCATTTTTAATGTGGTTTCATGTCTTTTCCCTCTCATGAAATGACATTTTTTTCAGTACTATAATAATCTGCCTTTCTTGAAACTTCACCACCATATGAGAAATTTAAAAGGCTTGAACATATTCCTGACAAGGTAGCAATTTAGTATCACAGTAGATCTGTAACGGCAGAGGATTGAAGTGGGAAAGAAATGAGAGGTGTAAGAGAGTCACAATGTTGGAGAATCTGACTCACCAAGAAGCCGACTCGCTGTACTAAAAGGACAAGGGCCTAAGCAAATCCTTCCTAGCATATGCTGACATGATGACATGCCTATTTCATGCTCCATTGAGAGAGAATGCAGGAGTTCAGCTTTAATGTTCATTGTCACTTTCCTCTTTCCTGCTGATATTAAAGCCTTCATTACCGTGTCTAAATGCACTGCAGCATGCAAAGCAATATTCTGTGGGTCATATTCTCTCCTGTCATTACTTGGCCTCTAAAATGGGTGCACAGCTTTGCTATGCCAGTTCATTTCTATATTCCATAGTTCAAGAAATGGTTGCAAGTTGACAGTAAAAATGTGGAAAATGACTTCTTCCAGATAGAAATGCTATATATCAGCAATGTATCACCAATGTAATAAAGGTCTTGCAATGAGAAGCATAGCACAGCTGAAAAAACATGGTCAAAACATGGGTTCAAATGCAATTCCTATGGTGCACTGACAATTCTATCTTTGGAAAATGATGTTTCTTGCTCTAGGTTTATCATCTCTAAATTACAAACAGGATTGCTTCTCCTGAAGAATTCTTGTAAGGGTTGGAAATAATGAATGTAAAGTCTTTTACAAATGCCATTTGGTAGTTACAACTAAAGAGGATCCTACAGATTTATCAATTAGGGTTCAATCAGAAGACAGAACCGATATGAATGGTATAGAATAATGGATCTATTATGGGGATTGAAGCTTAACAATTGTAACTGGTGAAAAAAGTCTATGAAATTCTAGTGATGAACCTAAGGTTGGGAACATTAGGCGTATAGTAGGAGAGGGAATGTAAAAACTGGAGCCCATAAACACAATTAGAATTCACAAAGACAAACTAGACTTTCAACTCATCTATCACTACCTCAAAGCTCTCTGATTCAGGCAGCAATAGTGTCTAGTGCCTTATTCTGAGCACTAGAGCATGCCAGCTGCTGTTTTATTTCTGTCTCCCAAAATTCATGCAAGCTTTTCTTGTCCAATTCACACCCAGAACCATGTAGGGAAGAGTACACTAGTAAATATCATTCCAGCATAGCCAAGTTTACACAGTATAAAGCTACTAAAATAAGATAGGCTATGGTATTCTGTCGTAATCTCTTCTGAATCTCAGAGGCTAAAGTCAACAAGGATTTATTTCTTATGAAAATTATATGTTCATAGTGACTCCAGGGCAGTTCTGTACCAGATACTGCTTTGTTCTAGACTCAATCTCACGGAGCACCCTCTAACTGGAAATTGCCACACATCATGGCAGACAAAAGCAAATAATGTCAAACAATGTGCTTGCTCAGAAAGCTTTTGTGCAGAGGAGACATACAGTACCCACGCTTTCTATTCACTGGCCAAACAAAGCTACGAGACAAGTCTCATGTCACCAAGGCCAAGAAAATATAATGCTATTCCAGGAAGAGGGAGCAGATATTTTGAATAATAATACAATCTTCTATAGTTAACCCTTCTTGTCAAAAACGCTTGCTTCACTCTTTGTTCTGCAGGTAAGTACACCCACATATTCTCCAGAGAAGACAACCCAAAGAATGATTTAGTTATGGCGTCAGACTCAAATCTGATGGTTTTTCTTGCTTAAGAGACCTAGGAACAACAATAACACCACCACCAAAACACACAAATTACTTGCTTCCCCTGAACCCTATATATAACGGTGGAAGAGGGAGAGAGTAAACACAAGATAAAAATAATAAAGGTAAACACCAGAGCTAATGGAGCAGATTCACTGCACCATGGCAACTCTATGTCATCATAGTGGGAACAATGATAATTTCATTATTAGGACGCCTGTTCTTCTGTGTGTGGGACGTTCCCTAGTTCATAGTTTTTTTGTGGGCATGGCTTCATTCTCTGGATACTGTTCTCTTCCGTTATTTCTACTTGATTACATTTGGAGAGGACATTGGAAAATATGCACTACTTGGCAGCTGAGTACTTTTCGTAGCTTTCTTCATGCCCTTAGAAAGTAGGAAGTGCAAGAATCACTTCATTGATTGAACAACCTCAGTCCAGCTTGCTGATTCCTGCAGGACCACTCTTTGAAAACTTAGCTTCTTATCCGCTTGATAAGCAGTGGTCAGTCCCATGTTTCAGGAGACCTGCCAAAAATTTGTTTTGACTTTTTAGACTTCTTGTGGTTATTTTGAGCCCATTCATTTGCTGTTCAAGAGCCACATTTTTATTCTCTTTTACTGAGTCATCATTATTGGTAATATCATTAAAGGGCCTGCCAACCGGACTGTTAATTTGGTCTTTAACACAAGATTTTTTTCATTGTCACTCAAATATTTTCTTAATTTTGTATCTTAATGTGTACAATTTATAGAGTTACATCATTCAATTGTCTAAGTCTCTGAATTTTTGAACCCAACTTTTTTTTGGAAAACAGTTTTCTGTGGGTCTATCCCTTTCTGGATGTTCTACAAATGAGACATTGATTGCTCTTATTCCTCCTAATCTTCTTCAAGGAGTTTGTATAACTAACAGCCTTAGAAGATACAATGTTGTCCCTCCAGAGCCAAGCATATACATGCTTACTGCCCAGGATAATGAAGATAAGTCTCCCTCTAGAGCAAAAAGCAAACATGTTTACTCTCTGTCATAAAATGTATGTGTTCCCTAAACTCAAGAGTTTATCTCCTGTAATGCAACCCTTTGCATGTGCAGATGGCATCTAGACCTTTTCTCATCAATTTGTTAGTTACTATTGGGGCTCAAGAAACTGGCACAGAATGGTGACACTCCGGCTACTACTATTAAAGTTTGTCTCTAACCCAGAAGTCTCATGTATTCTGCTAGCACTCACCCATGAAATTGTGGCAGGCTAACTAATTACCTTGTAAGTAGTATATAATCTCAGATCCCTAAGAGTTCTCAATATTTTGCTGTTATTTCTGCTTGCAAGCTGGTCTTTTTTTTGTGAGCTAATTTATTTTATGCACTCTTTGCCAGATGTACCAATGAAAATATAGCATTCTACTAATATTCTGTTTTCCAGTTTCATGACCCAAAGGTCATCCAGTACATTATTTGCCTTCTGAATAATCATAAATGTTTTACCAAATGACACATTGGATTACACACTTTCAATTACCTAATAAATTACTCACCACCCTCTATCTGGTCCTTAAACCAGTGTCTCACTCTGTTTTTTTCTGTTGTTGTTGCTGTTGTTGTTAAATTAGAAGCCCATCTCCAGTTCTGACTACTGAGTCAATTACTACTTCACCATTCACTTTGCGTCTTCCAGAAAGGCTTAAAATGTAAATTATTATCTCAATCTCATTATTCTGTATATGCCCTATTTTAAATGTCATTTTAGTGGGATTTAATGAGGGAGAGATGATAAACACCTGTGTGTTTTTTTGGGTCTTTTTTTTTTTTTTTTTCTGAGACAGAGTCTCGCTCTGTTGCCCGGGCTAGAGTGCCGTGGTGTCAGCCTAGCTCACAGCAACCTCAAACTCCTGGGCTTAAGCAATCCTCCTGCCTCAGCCTCCCGAGTAGCTGGGACTACAGGCATGTGCCACCATGCCAGGCTAATTTTTTCTATATATTTTTAGTTGTCCAGATAATTTCTTTCTATTTTTAGTAGAGACAGGGTCTCGCTCTTGCTCAGGCTGGTCTCAAACTCCTGACCTTGAGCGATCCACCCGCCTCAGCCTCCCAGAGTGCTAGGATTACAGGCGTGAGCCACCACGCCCGGCACCTTTGTTTTCTGTAAGGCTTTGTCTTGATTCTTTAGTCTTATTAAATATTTTTTCTCTTTTTCTGTTACCAAAAAAAAAAATTAATTAATTAAATGCAAGATCCTTGCCTTGCTAGCCCTGCTGAATAGAAAGGAAGATATATGTTTAATGTTTAGTGTAAACAAAATTTTGTATTTTGAAGTAAATTTCCAACAGAAATTTGAGATTAAACTATAATTATAGACAGCTCTGAAATTTTATGAAACTATGCCAAAGAAATCTTCATGGCAAATAAACTCTGATATTTAGATGATACCATGCTAACCCTTCTTGGATATTTGAAATTATATGTTTTCAACTAGGGCTTCATATTTTTTTCATTTTCCAGTTAGCTCATTTTTCATTCATTGGATGTTCATTGTCATTTAACAATTTATTTTAATTATAAATTCAAATTATATTCTGGATGATGCAATAAAGGAATGACTTCAAATATTCCAACCCCTCCCATGTATAAATGCAATTAATTATGAAACAAAAATAAAACCAAACAAAACTTTGTAATAGTGATTATATGATCATAAGAAAGAAAGTTGGACCCCAAGATTTAGCACCAGCAACCTCTCTAAGCCTCATTTCCTATCTATGTCTTCCAAGATAAAACTTACCTTCATGCACATCACAAAAGCACATGATTCTTGCTGCCTCTTTTAAATTTTGTGCTGGGAGGAGGTTAGGCAGTGCCTGTCAAATCTGGAGCTGAAGAAACCTTGCTTTTATAAGAAGTTCCAGACCTCACCTCCTCCAGAGATACATCCTTTGCCTGTTGCCTCAGGACTTTCTTGCCTGTGTAATAAATCTTTTCTTAATCATACCAAAATATTACTGGACTATGGCTGTGGGTTTTGACATCCGAACCTGACCAGGAGCAGATATTTACCCATGCTACATCAAGGTTGCCATAGCACTGATAAACACTGATAAATGTAGAAATAAGGAATTTATAATAAATGATTTTGCATTATCAAATTATATATGTAATTTATATATGCAAATTATATATGTAATTTATAATCATGGAGAATTTTACACATTGTATAAAAAACTAAATTGTAATGATCTATATATTTTATACAGCAAATTGCTTACTTCTTCAATGAGAATCTTTTAAAATGAAGAAATAAATTCTAGTTATTTTTATTCTACTGCAGTAGGGGAATATAGACTAGTTAATTACATTAAATATATAACTATTCAAATACATAAAAGGAGAAATAATGACACTTATTTAAAATTACAGTTTAAATACATATAAACTATCTGAGCTTGAAGAATATATGATTTTCCAAAAATGAAGAATTAATTTGCTAATTTTTCACTATGAGCTTGATAACCAAAAAAATCGGCTTGTTCTTTGTACATAAATTGTCTCACTGGTAATGGTAGCATTACCAGTTAATTATTCTACTTTCATAAAAGCCTCAAGCTGCTTTTACCCACAAAGAAAGTAGCTTTCTAAATATCAATTGAATCTATGACATGTCTAGCGTTGTATAACTACAGAATTCTTTCTCTGCACTGCTGAAATCTTAAAGTCTCACGACTAAAAGTCAACTTTTAATAACACCTGGCTAAACTTTCTTTTATAATTCTTTCTAGTGGAGGCAAAACTAAGAAAATAATTTCTCTATTAAAGTGAGAGTGTGTGTCGTCCACATTTCCAGAAGTTCTTCATCACCTGCCAAACTCACTATGGGACCTTTTAATTTTTATTATTCATTATTTAGGAGTAAGGCATATCAGAGCAGTGAATTGCAAAGTATAAGTACATCTCATCTCACAATTCTGTTCTGGGAATTTCTTCTAATATACAAGGCTAGTGGTTTCCACTGATTTTAGATTGCAGGTTCCAGGGCCCCTCCAAGGCCGCCCACCAGGAGAGAAGAGGTAAGATGGGTTTACTGTTATCAATACACGGCCCTCTCTCTATAGCCCAACTCCAAGAACAGAATAAGTGAAAATGTATTTCCTTTTATAGGTTCCTATAGCTTTAATGTATCTTCAAAATAGAAATATCAGAAACTTAATCCCCAATGCAATGGTGTTGAGAGGTAGGACATTTAAGAGGTTATTGGGTCATGAGCACTGACCTAATGCATGACCTCATGAATGCATTAATGTTATTAATGTGGAAGTGGGTTTGTTATCATGAGAGTGGATTGTTATAAAAGTAAGTTCAGGCCGGGCATGCTGGCTCACGCCTGTAATCCTAGCACTCTGGTAGGCCGGGGTGGGTGGATCACTCAAGGTCAGGAGTTCGAGACCAGCCTGAGCAAGAGTGAGACCCCGTCTCTACTAAAAATAGAAAGAAATTATCTGGCCAACTAAAAATATACAGAAAAAAAATTAGCCAGGCATGGTGGCGCATGCCTGTAGTCCCAGCTACCCGGGAGACTGAGGCAGTAGGATTGCTTAAGCCCAGGAGTTTGAGGTTGCTGTGAGCTAGGCTGACGCCACGGCACTCACTCTAGCCCGGGCAACAGAGTGAGACTCTGTCTCAAAAAAAAAAAAAAAGTAAGTTCAGCCCCCTCTTGCTTTCTCTCGAGTGGTCTATTTCCTTTTCACCTTTCTCCATGGGATGACACATCAAGAAGGTCCTTGCCAGATACTAATCTCTTGATCTTGGAATTCTCAGCCTCCAGAACTATAAGAAATAAATCTCTGTTCTTTGTAAATTACCCAGTCTGTGGTATTCTGTTACAGCAGCACAAAACTGACTAGGACATAGCTCCACTCTGAGGCCCAGCTCCCATAGGACATCTCACCTTTGAGAAGCCTGTGAACAGAGCACTAAGTGAGCCAGCATCTGCCTTGTCTGGTTTCAGAGCTCCAACTGTTTATAAGATTTCAATCAATTGCACATCTCTAGCAACTTTTTCTCCTTTTTTTCCCCTCTCCCTACAATATCTGGCTGATAGGTACATTTTCTCCTGATGACACTGGCTTTTTATTTTATTTTGCAAGCTAATCTTGGTAACTTCCTTGCGATTGAGGGACAGTATAGAAGAAGGATTAAAGGGGAGATTTTACAGTCAAAATATGTAGGTTGTAATCTCATTCTTAGCAATTACTGGTTATGTAACCTTGCTTTTGTTTCTTATTTATAAAATGGAGATAAATTGGAAACTGGATTCTTAGGGTGGGTGTGAGAAATGAATGACTTAACATATATAAAGTACTTAGAAAAGTTCTGGGACTCAAAATTAACATTATATGAGTGTTTTCTAAGTCCACCAGGCTGCTATAAAAGAATACCATTGACTAGGTGGCTTATGAACAACAGAAATTTATTATTCATGGTTCTGCAGGCTGGAAAGTCCAAAATCAGGGCAATGGTGGATTTGGTGTCTGGTGAGGGCCCAATTCCTGGTTCATACACAGCTATCTTTTAGCTGTGTCTTCACATGGTAGAAAGGGTGAGGGAGCTCTCTGGAGTCTCTTTTATAAGGATATAAATTCCATTCACAAAGGTCCTGCACTCATTACCTAATCACCTCCAAAAGTTCTCACCTCCTAATAACATCATATTGGAGATTAAGATCTCAACATATGAATTTTAGGGGGCCACAAACATTCAGTCTGTAGCATGTGTTAATGCATGTTAAAATTTCTGTAAAATAGGTAATGATTATAATTTCTCCTATGACCAATAAATCCAACTCTACATGTATACTTTCTCTTTTCTGTAATTATTATATCACAATTCTTTCCTCTTGACCCTCTGTAATATAACCTAGTTCATTGTCCATCTTTAGAAGCAGAAATTCAGTAGGGCATAGTTGATTCAGGTTAAAATTATGCTGTCTAAAATTGAAAAGAGTGCATGCTATTAGTAATGATAAAATTAAAATGTAAAATAAAGAAAAGCATAATAAATAGTTAATTTAGAAAATTCAATTTTTCTGAACTTCATAGAATCATTAGGAGAAAAATCGCCTTGTGCCATCAGTTTGAATGCAAACCTGTGATTGTTTTATTTATTGAGTTGTTTTAAACATTTATAAGTCTAACATGTGTTGTAAACTTCATAGATTTCTCATTCTCTTGACTTTAACTTTTTTGATAATATCAGGCAGAGGTTTTAAGAAGGCAATTGCCACATCTTTTTATTTTGTTCTGAACTTACTTCTGAAGATCAATTCAACCCTACTTTTATTTGAAATGATGTGTGTTACCCACAAAATAACATAACTTTTAAGTGACTTTCAAATTAATCAAATCAATATCCACAGTATCAATCTATGTAATTTAGATTAGTTTTATTTGTTCCTTATCCATTCGATAAATATTATTGTCTGAACTATATGCCAGATTATGTGCTAGGGTGCTGGGAATATGAAAAAGAATTAAAATGTGTTTATTATGTCAAAGAGTAGAAGACCTAGTAAGCAAAAAAAATAAAAAATGTAAAAAATAAATTAATGCGAATCAGTGTGGTTATTAATATAAAAAAGATCTTTAGAAGAACATTGAAGGAATAACTTTATATGGGAAAGTCAAAGAAGCTATTACTCAAAATCTGAGATTTGTCATTTCCTAATCCTTAATGTTTTACATATATCCTATAATTTTAAATTATCAATGATTCTCTTTATCAGCATCAAACTTGTCTCCTAAGTGAATAGGCCATTGCATTCAGTAAGAGCTTCATCTCAGTCATAGGTAACTGAAACGGGTTACCTCCTGAGCTCTCACCATCTGAATTAATCACTTTTCAAAAGCAGAAAATGCAAATATTGTTTTGATCTTTTCTTCCATATCAGTAAATATACATAAGGCTTCATTATGTCTCCTATGACCTTCGGACCTCTAGTTCAGACCTACTTTTGCTTTTATTTTCATATTTCATGCTTTCACTTGGTGCACAGTGTAGACTAAAAGCCCATCAATAGTTTTCCCTGGAGCTTAGACCCCATGTGTACATCATCATGTAAGAGGTGTTGACTTTTCTATCATCATCTTTAAGCCTTCATTTCCCACCAAACAAGGTAAAGTTAAGTTTTCCGGGCTAGGGATAGTGGATTGGACTCATGGATGGGACTCATGTACAAACTCTCTATGCAAGATCATACTTTGAAATGTCTGTGGAATGAGTTTCCCTTTCCTGTAGCCATTTAAGAGTCTCAAAACCAGGGGTGTGTTTTTGATGTATATTTTCCTTGATGCATTTCTATATTTCTCATAACTTGAGTGCAGCTAATACCCATAAATACTAACTCATACATATTCAATGAGCCTGTGATGGTAAGGTTCCAAATGTCCTAAGAAGCACTTGAAATTCCTAAAGTTATTCTCTTACCTAATCTAGACCCATAGATATAAAATGATTTTAAATAGTTTTATGTTTATGTATCAATATTAGGTTCTAGTTGATCTTAGTATTAGGAAATTCTGTATATTTTATGTTTATCTGTCCAATCGTTACTGAATTCGATCCATATGATTTATTGATTTACAAGTAAATTTCTTTGAAATTGTGTTACATTGTTTTACACATATAAAAATAAACTCATGCATCTGATGGAATCAAATTGCTCAAAACATTTTCTACACTTCTAAATACATTTAAAATTATCTTGCCAAACATTTCTTTGCTTGATATAAATTTGAATTTCTTTGAAATAGTTTGAGCATTGTTATCACTCATTTCCTAAATACAATGATAATCATATGTTGGAGGAGGAGTGTTTTTCCAGGTATATATAATGTTTATGGCTAGAGTAAGTATCTTAAAGAATTATGCTATATATACACATTTATAGTTTTCAATGCTCTGCTTAATAAAGTTTTACATATGTGATTTTGTGTTTATTATCTTTCAGAAATTTCCTGAATTAATCCTGAAGCAGCTATCATCATGTTCTAGTGACAAAATAATGAAATCTAACCGAAGAAAATTTTATGGTTATCATTAGAGTAGCATATAATAAGAAACATCAGAGAAAATCTTGATTTCACTTAACTCTTTTTTAAACTTCCCTTATGCTTATTTTTTTTTTTTTTTTTGGAAAACATTCAATGAATAATTTTTCCTTGCTGTATTTGAGAAGGGAGTTATTTGTTTTCTTAGAAGCAATACAAAGTAAAGTAATATATAAATATTCTGGAAAAACTCGTACTTTAAGATGGAATCTAAAGTCTGAGAAATATAGACACAACAGACTGCATGTATTTCAGTGATGCACATTTTTGAACTATAATTACTTTGCTAAGATCTCCTTTTTAAGCTCTTAAATTACATGCAGAAACCCAAACAGTATTTGATTTACATATCTGGGATCCATAAAGCAACAAAAAACATGGTATTTGTGTCTACATTTCTAATATAACTTAGTTCTTAAAATAATCTCACTTCATTTTTACAAGAGACAAAAGCTTTTGGGAAGATCTATGATTATGGCACCCACATGCATTGCTTTTATGCTGCTGTGGGCGTAGGTCTGACAAACGCTCAGCAAACAGATGGCTAACCCTCTGAATGGCATTATTCATGTTAAACAAAATGGCTTTCTGACGATCATAATGTAGCACCTGCTCTGGCATTGTTCTCCTAAGAGAAGTGGAAAAGTGGGATTTGGTAAGTTTGTCAATTGCAGTATCAGGCTTATGTTTGATGATAGTCTTAAGAAAGAAAATTGCTAATCAATTAAGAAAAATTCCCATTTTATAATATCCATCATAAAACAGGAATACAATTTAATTTGTCAGGATATGCATATATATATTTGCTTATGTCAATGAACAGAAGGACTTTCTCTATATGTTGGTGGAACTTAGGGAATATTTTTTTCCACCTAATGTCCTAAATAGCTAAATTGAATCAATTACTGCTGTAATAGTAAATGAAAAAAAGACACACACCATAATGTTCAATTTACTCTTATACCTTGTTGCCAATTTCCCAATATTATTCCAAATATCTATTATAATATTTCACCACTTATACTAAATAATTATTTTATGAGTGGAAATTTCTCATAAAATACCCTTCAGATTAAATGATTTTCCCTCTGCTTCTTATATAACTGCATTTGTGCTGAGTTTTTTCAATTTACAATAATCCTCCCCAATGAAGTGTAAACCTATTTACTCAGAATCCATTATCAGTGGTCATAAAATATAATTAATCTGCCCCAAGGTTTTACATCTCTACACTAATTGATGCTTATTCTATTAGAATATTTTCACAGTTAACTTTCTGATTCTTCATTTATTAAAAGTCTGCTCCCTGACTACTCTGTTAGTCCGTATTATTTCTCAGATTTATGGCTGTACCATACTAGCTGCACTGTCATGACTGATAATACATTGGAAGGAAGAATTGTCCCCAATAATTTTGGACTTGCCACTGTCAACAAAGGCTAGTATATTAACATTGTATTTGATGCATATGTCTAATTCAGTAAAACAAAGGCCATGAATAATTAGCATAAATATATTTTGTTTTTGCTATACTTTGTTATTCATGCAAAGTTTATTTAATGGTGTCTTTTCTTTTTTTTTTTTTTTTTGTTTTGGAAAAATGTATGTTAAACTTTATTTTTTTTTTTATTTTTTTTTTATTATTTTTTTTTATTTCAGCTTATTATGGGGGTACAAAAGTTCTGCATAGATATATTGCCCATGTCCCTCCCAATCCCAAAAAGGTATTCATTGAGTTTAGAAAGGTATTCGATTATTTGTGTATTTATAGTTTTATATCTGGACTTCATAGTGATATTTTAAACCAAATTTTGATGTATTGTATACAAAAGTGAAATGTTAGAATGAGGAACAAACTTTTAGTAAAAGTAGAAATTACTCATTTTATTACCAATTATACATTTTTAAACTTAATTTCTAAAATAAAATAAACAAAACAAATCCTTACACATATGTCTGTCTACCACAGAAGAAAAAAAACACGTTACATTCACATCCTAAGAACCTGAGATGGTATAGGGTGACAAACAACTGATTGATCTATCTGAGATTGAATGACAAATCTGAAAAATGTTGAATATAGTTTAAGTTCTATTGAAGTTCTTTATCTCCCTCACTTCATAAAATTGATCTTTCAGTGTCTTTTATTTTATATCCAAGATACAAAATAATTTCCAATCTAGCCCAAAGATAATTTCCTAAAAAATTAAATTTTTGTCTTAAATATAAAAGTTATAAAAGAGTTATAAATAATATAAAACTCTTGAAACACATTGATTTGGGATAGTGGGACGGATGGCACCTGTTATGGGCAAACAGTTAAGTTTATATTAATGATTCTTTTTAGATAAAAGATTGATGGCTATATAATATTGCAAGAAATAAGGAGAGAATGAGTACTTGTTGACAGATTCTACAGGAATCATAAATCAGATAAATTAGGAATTTATTTTGTCATTTTCAGTATATGTAATTTGATAATGTGTCTTGATAAGTGAGATTCACTACCGTTCACCCCAACTCCCTGTAGAGATAATAAATACTGTTTAAAGATAAATTTCTATTCAGGTAATAAAGTTTTCCTCTTAATAAGATTAGAGTGGCCTCAAAAGAAAATCATTGTGGTTTGTAATTGAGTGCATCCACCTTAAGACTAATTTGGCTAATATAGGTGAAGCTATGTGCTAAGGGATAACATAATATTTTCATACCATAGTTCTCTGTGTAGGAGCATTGTTTTCTGAGAAAAACTTTACCCACAATGAAAATCATTTTTAGACACATTTCTGTGTTGTGGCATTTTATTTGACTCTGTCCTGGTTAAAGGTTTTAGATTTCTTAGGAGTTGCCAATCCTAACTTTTCCTAGATTGATTATCAAAGTACATGGATCTGCCTTTAATTTCCAATGCAGATGGAAAGTAATATAATCTCAATTTTCCTCAAGAATGCCAAGCATTGCCTTGAAAAATCAGTGTTATCATGAAAATATGGGCATGACATTCTTCAAAATGGCATATTTTAAAGGAGTAAGCTGCTGTTTTTTAGAATGCGTTCTTTGCTAATATCAGTCTAACACCTTAGAAACAAAAAATGTGTATGTTATATTGTTCTCATCGATCTGACTATTTTTAATTTTTTCACTGTTTGGAAAAATTCGCAATGCATTCCCATACTCATTAGGGTTGTTTACTACCTTTATGTTTCTCATTAATATTTATGTTGCAAATGTTGCTGTTTTCTGGAAAGTGGCAATTTTCTTAAATTAATTTTTACTTTTACCTTTCCTCAGAGAGACCAAGCCTATTCATGTAAGTTAAAGCTCTGACTCCCTCAAATATATCAGCATTTGTCACTCTTCAAGTCTTAAAGCTTAATGCCTAGAATATTCCAAGTTGAGTTGGTATATTCCTCCTTTTTTTTTTTATTATCAGTTTAGTTTAGACAGCAAATAATCTTAGGTATAAGACTACTCAAAATAATCTTTATCAGATGGATACTTGTCCATTTGTCTTTATCTAAAGCTATTGACTGTATTTTTATCTTAAAAAAAATGATTGCCTCAGTCAGCTTGGGCTGTGATAACAAAATATCATCGACTGGGTGATTTAAACAACAGAGATTTACTTTCTAACTGTTCTGGAGGCTGGAAGTCTGAGATCAGGGAGCCATCATGGTTGGATTCTGGTCAGGGCTCTCTTCCTAGCTTATAGACAGCCTCCTTCTCAGTGTGTCTTCACATGGCAGAGAGAGAGAGTCAGCTGTAGCCTTTCTCCTTCTTCTTATATGGGTACTAATCCTTTATAAGGGCACGGATACTTTATAAACCTAAGGGCCCCATTTTTATGACTTCATCTAGATCTAGTATTTTACCAAAGGCCTTATCTCAAAATACCATCACATTGGGGTATAGGGCTCCAACATACGAGTTTTGAGGGGACACAATTCAGTCTGTAGCATTAATTGTGCAAGTAAAACTTTTAGGGATAGTATAAAATACTTTCTCAATGTCCAAATATGTGACAGCTGCTCCTTTTCTTTCCTTCACTAATCTTGTGATTATATTTAAATCTGTCAAGTGAATATGGAATGATTAATTATTTTAGCCTTATGCCATTAATTATGCCTGTATGTTCTTAATATTTATGATATTTATTTTGATATATGCATGCCTTATTAATAAAGGGAAAAGTTACAAGAATATATTTTATTTTATTGTTTTCCTTCATCTGTTTATAATTGTTTACCTTTCTACTATATTATTGATTCTTCATTTCTCAAAAAACAGGTTCAGAAGGTTCATCTATTATTAATTGTATTAGTCAGCTATCACATTTATCTAGTTAGCAAAAGTATTGGCTAATTTGCTTAAAATCCAGAATATTTAATTTTCCTAAATAATTTAAAATTTAATTTTAATGTCTCTATATCTATTAGAATAGGAGTCGCCTACATATTCTCTCACATATATGTTGTTCTGTCCAACTTTCTACATTCCTGTTCCTACAAACCTAGTGCACATCATCCTTGAACTGATACCCTTCCTTTCTGCTCCATTCCAATTAACTATCTGCAAAACATTCAGAATGATTAAACAAAGCAAAACAAAACAAGCAGGAAAGGCATGAATTAGATCAAGTCCATGGTCTACTTCGAGTGCTTGCATGACTTCCTTTTGCTTTTAGAGCCCTACGAGATCTGTCTGTGAACATATCTTAGTCTTCACCTTGAGCTACTCACTCCCATAGTCACTGGTTCCATGTGATTGCCATTGTATGTGCTTTTCCCTCTATTTGCAGTACATTGGCTGGATTCTTATTATTTTTCAAATCTCAGCTTAGGTGAAGTTTGGGGTCTCAGCACTTGATAGGTGGTATAGCATTGTGGCTAAAAGCATGGACAGGCTGGGTGTGGTGGCTCATGCCTGTAATCCCAGCACTTTGGGAGGCCAAAGCAGGAGGATTGCTTGAGATCAGAAGTTCGAGACGAGCCTGGGGAACATAGCGAGACCCCCGTCTCTACGAAAAATTAAAAAATTAGCTGAGTGTGGTGGTGTGTGCCTGTAGTCCTAGCTACTCAGGAGGCTGTGGCAGAAGGATCAATTGAGCCCAGGAGTTTGAGTTTACAGCGAGCTATTATCAGGCCACTGCACTTCAGTCTGGGCAAAAGAGTGGACTACCTATACTCTAATCCCATTTCAACCTTTCACTACTAGGGTGGCCTTGGGCAGGTGTCTTATCTATGTACTGTATTAATAATATGGCCTACCTCAAAGATTTATTGTAAGGATTAAGTTAATGTATATAAGACACTTAAAAGAGTGTATAGTATATTTTAAGTACTCAATGAAGGTCACATCTTAGAGTTTTACATCAATAAAAGGTTCTCAATTATTATATTCACAATTAGTGTAATAGCAATAATATAATTAATACTTATATTAATAATTAATAATAATAGCTAACTATTCAATAAGTCTAAATTATAGGCACTGTATATGTGTATAGTCTATACTTACTAAACTCAAAAGTCCAGGCCAGTAAGCACATAAGTTTTGTTTGTCATTATATAACTAGTACCTATAACTGCCTAGAAACGAGACCAATGACTGTTTTTGAATGAATGAATACTATTGACATAATTGAATTCCATTAAGCAACTGAGTAGGACAAGCTTTTGACAGTAGAGTGGAAATTCCCACAAAAACAGAGAAGGCAGTCCATGAACATAACAGCAGTGGCTAAAGAACACAGTCTGGCAGACAGCTCTTAGCTGTACTTGAACTTTCAGACAAGACAGCCAACAACAAACAGATTCAGTGAAAGAATCCACCTGGAACACTGGTGAGTGAGTGGGCTGGTATGGGAGGTGTCTGACAATAGACGGTAGGTAGAATCCCGGCAACTTGCAAGTACAGGCAACTTGTTAATAGTGTAGATATTTGATCACTTGAGCTATTTGGTGCTGGGTCAGGTATAGTATTCACAGTAGGGAATAAAGTATAGGGAAACAAGATAGGAATTATTATACCAGGTGGAGATTTTGTCATAAGAGGTAAAATAAAAGCTCGTAGCCTAAAATATGTTATGATGATAGCATAATGCTGCCAATGTAATGAAAGAACTAAGATTCAAGTCCTTCCTTGAATAGGAAATTGAAAAAAAGTTTGTTTTACCTTTAATTTTCTCATGCCCTCATTGAGGGGTATTTAAGAAAATTTTTTTATACATATAAACTATGCTAGACACTGAAAAGAAAATTAGGCAAACTTTTTTTCTGAAATGAATGAAGTTACATTTAATGTGTATTTTGCATGATGATTTCATTGTGCTTCACTTTGTCTTTGATTTTCTCACTTCACTTAAATCGTTGTAGCAATTTTTCTTTGGTTTGCCTCCTCTGCCAAACAGCTGAACATATTTGAATTAAAAATGCAGCTGTCTTAATCAATCTTTCATGTTATATATGGATTTAAAAAATAAATTTTCAAGTACAAAAACTCATGACATTATTCAGCTCTTGAGCTAATTCAAGATCTGTTTGTCATGATGTAGCTATTTCTATTCCTATGCAAATTCTGCTTTGTTCTTAGTATTGACATTTTCCTCCATTTCACAGTTGGCAGAATTAAAACATAGACTAAAACATTACAAGTAAACTTTCATTATATTAATGCAAAAGCTCAAATTATCTTAATTATACCCATTAATATAATTAATCCACAAACAAATGCTAATGCCATTGCTAGTTTAAGTGGTATGTCGATCATTTCAATTTACATATCTTCTTTGGGATTCTCCATTTTCACATCTCTAAATGAGAAAGGCTACACAGAAATATCCCACATCCTTGGGGAATTAATCTACATTACCTATAAGATACAATTTAAAATAATTATGTTAACGCTTGACATGAATTTTCTTCATGTGTTTGAAAATTATTTTGGAAGGTAAAATACCTACTTTGTGCTTTTTATTAAAACAAAATGTTTATTATTCATTTTATATATAGCCACATGTGTAGTTAAGGAGAAATGAAATTATTTTCTAGACTTAGGTAATTATATTCAATATGACCGAGAAGTTCCTATCAAAATAATGCATGTCTAATTGGAAAATAATTATTACACATTTTCAAATTCCCAGCACTACTGGATTTGTGAAGAAAAACATTCTTTGAGTATGTTCTTATTTCAAACTTTTAAATAACTCAGAAAATGTCATTTTACTAATATCAGAGCTCTCTCATCTCTGAATGCACTCAAACATATCATTAATGCATATTAAATTGGTATTAACCTTGCCCCCACCACATATAATTTTATAAAGAATGATATTCCTATCCATCAACTAACTGCACCAATAGACTTCACTGCAGTGACATAATTAATAGACCATAATACTTAAGAAGGTGACATTTCTTACTTGTTTTGAACTCTTGACTTGGAATTTGAAAAGGAGAATAAGTTACTGATACCAGGATTTTAATGTAGAGTAGTATCTAGTTCACAGTTAACTGAAACAGCTTTCTTTCCCATAATAGCAATAAAATAGAAAGGACTAATTACCCCTTTTATAGGTGCAATTGGAACTTAAAACTCTAGAGACAGTGTGAGCAGTAAACCACTGTTAGAGTCTACTTCACCATCTGTACCTTAACATTACAGCTACCAAGTCAATAAACAAACAAAAGACTCAATCATGCTAAATATATTATTCTAAGGTTTTAAATTATTTAACATTCTCTGGTGACTCTTAGTAGTTAAAACAAATTTTTTAGCTAAAAATAATCAGATTTTCTGTTGATATATATTTTGAAATAATTACAGCTTTTTAAATATTAAACAAGTTATAAATCTGTTTTGGAATTTTTAAGAATAATTTTTAAAAAATCTTTATCTTTCACTGTCTTTAGCAGATATGATGCAGTGCCCTCTTTAAAATAGAGACCAAACATGATGGCCAACAGTGCATTTATTTATGCTTTGAGACACTTCTATTATTTCCAAGAGAGATAGTTTTAAATACATCCACGAACACAAGAATGAATCTTAATAAATGTATTTTTACATAAGACAATTAAATCTGGAAACCATAGACTTGGGAGAAAAAATACATGTTATTATGTTCTTTGTTTAGAATAAAACCAATATAAAAGTAAATCTTTCCATGTATAGTTTAGATTAAAAAAATAAGGCAATCTCTAAAATGTAATGTGCTGTTTAATGATTACATACATTACAAATAAAATCACATTCAATCTGAAGACAGACAGGTTTTCAAAACCTAACCTTTGAACAAACTGAGTTGAGTTAAAAATACAGCTTTTTTTCTACTTAAGTCAAGAGAGTCTAAAATAAGATTAGGCATAAGTCTAGGGTCTGTGAGACTGTACAAATGTCTTAAATAATGCATTCTAAATTTCAAATCAGTGTGATATGCTTCTCAAAGATTTTATGAGAACATCCTTTTATATGCTGAAGCTACATTTTTCCGGATCTCTTCATAATTTTGAAAATCACCATAAATTAACTATTTAAAAATTAACCATGTTACAAAATTTCCAGAAAATCCCTTCTCCACGCTCTTTCAAATATAAAAATTCAGTCATTTACCATTCAGCAGAAATAGTCTAACCCACATTTCACTGATGTGAAATTAGATGCAGTGTATGTATTGAAAGTCATGATATTTGTTAGCTACGCATGTTAAAATAATTATCACCTTATATATGTGCTACATTCTTGCTGAATGAATGAACAGACCATCTTTCTCCAAATTGCACAGTCCTGCCAACAAAGGTTAAAGCTAGATTATTATTAGTTAGGGTCTCTCTGATTTGCTGAAGACTTGATTCAGTATTTGGGCCTCCTATTTGACCAAGTTTTCAATTAGAAATTATTTTTCTTTCCTCAGCGAAAAGAAAATAAAAAAAAGCCCTATTGTTTCTGTTATGCCATTAAATATTAGGGATGGGCAGTGATGGAATGCTCAGAAGGAGCAGGAAGTGGGATAGAAAGGGAAAGAAAGGAAGAGTAGGAAGAGAAGATACAAACCAGGCTAATATCCAGGCAATATTGACCAGGTCACATTACGCATTGCACTGAACAACATCTGGCCAATGCAAGGGCACATTTTCCTGAAATAGGAATAAAATTACTTTCAAAGAATATTGTAAAAAGAACACATGCATGTTTGCTAATTGTCTAGTTGGTGGATTGGTTGCCTAGTTGATTAATTGCTGATGAAAAAGCCTTTAGGCACACACTAACTTACAAGCAGGTGAATGAAGCCTCTTGCATCTTCTAATATATTTGAATGTCTTCAGATGTGATTGTGTCTGCCTAGCAATCTCTGAGGCATTTCATAATAACTGAGCTTTTAAAAGTAGAATCAATCATTCAATTTTTTAAAAAGCCTTGTTTTATTATTTGGGGGAAATACAAAAGCCAATCTGTCAAAACATATTGAACCTACAGTGAGTTGTCAATTTTCAAATGCAGAGATCAAACTCTAGTTAATTACTTAATTCTTTGGAACACTCAGATTAGACTTCAAGCATGCAATGTAAACAATCTATTCAGGTACTCCCAGGGAGGCAGCATTTGACCTTCTATCATCTATTTTTGGGGGTGTAAACTTCCTGATAATTTGTAAAAACACTTCATTCCATCAAAATGTTTTATGCTCAATTCTATGTATAATTTTGAGGTGAAGGAGGGATTGACAATTTTAAATTCTTTCCTCTGTTAGTTTCACCTTGTATAAAATAATTTGTACTACTTCGCTTTTTCCTGATTACTCAAAAATCAATGTTAGGAGTGATTTCTATGCATTCAACACATTGTTTAAAAATGACATATTTTTTGTCCAACCATGTCTGAAAACCACAGTGAAAAAATAACATGTAAAATTTAAAAAATACATTTTTACTAAGTTTTTCTTTATTTATATATCTATCAGAATAATATATTCATATAATCCAAAAATATATGTCAAATTTTACTAAAAGGCTTCCATAAACTCAACAAAAATACTATGCTTCACAGACCACAGTCCTTATCTGTAGCAATAGCTACTTAGACATATTTTAGCTGTTTTTTTCCTGGGACTTATTTCTAAATACTATGCTTAGTCTGCCAATTAAAAATGTCAAAAAGAACACATGAGTTTATTTTAGCTAACCCCAGAAAAGCTCCATTAAACCATTAAAGAAGGCTGAGCAAACTGAAGATAGGATAATAGTAAATACATGGCAGTATCAACAATGTTTTGAAGCTAGAAGCTAGATAGATGAGAAGACATTGACTTATCAGAGCACGCAAATCTGAAGCATTACCATCAAAAAAAGCCACTTGACTCACTGCTGTACCCTGCAAAAACTCAAGAACTAAAAGAACTATTGTTTCTGGAGATACAGGTGATGGTAAGGCTGAAAAATAAGATAGTTGTTTGCAAGCCTGCGAAAAAAAGAAAGTATAATACTAGAAACTTTCATCCAACCCATGGAGTCAGACTGTTCTCCTCTCTGAGGCATAAAATTCACTCTCCAGTGAGGTTTAGTTGTAAGAAATTAAGCTTGGTAATACTAATTCCTCTTAATTGCAGGGTGAACTATCTGCTGAATTTAAGGGGACGTCAAGAATGTCTACATATATACTGGAATGGACCTAAGCTTTCTTTTACAAATCAACATTTAGAATGCTCCAGGAAAGCTTTCCTAACTCAGACAAACTACAGACATCTAGCACAGGACAAATCACCTACTGGTATTGGCATTTGGGGGAATCTCAGTGGAATGTCCATTTACCAACAGGTAATCCTCAGGCTCAACAGTCAATAATCCTAGCCCATTCACACAGATCTCCAGTCAGATATATATGTTTTTTCATCTTGCTCTTAAATATGATTATAAAGCCAAGGATCACGAAAGAGTTGAAAAAAGCTTACAACATGAAGACAGAATCCAATCAAATAAATAACAAAATAAATTCAGAGGAAAAAATGAGACTATAAAGTAAGCAAAGGAAACTTATAAAACCTAATAACTGACATCTTTAAAAAGGAAGAGGTGTTATATTCTATCTACAGAAAAATAACAGGATGCTGTAAAAAAACATTCAGAGAACAAAGAAAAAGCTACTGGAAATTAAAAATGCAGTCATGAAAATTTTTAAATCAAGGAAAATTTAGAAAATAAATTTAAGAGAGAATGTTACTAAGAAAAGGTTTTGAGATTCTATTATGTACCAGGCATAGTACAAAACGGACAAAGCCCCTGCTTTCATGAAATTAGAAAAGCAACAACAAAAATAACAAAATGAGTTGGAGTGTAGGAGAGAAACTAAATATTTAGAATTGCAGGATATTTTTATTTGGAGTATAGCTCAAGAAAATAGAATAATATCCCCACCAAAAATAGAGATGAAAAATTAAAGAGAAAATAAAAAATAAATAGAAGAATAATCCAGGAGTTCCATATACAACATAGACATATCAAAGGAAAGAAAACTGAGTATATTAAGAAGAGAAATATAGCAAGGGAATGATAAAATAAAATTTTCTATAATTAGAAAATATTGATTTTCCAATGGAAAAAAATCTATCAAATTAACCACAAAATCAATGGAAAAGGTAAAACTAGAGTTCTATAAAGAAAAAAGCATGTTACACACAAAGAATATGTAACCAGAATGATTTTTTAACAACCATACCAGATGTTAGAAAGTGAAATAATGTCTTAAATGATTTTTGATCCAGAACTGTTTACACATTCAAAAAGTCAATTAAGGAAAAAGTAAAATGTAGATATCTTCAGACATACAAGTCCTGAAAACATTTATCTCTTAAGCATCCTTTCTCAGGAAGATTCTGCTACACCAAAATAAGACAAATATGTGATAGCCCAAGAAAAGGGATCCAATAGAGCAGAGATGAGAAATTAATTAGCAAGTGAATGGGGAGAAGTCTCAGAATAACAGCAGCATGGCAAGCCTACAGTTCAGTCAGGAACATGAGGATGAAAAACTTCCAGAAGAAAATCATCGAAGAAAGAAGACTAAAGGGAACCAACTTATGTACTGTATGAATGTATGGACTGTACTAAAAATAGCTAAAAGTTTTTAGAATTCCATTAGAAAACTTGAAGGCCATTTAGTGGAAAGAACTTAGAAATGTAATCAAACGAATAAACAAAATCATTAATGCCAAGAAAACAGAAGCAACAGGAATGGAAGTACAATAGTGACTTGGTAATAAAAATATTTAAGCAGCCATAATTATTTAAACAATAACCATTGGCCAAACTTTGTGGTACATTTATATTGGGTGTATGGGGAAGAGAAAACATTTGTATGTGGTAAAGTGAAGTTACAAAAAAAGCTGGAACTTAACTACCTTCAATCCAATTTCCCAAACTTCATTGTCCTTTTATAGCTATATCATGATCAGTGGTTAAATTAGTGTTTATAACATTATGACTATGTGTACAGTGTTCATAAGCAAGTAGTGTTCCACATCATAATCATGCTTCCTTCTTTCTCTGTTGTAACTTTATTTTCCCTCCATTCTTGTTCTAGTTTCTTTCATCTCAGAGACTTCTCTAGTCACCCAAACTTTTTTAGATCATATATTTTAAGTGCATTTAGATTAGATATTTTTAAGTGCATTTACAATTACTATGGTAGGACTCAAGGGGGTTAGTAGGGAAAAAGGATAGATATGTAATTATACATTTTTAAAAATTGTCTCTGTTGATCAAGATTAATTGTGATCATATTATTGGTTTGACTCAAATTTAGGCCATAAAAAACCATCTTCTACCTGTACATATTAACATCTCAAAAATTGAATTAAGTAACATTTTTTGTATAAACTAAACTACATAATAAAACTACATATATTCAGTATAGTGAAATTGATAGATGATATAGTCTGGAATGGAGAAAAACCTTAGAAATCACCTCATGAACTTTATGTACATTCAGGCCTTCCTTCTATAACTTCCTTTTAGTATTTATACTATCTCTTCTTCAACAGCAAAAGAGAGAATTTACAACTTTTTGCCACATCTTCTATTGTTTTCAGAACTTCAAATTCTCAGACATATCTTTGGCATATGGGTTGGATTTTTCTCCTTCTATCTTTTCCTAACCGCTCAAAGATATGATTTGTATTTAAATACAATTATAATTTGATAAGTACAATAAAAATGTAATTTTTACCTACAGTAGTCTTTTTTATATTAAAATATAAACATGAAGTTCTCACTTTTTACCCTACTTCCTACCTTGATTCTTCACAATAGCCAGTCATAATATTTCAACAGTTGGTCCTAAACATGCAATATTTCTTACAAATTCATGAATCAGATTATTCTTCTCTAGATCTCTACTTTGCTAACCTATTATCTAAAGACTTTTACCATTTATATTGTATGACATTCTAGGCACAATACTTTTATTACTACTGCTAAATACTGCTTTATCATTTCCAGTAAGCCTTATCATATTATTGAACTAAGTGAGCTTAATTTTAACCAAATAATTAATACATTTTTACATATTCTGATAATTAGATCCATCTATGCCTATCTTTTATTTGTCTTTGGGATTTTTTTGTCATAATGTAAGCATTTACAATTATTTCTGTTAAATTTTAATGTAATGTTTAGCACTTATTTTTTTCAAAAATACTAATTCTACTAACCTATACTGTTCTATTACTCCCTTGTTATTGTTATGTTTGATTTTAGTAAGCATACCATCAATACCCTCATTCCAGGTATTAATTTAAAAACTGTTGAGAAGAACAAATTTGAGGGTGAAACCCTGTAAAATAATGCTGAAACCTATCAAAAAGTTAGCATTATTGACTGCTATTGTTTACTCGCTGCCACAGAAATAGTAAGGACACACTTCTTTGATTTAAATCTTCCCATATTTCTCCTCTTGTTTATAAAAACATTGTGATGAATTTGATCAAATGCTTTTGTTGTAACACAATTTTTATGCCACTCTTTGTATCTAGCAGCTTAAGGCATCATTTGCTTTACTGGCACACAATAAATTGTCCCATGATTAGGTCTACTTTTGGTTAAAATAATAGAAACTTGACTAGAACTTAAGCAAAAAAAAAAAAAAAAAAATTCATTGAAAAAATAGTGGAATGTTTTATGGAATGCCATTCAGGACCTCAGTAATAAAACTGGAGACCTAGGTTTTGTGGGGAAACAAGAAGGTTAATCTTACTTTATCTTTGGCTGTTCTCTACATGTTTGTTCCATTCTTCTCAACCCATTCCTCTGTCCGTATGTTGGAACAGGGTAGCCCAAAGCACAGAAATGTAGGTATTTAAGTACAGTTATCCTCCTCAAAATGTAGTTCGCTGATTTCAGTTTTAAAGTTTTAAATTCCCAAGAAAGGATCTTCAACTTAGGCTGAGAGCCAATTATTAAACTATCTTCAGCATTGACTAGAAGGATAAACTTTCCAGAAGGAAAAATGATTATCTTAGGTTTGTTCAGTCTCTCCTGAAACCAATAGCCAATAACCTGTATAACCATCAATTCTTTCAGCAACGACTTAAGTGAAGGTGGGAATTGTGGATCCCCTGAAAATTAGGGAGGGAGAAATTCTCCAAAAATGTCAGGAGAGGAGGGTGATGAGAGAGATGGCTACATGTTTTAGTAAGGTCTACTATTTGGTGTTTACATACATACTTTCTTCTTTAAAGTTATAAAAGGGCCAGATATTTCCAAATTCCAAAATCCAACTATCTGGTGTATAACCACAGATCATTTACAACCACAACAGTTATTTCCCAGCTGTGACTTAGAAAAACAATGCTAGAAGTCACTCTTCTACCACTTTAGCTTTTTTAGGTAGTGTTCATTCCTCTTCTATTTTATCTTTATATCTGTATTAATCAAGACTCTTTCTTCTGTCAATGACAGAAACCTAACTCAAACTTGAAATCTGTTGACACAAATAACTGAAAATTCAGGGAAGAATGACTTAGAAAGCACCAAACCCAGATGCTCAAATAATACTCTCAGCAAAAGTATGTCTTTCATTACTTTTTGGATCTATTGATTTCATTAGCAGATGTCTCTTCACATACAGTAGTAAAAATAGCCACCAGAAACACCATACTTATATTTCACAATCTTGCCATCTCCAGTAGAAAAGTGTCCCTCTCTTCTGATTACACCAGCTAAAATCATGAGACTGAATTTGTTTAGCCTGTCCTAAATCATATGCCTTCCTGTGATCACCTTTGTGATCAGCACAACTCCAAACACGTGGACTGACCATGACAGGTTTGTGGGTTTCCAAAAGGATTAGTTACATTCTGTACCAGAAGAAAGGTGGCTCTTTGGGGGAAAGTACAGGTATATCCACTCCTAATAACAAAAGCTGCTATGCTCCCGTGGAAGAGACAAAGTACAGTTGATTCTTTTTGATATATTTAATGGTGGTATCTGGATATTCATGCATTAATGCTTTATATCATGAATTATATGAACAATTTCAATATTCCTAGAGCATCTGAAAGGAAAATAGCAAAGTACCATAAATTGCTCACCAGTTCAAGATTAAACTTATCCTGCTGGACTAGTCTAGTAGGAGAACTGATTGGATTTGTGAAAATAATGGGCATCAAGTGGTTACTTTCTTCCTTGGGAGTGGAGTAAGTTCTACCATGGCTTATTCAGCTGGTCAAGGTTGTAGATATTTGAAGTATTTCCTATGTCCCACTGGGTATACTTCCTCAATAATGGAAATAATTAGGGAGGGAGGGAGAAAGGAAGGGAGAGAGTATGTGAGAGAGAGAGTGACAGAGGAGAAAGAATTTCTAGAATGATGTCCTTGAGATGATGATAAATAATGGAATTAGTCCCAGATGGAGGTAAGTGCTGATTTTATACAGGAGACAAGATATTTCATCTGGAGAAATAAGAGAGTGAAACAATATAATTCACAGATCTAGTTCACTGAGTAGATGTGGTGGTGGAAGCTTTTGGAAGCAGTCTTTGTATATTGTTCTTTCCTCCATGTAAAGGGAAGCAAAATGATCAGATGTGAGAATTTCAAGTAGGGTTGGGGGTTGGAAGAGAATGGGCGAGGCAATGAAGCAGCTGTCTGGGAGACAGAAGGAGGACTGGACCAGAGAAATGCAGGGCAATGGCCAGGAGCCACTATGATCCACTTGATGAAATGGCCTGAAAATAAAGTGAAACCAGACTTCCTTGTTTGGTATCTTTCTCCAGCTACATTCAAGTATATAGAAATAAATGAAGTGTTGGATTTTTGTCCAAACAAGCAAAATAAAAGAAAGAATAGAAAGACAGTTAACTGATTCAGCTATGGTGTTTAAAGATGAACTGTGGGGTCTAACCTGAGTGAGAACAATATGGGAGGAGAAGCATTAATGACAATGTAGCATTAATGACAATGACAATCATTGAATTCTAAGTACTCCTGAGGTCTGAAAGATTGGATATTTTAGAAAATGTCCTGAAAAGAAAAGATAATATGTAGTATTCAAAGAGTGAATGTATAATTGATCCTGAGGTAGAGAAACATTTATTGTTATTGCTGATAGTAATGCCTAAGCCAGTGTAAGAAATGGGGATAAACTGATAGACTGATTTAAATTTGAGATCAAGATCACTGGAGGAAAAAAAGTCAAGAAATTGAGAATCTATTTGATTTGAAGGATGATTGATATGGACATATAAGACAGGAATTGTAACAGCAGTGGTATTGAGGAGATAGCAATGACTCAGGTACAAATACCTTCAAGAAAGCCATGGGTGTGTTTGTACGGAAGAGGGGTAAGTAGGTAGTGTGAAGATGAACACAACAGGGAGTGGTATTGGCTGGAATAGTCAGATGACCTGAGATTCAAAGCAGAAGGAAAGGAAACAAGTTTGGATATACAACAAGGAGCAGGAAGAACTCCTCTTTCCTCTCTCCTTTGTGAAGGTTCAAGGGAAGTAGTGTTCTTAGCAGAGCCAAGATTCAGTTAGCACAAAATGATATGTAGGTACATTACATAATGTGCATGTGATCATTATTTATACTTTTATAACACTGAGCTTTTGGAATTATGTATTCATTTCAGATGGTTTTGGTGCATTTTATAAGGGAAGAAAAGCTATTTTAACAGGATAGATGCCAAGTCTATCAAAATGCAAAAGAAATGTAGGCGTCCGTATCTAAGCTTATAAAAACATCTCTTTGTAATGATGTGTTTTGACATTTTGAAATATAAATTGCTCATGAGTCATTAATCAACTGTTCTTTAATTAAGAAATTCAAAAAGCAATTGAAGAGACAGCAGGGAATAGAAATAAAACTTCTTATAGCTCCATCCTCAGTCATTTGCCGGTATTAAAGATGAGAATAAAATTCAAATGTTTATGACATTTTAGATCTGGTTGTGAAATTATCATCATCCTTTTATGTTGGATTAAAATTTACCTTAATTATTTAATTTCTCCTTTTTTATTTCACCACTGAATATAGTTTCCTAAAAATCGATAATAATCACTATTAGTTTCTTTTTTGGTCTAGTTTTAAATATATACATTAACTTTCTTAAGTAAACATCTTTATATTCTCTTTGTTACTTTGATAAATGATGTTAAAAGGGAAAATAACATTTTCAGAAAATGTCAATATTCAGTGAAATAGAGTTTTTATAAATTACTGTTAGTAGAATTACTTTGGCTATCTTACATTTGTCTAACAAAACTAAAAAAAATAGCTATTTAGCAATGCAATTAACAATTAAGTTTATTTATTTTCCCATACAGATTATTGAACCACACTACCATTTTCTTTTTCTAAAATAATATATTTTTTAGGTTAAATAAGATAATGCTGCAGGACATTGACATACAACTCTCTTTCCTTTAAACTAAGCACTTGGTGACCCATATAACCATCTCAGAATTTCTTAAACAACTTACTGTGAAAAATAGATAAATAATGGTCTTGTGCATTAGCCTTGCAGAGAGGTTATGTTGGAGATGAAGCAAATTAGAATTGGAAAAATACACAATATAATAGCTTCTAAATGATTATAAATGGAGGGCAGTACTTGCCTGTCTAGGAAGCTAAACCAATCAATCTGAGGGTCTTTGAAATTATGAATGTTGTTCCTTGCAGTGTGAACCTCAGCACTTTTTCAGGTTTTAGCACTGACATTTCTGCCTCATAGTTATCTGGCTAAAATTCTTGTTTCAATAATAAACCCACAAATAAAATGACTCCTTGGGCATTAAAATTAATTTGTAGTTATTCTAAGTCATCATGTCAGTGAGGCTTTGTTGAATGTTTCTTCTGGATTTTTTTCCCCAGAACAATTCAACATGGGATCAATTCAAAAATTACACACTGCCCGTTTTGTTCAAGTACCTGGATATAGCAGGGTATCAAAAAAGTCTATAAAAACATACTAATGCATTAAAGGAGCTGAAAATACCTTCAAGGAGATGGGAAGCACATAAATGAGATTTCTGTATCAGAACCCCAATGTCATTTATCTGTATATGTATTAATCACTTCGTGCCTTTTATACATATATTTAACTAACCTCTCATCCTAGACCCTTGAGAGCAGGGGAAATTTCTGCTTTTTCTTTGTTTACTCAACCACACTTAGAACTTACATCTTGCACATCAAGCAGTAAATATTTGCCTTACAAATAGTTCCATATATATTTGAATGAAGGAATGATAATGCAGTTTGGATTCCCCAAGAAGCACATTATGAGATAATGATAACACACAGAGGATTTTGGGGGGAAATTTTTAGGTTTAGCAACTGGAAGAAAAAATAAGGAGGAAGAATTAGGAAGAGGGAAGAGTTGTGCTGTGATATAATTTCAGGGAAGTCCTCAAAAGCTGGTATACTAGGAGTTCTTATGCTCAGATGACACTTCAAAGTAGCCTGCATTTGAAGTAAGGAGGCTGGGTGTTCATATCCCCATGTTGATCAGTCACTGACGTAGGCAATAGCGAATGTGGCATGCCGTTAGGTAAAGCTTTGCTTTCATGTGAAGCAATTCTGAAAGCCTAATAACATCTGAGGGCTGTCTCTACAGATAGTCCCACACCCAGCAACTGAAAAAGTGAGTAATTTATCCCTGACTGAGGCTCCAGGTGGTATATTACAGTATCTACCACAAATGAATAAAATATATGATGAGTTCATCATATCTGTTAGCATGCTAGCAGATATGAAAAATGTGATGGAGAGTTAAAGGAAAGAAATATAATATACAAATAGAAGTATTAAGAAAAGCTTCATGGAGTCTTTTTTACTTGACCCATATTATGTTTGAAATGAATGTTGAATAACAGGCATGAATACAATGGGTGCATATTACAGAGAGAATTTCTAATTAAGTAAATAGCAAGAGTAAATGCACAAAAGTGGAAGTAAGTATGAAAACCAAGAAGACAAAAATTAGTTCGCTTTTGTTGATGTGTGAAAGGATATTTTGGGGATAATTATAAATAAGTGTTA
>CM052436.1:19127532-19146961 GCA_028533085.1 Varecia variegata
TTATGTTTTTTCTTAAAAATTCTTAGTTTATCTCTGATAAGAAAATTGAAATATTCATTCCCACCAAAATACTTATATTCATTAATATTGCAATTATTTTATAACTTTTCAACTTGTTATCCTTTTTGCATATTGTTTATGGAGCATTTCTTACCTTATCCTAAATTTGCTTACAAAATTTGAAGTATTCATAATGCTCTACCCATCTCACTCTATCAAAATTTTCACATTCTTTTGATGCCTATCTGGTTCAAATGACAATGACTGAATTATTCCTTCCTAATTATCCAAGTGAACTGGAATCTATGAGATAGAAAAAAACTAAACATGAAAATTGGAGTCTGAAAAGGCTAGGTTCAAATCTTAGGTCTGTCATTAGCCTTGTCATTGTGAGCATTTAATAATATGAATACAGTCATTTAAAGTATCTGGCACCATGCAATTTTAAAAAATAATCATGTAAACTCCTTGAACTTATACGTAATTTTCCATGTCTGTTTATTACATAAAAGACAATAGCCTACTTTTCTGTTAGAATGTCTTTTCAAGCCTATAGGATTGACATGCCCAGGAAGGAAAGAAAACAAGGAAGGAAAGAAGGAAGCCCAGCCAGGAGGAAAAGTAATTAAAGAAAGGAAAAAAGAAAGAAAGAAATTATGGACAGAAGGAAATAAGAAAGTCAGGCAGGTAAAAATGAAGGGAGTGGGAAAAGGAGACAACAAGTAGGCTATTTATTATGCTATTTTCTCTCTACTCTAACCCCCCTTTGCTTTGTGATGCTCAAACTGACACCTGGCAAAAACACATTCTTGCTCTGCCAGATGGTATTGAGAGACTGCAAGGCTGGAGGAGGAGGAAGTGACTTGCTCCTTCTGAGGGCTTTCTTTCGCCCTGTGGTTCTAGTGGTTTTCACCCTAGCAATGTTTCTTCACCCCAGCAGCAGGAAGTTCCTCCCTTTAGCAGCAAGTAAATCCAGTTTGCAGTTTTCCCAACATTTGCAGAGACAGCCTCATGGTGCACATGGTGCATCCCTACAAGCACCGGTACCCATGCCTCAAATGTCTGTGTTTCATTTCCTCAAGCCCCTCCTTCAAGCTTCTAAATTTCAATGATTCCAACAAACTATATTTTATTCATCTGTATCACTCAGCTGTTGCTATATTACAAACAGTTATGCAATCCCAGTGGAATTTAAAAATAAACATTTTCCCCTCAAGCATTTGTGATCTACTAGGGCAGCTCTTCTGACCTCAGCTGGGCTGACTGAAGCATCCACCTGTTGGCCCATGTAGTCTGAGCTCGGGAAGTTGGTTCTTCTCCAAGTGCCTGGCACTTTTCTTTTTGTTTTTCTGGTCATGGGATAATGGCAGATTTC
Organism: Varecia variegata; assembly: GCA_028533085.1. Lineage (NCBI taxonomy): Eukaryota > Metazoa > Chordata > Mammalia > Primates > Lemuridae > Varecia > Varecia variegata. Next base: position 19,128,908 of record CM052436.1, read on the forward strand.
TGCAATTGCTGCCTCTGTGATACCCTCCAGTTTTTGTCTGAACTTTTCTGTAACCAGGTTAACATCTCTGTACATGGTTAAACATTGTTTATATTAAATTCTATTGGTAAAGTAACTGGTGTGATTTTTATCTCCTGACTTGACTCTCACTAATACAGGGAGGGAAAAAGAGAAGAAAGATAATATATATTTAGGGCCTAATATATACCAAGCACATTGCTAAGTACTTCAGATGTTTATTTTATTTTAAATCACATATGTATTGTGTAAAAAATAATATATCTGACAATCACAGAAGCTGAATTATTTGTCCAAGTTATATATACTGTAAGTGGGAAAGCACAGATTCTCACCATGAACTTTTTAAAACATAAAATGTCCAATTTTTATTCAACCTTTTTTATTATAACATTATCTTTCAAGCAATGCATGTTCAATAAATACTTGCTAATAATTACATACTATAAATTGAGTGTTTATTATTACCATGCATTTATTTTTAATGCTTTTATGTGTATAGATCCATTTAATCCTCACAATAACTTTGTAAGGTTGGGACTTTAATGAATCTTGATTTATGCCACATTCTTTAGTTTTAATTTAGATTTATATTTATTTCTGGCTCAGTGGGAAACTTTGACGTAATGGTGAACCAATTGTATAGCCAACTCACACAGTAACTGGAGAGATTCAGATGAGAAATTATTAATAAGTTCTCAATATTATAGTAGTGGAAAACTGATAAATTTAAACACCAATGGCCATTTTTTTAAAAGAGTGAAAGGCTATACATTGGAGACATTTTTTAAAAGGTATAGTGAAAAAGCCTGAACAAGGTGATGGTTTAAATTGCATTTCTTTCTTCACTCATTTCATATCTACCCAATAAGGTCAACTGTGTCAAGCCCTAAATCCAGTCCTGGAGATTTGTACTGTGGTAGGTTGAATTACTAGCCCCAGTTCATCCTTTTCTATAGCCTTTCCCCTTTCCATATAATTATACAATGTCTCTTACTAAGTTTTATACCTCCGTGATTCATGACTTTGAACATTGTGATTTGGTTTGTCTGACATGATGTTAATAGATGTGGCACAACCAAGAGCTTACAGCATTAGGCTTGTTCTCTTTATTCACTGTTGGCACTTGAAGAACCAACTTCCTGAGCTCAGACTAGATGGGCCAGCAGGTGGATGCTTCAGTCAGCCCAGCTGAGGTCAGAAGAGCTGCCCTAGTAGATCACAAATGCTTGAGAGGAAAAATATTTATTTTTAAATTCCACTGGGATTGTATAACTGTTAGTAATATAGCAGCAGCTGAGTGATACAGATGCATAAAATATAATTTGTGCTATCCAGTGAATAAAGTTGAAATGATTACAATTGTATAAACTTATGCAGTATCCCATTTGATTATGACACTAAGGCTAGTATTTAAAAAGTACTGTCTGAATGCACATATGGAAATGCAAACAAGGATTGTCTCCAGAATTGTGAGTGCTTGCCATGTCATGTGTATACATGTATAAATTTAAGAATGTTTGTTTCTACCTTGTGATTTACTGATTCAGAACAAAGAGAGAAATAATCTAAAAATTGAGTATGGCCTAATAACAATAGAGACTTCTACAGTGCTTGCTAGTTGCCTACCCTACATCCCTCCTCCTCTCCTTCCCATATAAAAGCATATCAAATTTATCAGGGAAACCAAGCTAAAAGATGACATCACCCAGCTGCACTTACACCTCAGTGTGGCCATACAACATAGATTCTGATTAATGGAATGTAATGAGACACACTGCATTTGACTTTCAGGAAGGATCCTTATAGAAAGCCTACTCAGTTGAGAATGTTCCTTTTAGTCTTTTTCTGCACGTGTTGAATTGAAGAGCAGACTTGATACTCCAGTAGCCATCTTGGAGCATGACTTGCCCCGAGGTGGATGTGGGCACCAATGATGGTGGGGTAGAAAAATAGAAGAATGTTTGACCCTTCCAAAGGGAGGAAGCCCTATAACATCTGTCTCTGGATATTTGTTTTATATGTTTCATCACTCTTATTTTAAAATATTTTCTGAATAGTTATAGAGAGTATTTTCACAAAACTATAATCCAGGTGAAATTATTCCTGAAAATAAATGTAAGGGTGCAAACCAATGCTAATTCTCATTTTAACTCCCAAGCGCATGTAGAAAAGTTCTTTCCTGGTGTTGGGAGATGAGACCATGACATTTCCCAACTTCCCTATTTGTACCTTTTGTAGCACTTCTGAACCTGCTAATGCTAATGTTTCATCCCGTTTCTTCCTGCTAATATTGTCATTCAGGATCTAAAATATTCATTTATTCATATAAGACATATTTATTATTCATAATATTTTACTAAGTCACACACTCCAGGTCTATATGCTTTGGTAAAGTTGAAAATTTTGAAAAGGCATATCAAATGCTAGAATTTTTCAAATGATCAACTTGAAATTCAGATTATCATACACTCTCAAACTCTGACATCTTCTGGAAAGATGTTTGATCATTATTACTATTTTATCTATGTCTTTAATAAATATTCATTTATTAAAAATTAAAGTCTATATCACAGAGTTGGTAGACAAATTTTGTTTTGACTAATCTCAGGACTGGACCTAATTGCCAATGTTGTAACTCATAAAGGCAATTCTACATATTTACGTGAAGATAAAAACAGAAAAAATTAGTATCCATGTTTGGTTGAAATTTATCCTTTTTATAATGAAATAGGGAAATTTTCATTATTGACTAATACTGAATTTCCTTTGTTCCATCAGCATTTCTGCTCACCCCTTATTCCCCACTCACTGACCATGAATATTTTTAATAGTAGACCTCAACTAAGAAATAAATCATTGTTCTTCACAATCCCTGCCTTATTTATTGTAGAGGACATAAATACCTTGCATTATCTCATTCCAAGTGGAGAATCTTCTCTTTGTATATTAAAACTTACTTACAAAATAACATTTTTATTGTTTAAACTTTGATACTTATGTTTATAAGCCATCTTTATTTTATTTTGTATATGGTGTGAGATATGGACCAAAGTTCATCCAATTGTTCTATCACCAATGTTGAAAAGATTATGTTATCTCCACTGAATTACTTTCACATCTTTTTGAAGATCAGTTGTCCATATATACATATTTCTTAATTTTCTATTCTGTTCTATTGATCTATTTGTCTATTGTAACATGGCAAACATAATCTTAATTATTATAACTTTATAATATGTATTGAAATCAGGCAGTGTTAGCCTTCCAAATTTGTTATTATTTTTCAGTAGTTTGTGTTCCTGTAGATACTTTGCATTTCCATATAAATTTTAGAATTAATTTGTTAGTTCTACCAAAAAAAAAAAAACTTGCTGGCACTTTGATTGGAATTTTATTGAATTTATAGAGCAAATTCGGATGAATTTACATCTTAAAAATATTAAGTCTCCAGATACATGAACATGGTTTAGCTCTCCATTTTAGGTCTTCTCTAATCTCTCTCAGCAATATAATAAAAGTCTTACCAGTTCTCAAGATACAAAATATGGTATTTCACATGTTTTGTCAGATTCATTCCTAAATATTTGATACTTTTATTCTATTAGAAATGATAATTTTAACTTTCCAAAATATTGCTAGTATGTAGGATTTTAATTACCATGTTCATTTATTAGTTCTAGTAACTTTTCTGAAAAGTTGATTCAAATTTCTACATAGATAATTATGTCATCTGTGGATAAAGACAGTTCTACTTCTTTCTTTCTAGTTTATTTTTCTTTCCTGATTCCACTGGCCAAAATCTCCACCACAATGTTGAAGAGAAGTAGTAACAGTGGACATCTTTGTCTTGTTCCTAATCTTGATAGGAAAGCATTCAGCCTTTCACTATTAAGTGTGCTATTAGCAAACTGCATAAAAAAGACAAAATAATATGTACTATATATGCTTCCATTCATGTAAATTTTTAAAAAGTACAAACTAATATATAGTGAATAAAATTAGATTAGTAGTTTCCAGGAAATTGTGTGTGAGTGGGTAGAGAATAGTAATGAGAAATGATTAGGAAGGGGTTTTAGGACACTTTCTGGGTGATGGATATATTGGTTATCTTGGCTATGGTGATGGTTTTACAGGTGTAATAGCGGTCATAACTTGTCAACTTGTACATTTTTAATATGTGTAGTTTATTGAAACTTGGCTATGTCACAATATGGCTGTTTAAATTTAAAAGGAAAAAAAAAACAATGGTTTGCCTAAACATGCAATAGATAGAATGTTTGTGTTCCCCCAAAATTCATATGTTGAAACCTTAATCTCAATGTGATAATCTTTGAAGATGGGGTCATTGGGAGGTGATTAGGTCATGAGAGTGGAGCACATAAATGGGATTAGTGCTTTATACGAAGGGGACAAAAAGCTAGCTGGCTCTCTTTCCACCGTGTAATGATATAACAAAAAGTTGATTCTCTGTAAACCAAGAAGTAAGCCCTCACCAGACACTGGATCTGCCAGCACCTTCATCTTGGATTTCCCAGCCTCCAGAACTAAGAAAAATAAATTATTGCTTGAGCTATCCAGTCTATGATAATGCTATAGCAGCCCAAACTAATCAAGGCAGAAATAAAATGAGTAATTCACAAATCTTATTAAAAAATTACTTATTTGCTTATTCTGCATCTTTGTACATTTTTTATTATGAGTTATATAAAAGCTTGTCTTAAGTAGGACAGACATTGTTTTATACAATTAATATGACAATTTTTTTTTTTTTTTTTTTTGAGACAGAGTCTCGCTTTGCCTGGGCTAGATTGAGTGCCGTGGCGTCAGCCTAGCTCATAGCAACCTCAAACTCCTGGGCTCAAGCGATCCTACTGCCTCAGCCTCCCCGGTAGCTGGGACTACAGGCATGCGCCACCATGCCCAGCTAATTTTTTTTCCTATATATATTTTAGTTGGCCAGATAATTTCTTTCTATTTTTTTTTTTTTTTAGTAGAGAGGGGGTCTCGCTCTTGCTCAGGCTGGTCTCGAACTCCTGACCTCGAGTGATCCACCCGCCTCGGCCTCCCAGAGTGCTAGGATTACAGGCGTAAGCCACCACACCCGGCCGACAATTTTTTAATATCTTCTCTAGGCAGTAGTGTTGTTTCACATAATTTAGAAAAATTTTAAGTACAATATTTATAACTACAACTATTTATAATTTTGTATGAATATTATACAACTAGTTATAATATATACAAATAACTACTTAAAACTAAACTGCATAATTTTATAACTATACAATATAAAATACTACATATCAGTTTATTATATTACAATATAGACTGGTGAATTAATATCAATCATTTGTTGATAATTGGGAGTAGCATGATAATATTTTTCATCCTGTGTGGTATATTGTCCATCTAGAATATTCAGTGTCCATGTTCAAGTTATGGTTACTTACCCACCCAACAATAAAGTACGTTCCCTTCCAAACATGTGGACAAGCAATACTTGTTTAATTGAGCATTTTTCTCTTACTTATTTTATAAAATATTGTTTAAAAGACTAGAAAAAGCCATATCAAAATAGAAACTTGGTTGATAAACCAGCATCAGTTATAGGTGTCTCACTAATATCTCTAAAATATGTATGTAGATGAACAATACATATTTTCAAAAAAATGTATTGATGCTACCAAGTCTGTTCATTAGGGAAGACAATTGAGTTAATCATCAATTCCTCTATAAAAACAACAGAGAACCATAGATGGATCTCTAGAGAAAAAATATTCAAAATGATTCTTTGGGCTTTGAAGTGTTTAAAATATACATATCTGATTTTTTTTATTTTTTATTTTTTTTTATTTCAGCATATCATGGGGGTACAAATGTTTAGGTTACCTATATTGCCTTTGCCCCACCCGAGTCAGAGCTTCAAGCATGTCCATCCCCCAGACAGTGCGCACCGCACCCATTGGGGGTAAATATACCCATCCCATCCTCCCCATCCCACCTGCCCAACACCTGATGAATGTTACTATTATATGTGCACATTTAAGTATTGACCAATTAATACCAATTTGATGGCTGATTAAATGCTCTTTCTTTCATATCCTTTCTTAGCTCTTACTCCAAAAGCAGCCACAATTTCAGAGAGTAAAATATGTAAATTATGGAGACATAAATTTGGAGGGTGTGATGATTATTTTGTGTGTCAACTTGACTGGGACCCAGGGTGCTCAAATATTTGGTCACACATTGTTGTAGATGGGTCTGTGAAGGTGTTTCTGGATGAAGTTAACATTTGAATTAGTAAACCAAGTAAAACAGATTGCCCTTTCCAATACGAGTGTGGGTCATTCCATCAGTTGAATGCCTGAATAATGCAAAACTACTGAGCCCCCCTGGGAATAAATTGTATTCCTCCTGCCTGACTGCCTTCAAGTTAGGACATTGTTTTTTTGTTTGTTTGTTTGTTTGTTTTCTTGCATTCAGACTCAAACTGAAATATTGGCTCTTCCTGGGTCTCAAGCCTACCAGACTGCAAATTGGAACTATACTTTCAGCTCTCCTGGTTCTCAGACCTTGGACTTGGACTGGAACTATGCCATCAGCCCTCCTGGGGTTCCAGATTGCTGACTGCAGATCTTGGATCTGGTCAGCCTTCATAATTGCATGAGCCAATTTCTTACAATAATTCTATAAGATATCCCATTGGTTCTATTTCTTTAGGGAACCCTCACTAATACAGAGGAGACTAACAGTTAGTGGGTTTTTTTAAATGTTTTTCTTCAAATCATTCCAGTTTATTCATCAATGTTTGTAAATTTCAGGCAAGAACTACCTAAGACATTAAGCCAACTAAGCTCAATATGCTGAGATATTGGTATGGATTCAATGGCCACCCCCCTATAAGTCAAAAGGTTTCACTAAATCATATGACTATATTAAAATGCAATAGTTGATAGAACTATAGCTATCTCAGAGACTTCTTTGTGAATAGTTCTAATTAATTTTATAAACTCGAGGAATTACTCCCTCTAACCATAAATATGAACTGTTGCAAATGACTGCTGGAATAAATCCCTCAAAGTCTCTTTGGTCTCAGAAATCTTTAAATCTTACAGAGATTTATCGAGCAGCAACCAAGGCTATACTCAAGCCTGTAAGTACAAATGCTGTGTCAAGGTAGCCTAGTACCAAGGCTGTCTCAGATACACCTATTCTCTGTCCAACCCCCACTGCCCTCTGTCCTTGCCTCTGAATAATTCACAGTAATGCTCAGTCTCTTTATTGTCCTAGTCTATGGATTAAGTAACTCCAAGAAAGAACTCATTTGATCTTTTGTTAAAGACTAAGTGCTGCTGTGATTGGTATTATATAACTACTTATGAGAAAGGAGCATTATCTCTCGTATTGTGAAGCTATGCCATCCGTCACCCTATTAACTGTTGTAAAAGTCTGATGAAATTCTGAGTGTATTACTACTAAAAAGTCTCTTAGCTTTTAGAGTCCTTTCTGTACGTTTTTTAGGTGATATATAGGTTTAAATGATTCTATTTTCTATTCATGACATTTTTAAGGACTTGCAAATGTAACCCAGTTGACTGAGGGTGGAAACAAAAGGGAACAATTTTAAGATGACATTTTTTTCTTTCTACTTCAAATTCTGTGATTATACCACAGCAATTTAAAATAGAAAGGAAGGGTTGGAAGTATACATTTAGTTTTAAAAAATTGGGGTAGAAAAAAATTATCAATAAAGTATCTCTTAAAAAATAAAGATTTTAAAAACTGTTGCTCTTCTTCCTACTTTCTTCCATAACCAGTTCCATCAAGAATTTCAAAAAAGTAAAATTTCAAGTAGATATGACTTTATGTGTATATGTGTATTGTTCAAAACTTTAAATAGTAAAGGTGTTAATGAAGACGTGTTTTAAATGTACTTTTCTAAGTATATTTACATTTGGAGTGCTACAATGAACTTTATTTTTAAGGAAACTTTATGATAAATCTTTAACAAAGCAAGTTCTTATCCCTATTTTACCTGTTTAATATACTCCAGTTGACCTAATGTTTTTAATTGATATAACAAAATTTGTCAATGACCTCAAAATGATATTAGGATATTGTCATGTTTGTTTTCATCATATATTCCTCATCCAGTCCTGATGTATTTAGAAGGAAGGAACCATGTGATCCTGTTCGAGATATAGCACTAGATGTGACACTATATAGTGCTGGATTATTGGCAATGCTATTTTGTGGTAGAAATTCAAATTATCACAGCAATGAAAACTGTCATACAAAAGTAGTAGGTATTCCAACAACAGCTGACAAAGTACTGCCTGTCAGCATTTACTCAAATCATATATTGTTAACTTTATTAATAGAACTTTTAGAAATCTTTTCAGTATTGACCTCTGGCAGTGACTGTCACTGTTTTGTTTTCCATCTTTTTATTAGCGAGTGTACTTTGCACTTGGACAAACAGTGGTACAAATTGTTGTGGATCAAAGAAGCTAAAGGAGAATAACCTAGTGTTTCAAATTAGTTTGACCTTTCAAAAATATTTTTAAATGCCCAGCTCACAGAGGATTTGACCTTTGCCATTATCCAAGGAGTTTGTGTTATTTGAAAATTGAGTTCATTAATAAAATTAATGGTAGGTTTTGCAGTGAGGGGAAAAATAATTTTATGTGGTTTGCATTTGGTGAATTAGGGATAACTGTAAATTCCTTGTATATCACACTTACACAGATGTTTTATAAAATGAATTGAAGCTGCATACATAATTTCCAGACAATAAACCTGTACATCTTTGTGGTAAAGAAATATTAATGTACCAACTTCCTATGCCAAGGATAAGAAACAAAAAAAGAAAAAAAGAAATAATTTCTAGAAAGGTAATCAATATTAGTCCTTATTTACTCAATTATTACCTAAAATAAGGCAGGTTCAAGAACTATTATTCGCTGAGCCATTGCGTGTCATTCCTATTTTTCTCAAATAGGAAAGTATTCACAAAATATCCATCTGGCTTTCATAGTAGCCACACACACATAAAATTTGAGTGCTGAAACTGACTCAGCTAAGGAATCCAATCACTGTTCTCAAGAGCATATTAGGGATAATAGAACTCTAGTTCTGATTTGTCTCAGACTCCAGTTCTGTTTAAAAAGAACTGCACATGCTGTTTTTAATACTGCATGGGGACTGGGAAAAAATTTTTCAGAATTTAATGAACATATCAACCAAAGATTTTGTTTTTGAATCAGAGAGAAAAGCTGTGCCGCTAATGAAAATTACAGAAGTGTTGACTGATTTGTTTTTGTTGTAAACAAATTGTGGAGGTAACATAAAGGTTAATAGGAAAGAAACTGCTTTAAGATGATGCTTACTCACCATCATATCATAAGATTACAAATGATTGTTCTTTGAAAGCAGACAGCAATCAGTCAGTGGAAAATTATGTGCCTGTTGTGAATGATTTTCAATTGTATTTTTAAGCTCAAAGCAAAGAAAATGAAAATGTTTCCTAGGATTAACAAGCCTTGCTAAAGCTAACTTTACAAAGTGGAAAGTGGAAGGAAGGCAGATGAATTTTCTTCCTGAAGATATTCCCTCACTAAAGATTAAAGGTTTTATAATACTAATACACTTTATGATGATGTTTTCTATACTGGTTCAGTTTCCCATAAAAGATTATATATATATATATATATATATATATATATATATGTGGTAGTTTTCCTAAAATTTCAAATACTATGCATACTAATATATCAAATATATGTGAGTTGAAACAGAGGCTTACAAATGAACATTTCTAATCCTAATTGTTTCCAATGAGACCTGTTCCATCTCATATTGAGAAAGGTAATTAGCCTACTACCTAGTATTCTCTGTATCTTTTATTGTTATACTGATAGAGCTAATTTGACACTGACAGTTCTAAAAGAAGTCCTATTTTAGTATGTTCCAATCTCCTGATTTAGATCCACAGACTAAGCAGTAGGAATTTGAATGTTATTCATTTTCAATGACTTCTTTGGTCAAATTATTTAATCTTCATAAATAAAATGCAGAAAAATCCCATTTCTTTATCATGGTTTTGTAAGCAAAAATTAAACCAATTGTAATAACTTGACTAAGTCATTAAACTGAAGATTTTAACACAATTTAAATATTTATAAGAATTCTACAAAATTGTCTTGCTCAATTGGAAAAAAAAATTGGAATTATTTGAAGAGTTTTCCCAGTATTGTTTTGGATAAAGATAAAAAAAATAGTCCATTAGAGAGTTATAGCAACAATACCAGGGATTTTAAAAACATGATTTTTCTTGAAATAGTTTTCATTAAAGTAAAATCACCTAAGTGGTTATTGAATAATTTTATGTGATTTGTAGGAAGATTGTACATGCTTTCTCCTGCATGACTGATAATTCCATTAAGATATGTTCATCTGTGCTGCTGAGATTGTAACAAAGAGTGAATAGTTATGGGTGATAATCAGTGATAAACATTTTATTAAACCAATTAGAACCTCCCATATGGTGAAAGATGATTAACAGTGCCAATAAAATTGTAGTCGCTATTGTTTGCCTCAGGTGTCCATTGGTGGCATGCGGGTCAAACATCAGGCATTATGTGTGAGGTAAATTTTTTTGAAATGTACTTACGTCCTTTAAAAGAAGCCATGACAGACACAACCATGTAAAATATTAAAGATGATGAAGAATAGGTGAATCTCTCTTCCAGGTTGCAGTTGAGTAAAATTCTTGTTATAATAATCATAGTAATATCAATAATAGTGTTTGTCCATACATGCATCAAAGATTCAGAAACTTGCATTGTTGCCACAATGTGATAGTGTCCTTTAGCGATAACCATCATGTTCTAATATATCCACATGCTCCTCTCAGGAACAAGGGCACACTGTTGAAATTAAGTTACCCTACAGTGCAAGAAACTTTTCAGTGGTTTTCAGCTTCTATTTGCTGAACTAACTGCAGACTTGAATAACACTAGCTTAGAAAAAGGCTAGTTGTTTTAACACAGAAATAAAATTCTGAACTTGTTTTTAGTTATGCCTTTAAACAAATGCAACAACATTCAATGGACTAACAGAAACATTGGTGCAATAAAGTAACGACAAGATGACAATGTAGTATATATGCAAATGAGTGCAATTGTTTTTAATTCTGTGATTTTTTTTTTCTTTTAAAAAACTCCATCCAGAGAGGCATATCTACTGTGAATCAATGAGGCATAGCTAAATTTCTGGATTTCTCAGAGAGAGAGATGGTTTGGGTAATGAACTATAAAAGTATATATAATTGAGCTATTGGCAGTATGCAGTGTTTTAGCAGAAATTCTCATTGTGCTACAGGTAAATGGAAAGATTCTTTTCAGTAGATAGGATGTAAAAATTTGGCTATCCAAATTTATAGACAATAAAATATCTTTTTTCTTCTCCTTGTTTTCCTTTTTTTTCTCTCATTTGTTCCAAAATGCCAGGAGATGAAAGAATTAAAAACAAAAATGTGTTAAAGACCAAAAGAACAGGGCAGTAGAAATTATAAATGTCCACCCCAACAAACACACTGATGATAGAAGGAAGTTCGTAGTGAACAATCAAAAACAGAAAAAAAAAATTGTGTTATACTTAATTCAGAAATGCTCAGGTCATTCTATAACTTGTGTTTGATTGGGGATTAGAAATGGTTCAGCCAATTGTCCTGAGGTTTAGGAGCTCTAGAAATCCTTCTGAGCAAAATTCTAGGCACCCTAACTAAGGTCAGATTAGAATGTGGATCAGATATTTCATTTTCCATTTACAATACATAGTCTATCTGCTATTGACTTCTATACCTGAACCAGATAATGTACTACATTCGAAAGAGCCTGGTAATTAGTTAAACTATACCATTTTCTAGCAGACTAATGTACCTTCTAGTAACGACAATGTATGTTTGTATTAATTAACAGAGTTCAGTGCAATGTGGAAGCTATCGTCCTCTAAACATAACCAATTCTCCCAGGAAAAAAGAGAATGAGTATACCTATGTGGCTTGAAAACATTAGAAAACACATGAAAAAATATTCTTGTATTGTAAATGGAAGTATAGGCTCTCCCAGATCTTCTCAGCCTATGTGTTTTGCTGAGGTTGTCATGTAGTAACAAAACAATTTTCACATAGACTCATCCTGCTCCTGGAATCACCGCCCCCTTGGTTTATGACTGAATCACTCCAACATTCTCTTCTCTCTTTCTGAACAATTCACATTTTACTATCCTTGTTTTTCTTCCTATAGAGTTAATTCTATTAGAACTTCTTTAGTCTATCAGACATATTCATGGATGTCCAAAACTCAATATGAAGAAAGTCCAAATTCTTTTCCATGAAGTTCCTGAGTCTCAATCAAATTGGTGCATTGGGAATTATGTTTAAGTAACATCAAATATTTTTTGGTAATTAATGAGGACTATAGCTTCCAAGAGCACACAGAGAATCTTCACAAAGATAGAAGATGGGTTCAGAGTAAGAGTTAAAAACTAACCACTGGTTCAACTAAAATACATTTATTTCTATAACTGTTCTTATTAACTCTGTTACCAAAAGCTTGGCATTTGTCCTCAAGGCAGCATCAGAAGAACAAGAATAAATGGTTTGAGGAGAAGAAAAGAGAAGTTTATTACTTTGCCAACAAAGGAGGAAAAATGGCAGACTTTATCCTCTCCAAATCCAAATTTTCTGAACCTAAGCAGAAATACGGAGCTTTCAAAGGGAAGGCCCTCAGTTTTAGGCTATTGTCCTTAACAATTCTAATTGTCACATCTCTGCTGGAAGACAAAGCCTGTGACCTCCGCCCACCTGGGCCCACCTGGGAGGCCTGGGATGGCTGAGTTCTGTCCTGTAACACAAAGAACAGTAATTCCCAGAAAGAGTGGGGGAAGTTTTAAAGAGATAGAAAATATTTTTTTGCTGTGCTTTTTTTTTCCTCCTCAGGCCATTCCTTCTCTTACAATTCTATCATTGTTGTTATACTTTTCATAAGTTTTGACCGAGAAGAGTAAAGTTAGTCTATTACCAAAATTTTTTAGAAATTTCTTTAAATACATAAAATTATATCTGGCAATGTTCTTCCACTCATTATAATTTCATCAATTTATTTCTCGATAGTAATATTCAGGTAAAACATTTTTAACAACTTATGACAATTTTATAGAATATCCTGTTCTAATTCAAGAGAGATGGGGTTGGATAAAAATTCTGGAAGTTCTTTAGTACTATCAGGAAGGTTCTTTTTGACTGAGGGTGTAGAGATGGCAGAATTCAATAAAATGGACCTTCATAGCCCACTTTTTTGTCTTGCTTAACCTTTCTGTGTCACTGACTTTGTGCATTATCTGCAATCATTTGGAACATTCTTCTTGGTTTCTATGTCATAAGAAATTTTAATTTTTCTCTTAACTTTTAAAGTCTTTCATTCTCTTTACTTTGCTCATTTTCCTAAAGTTACTTACAAAATGTTCATGTTCTTCAGATTCTATACTTGCCCTCTTCATTATCTTTACATACAATTAAATTTGATGGTCTCAAACACACAATATTCTACCTGTCCTTCATATGAAATTTAAAAACAAATATCTATGTTGGATCATGTGCAAGAGCTTCAGACACAACTATTCAACAGACGCTTCACTTCACATGGGTGTACAAAATCCTTCTCCAAATCAAAATGTTAAAAAATCTACCCATCATTTTTTCTCCATACTTTACAAGGTAGGCTCTTACTTTAGAGAGACAGATCTAAGTTTGGATTTTGACTCTTCTGTTCATAGTTTTAAATATCTTTGTCTATAAATTTTGCCATGCTTTCAAATTTTTATCTATTAATACCAGGAAGATAATATCTATATTGTAGGATTGTTTGAATATGAGATCATAGTTTGAATGAATCAAAATTGAGATTCAATAAGTGATGGTTGTTACTAATATTAGTAGTGTTAATACTGTTATAGTGAATAGGCTCCCCAATCCATCCATATAAATTGGCAGAAATGTCATGTTTTCATGCACTTTTCCAATATCTCATCATAACCAAGCTCATGTGAAATAATATTGACTCTCTCCCTTGACACATATTAGCAATCAATAAAAATCTAGGCTTAAGGAATATATTTGGTGGTTATAAACATATAAATAATATGTAAAGCCATTTATTAGGGAAGAGAGTACAAATGTAGAAGAGAATATTGCCTTGTGTATCATGTGAGACTCTTTGTTATCTGATCTCAGCAGACTTACCCCTACAGCATCTTTTCTTTCTCTAAATGCCGAGAGTTTTCTCTGATTAGTGGACTCAAAATACTTAGAATTCACTATTCAATGTAAAGATGCCATATGATATATAATACTTAATCATGAAATCCTTCCAATACCTTCTCTTATAGTATGTATAATGCTATATTACATATTTGTTTGCCTGTATTACATCTGCCAGTGAGCTCCTTGCTTATAAGAAGCATATATTTTTCACCAGAGTAATTTCAAAACCTTAGTACAATTCCTGGTGCAAAGACTCTACTAAACAATGTCCGTTGAGTATCTTTTTTCTCTACACCATCAATTTATGATCAGATATCTCTTGTTTGGTATTCAATAGTCTTATTCCCAGAATAATTTGTTAAATGTATAATGAGTAAGATGATATGCTAAAGAGAAGTCTGAATTTTAAAAAAATTAAAAATTAAAAAAAAAAATTAGAAAACTGGGCTTTTTTAATACTGTGGGTATTTCTTTAAGTGAAATGGAACATATCCTTTGGGACTACATGGAGACATTATATAATCATCTAGTAACTGTTATGGCAAAGTAGATGAATTAATCAGTGAAAGAAAATTTTTAAATTACTTCTATATGGGATTTTAATGCTAAAAATATAATTAGAGTTAAAAACTATAATATATATGACAATAGTACATGAATAACATTAATTAAAGTATAAAAATTGAATGTTATTTTGTATCACCAGATTGCTTACTGAATGCTCTACATTGGAAACTATTTATACAAAATCAATACTTAACACATTAATGAAATAAAATTTATGTGAGTAGTAATAAAAATCAATAATAAATTATTACACTAAGATCAGTGACCAAGAAATAGATACATATATTAAGTAATGTCCTCTCTAATGCTGTACATAATTTCAGTAATTGTTTTGAATGTCTAATTTAAAATGGTTAATGGATAGTATGAATAAAATACATCCCAATCAGAATCAATCTACCTCAATATATTACTGATCCTTCCATTTGTTATCTCTATTTGTAAGAATGGTGCTATTTTCTATTTTATTTAAAGATGTTTCATGTTTATAGGAAATTGCACAAAGAGCTTGTATAGACGTTCTGCTTCAGAAACCATACTCCCACTATGGGAACTACAAAAACTATACAAAAAGGAAAAAAAAAAAGATGTATTTTTAAAATCTGTTTCAAAGCATTGGAGAGTTAGGAAGCTACATGGGCTTGAGGGGGAAGGGAAGCAAGTTCCCAGAGAGAAGAGAAACCCATAGATGTCAGACCAGTGTTCCTCTTAGTTCTTCACATTAGGGTATTTGCCAATTTCCAAGCTATGAATGAAAGGATGAGAAGCTGAACAGAAAAACTTTATAGGGTTGAAATGATAAAAATCAGAGGTAGGTATCTAGCAAGGATGAAGGTCCCTAGAAAGTAACATAGACTTTCAATTGTGTCTGAAGGTATGAGCTCTAAGAATAATTTGAAGAGGGTATAGATCAATAGACACAAGAAGTAAAGTCCAGATAAAAATCTGGTAATATACCTTAAGTCTAATTGGCAAATCAAAACAACCCTTTATGGAACAATATATTAAATATATTAAAACTATATTTATGGCTTTTCTTACAAAATATCTTCCATTCAATTAAAAGCAATGAGGTAAGATAAGAAGATAAAAATTGACAAAAAGCAATAGAAAAAGGAAACCACTATATAAACAAATCTATAGAAGATCCATATATTGAAGTTATTTTCATAAACATTAAAATAACTATGTATATGTGCAAGAAAGTAACATGAACATGGTCAATTTTTACAGAGAAATGGAAACTTTAAAGAGACTGTATTTTAAATTGTCCATTGAAAAGTAAAATAAGTAAACTTTAAAATTTCATGTATGATTTTAATAGATTGACAGAATGAAAAAAAATTAAGATAGAATGAATGAAAATCTCCATAAAAAGGATATAAATAGAGTAGAAAAAAGCATACAGGATACATGTAAAATAGTGAAGTGGCCTAACCCATGAATACTTAAAGTTTCAAAAAGAGAAAAGAGTGAATGGAGCAGGAGCAATATTGAGGAGAAAATGGCAACAAAAGTCTGATAACTAATAAAAGGCATCAATCCACAGTTCTCATAAGCACTTAAAACTTAAAACAAATATATATGAATAAAACTTCAACCAGATATGATATACATATTACTGCTGAAAATGAAAGAAAAAAACATGTTAAAGTCTTCCAGAGCAAATATGCGTGTTACCTAAAAATCAAAATTATAAAGTTAAATTGACAGCTAAATTTTCAAAAAAATACTAATGAAAGGAAGAAATAAAATAAGACTTTAAAGAAGAAAAAGAAAGAACAAAGAAACCAAATGACCATTGAAAAATATCTTCAAAGTGCTTTAATGAGAAGCAAATTGATATCCTAGAGTTTTATGTCTACTGAAAATAAACTTTTGAAAGAAAGATCAAAGACAGCTAAATTTGAGAAGTGAAAACTGAAATAAGTGGTCAGCAGAAGAGCCACCATGAAGGAAATAGTAAAGTGAATTCTTCAACCAGAAGAAATAGCATACCAGTGAGAAGAAGAATAGTATAGTTGACCTTGCATTATCTAAGGTCTTTTCATGAACACATGAAGAGGAATATGATCTCATTAGTCATCACAGACATGTGAATAAAAAACACAACTGGATACCATCGAACACACAAAAGGAAGAGCTAAACTTAAAGGCCTCAGAGTTGTATCCAATATAAATGCTTGTGTATGTTTATAAAAACATATATAAAACATGTTCAGTATGCTTTATTCATAATGGTTTCAAACTGGAAACAAGCTAAATGTTTATCAACAGTTAATGTGGTAATCACAAACAGTTATTGCTCTATGCAAAAATATATGCAAATTGCCCAAAAAAATGTAGTGCTAAACATACCAGAGATGAATAATCCATATTATTTCATCCCATTTATATAAAGTTCAAAGAAATCCAAAACTAGTCTATGGTGATTGTTTAGAATAATGGCTATTGTTAAAGAAGGTAGGTAGCAACTGATCAATGGGGCTGGGGCAATGGTAAGAAACTTGGGGCCTGAGCAGTGATCAACAAGGCATGTTCACTTTCTGAAAATTTATTGGGATGTACATTTCTGATTTGTTAGCCTATCTGTATGTATTTTATTCTTCAGTGAAATGATTTAATATAACAAGTCTACCTTTTATAGAAGAAGTCTCTGGTCTTTAACTGACCTAAATATTGGCTGCTTTTTAAAATAAACCAAATGTTTATTTCTTTCTAACAAAATATATAATAACCTTAAAATATCCTTTATTAATCATCTATGTTTTACAAAAGTAACATGATGTTTGCCATATAATATTAGGCAAGTTTTTTCTTTTTCCTACCAGAAAGTTGAGTAGGAATGAGATAAATTTTCTATAGTACTGATCGTCTACCAAGATCATAGAATTTTGAGACCACTGGTTAGATTATAGGAATAGTGCCTTTCTAAAATATAAAAAAAAAAAAATACATGTATTACCAAACATAATAGAATGAGATTTTAAGAAGCAGCATGAGAAATATTTCACCTTTAAGAAAATTTCACTTGTGCCAATACCAGGCAGTTTTAATAACCACAGCCTTGTAGTATAGTTTGAAGTCTGGCAAATTAATACCTCCCATTTTGTTTTTATTACTTAAAATCGTTTTTGCTATTC